>CAUOFW020007647.1:0-375047 GCA_963454935.2 Ilex paraguariensis | reverse complement strand
TCAACTACCATCTGGGGAAGGCCAATGTAGTCGCTAAAGCACTTAGCCGAAAGTCTTGGGGTGAACTTAATGTTCTTGCAAGTAAAATGGAAGATGAGGGATGCCCTTGGAGACTATGATCTATGGGTGGAGAAGATAGATCTTGGTCATGCCTATTCAACTTGTGGCCCAACATACCCTTCAACGCAGGGTTATGGAATTGCAATGCTAGATCCTAACTTAACGTCGATTCGAGCAAAATTGGAGAATGGAGTAACATGGAGGGTTGGTCTTTGAGAAATGGGAGAACTGAGATATGGGAAGAAGCTATGAGTTCTCGATGATTTTCCCCTAAAAGAGGAGATACTTGGAGAGTGTCATCAATCTAAGTTTGCTATCTACCCCAGTAGCACAAAAATATATAGGGACATGAAGCGCCAATATTGGTGGAAGGGAATGAAGAAGGATGTGGCAAGGTTCAAAGCATGATGTGCGGTGTGCCAGCAGGTGAAGATCGAACATCAAAAGCTAGAAGGATTACTACAGTCTTTACCTATCCCAGAGTGGAAGTGGGATCACATCACCATGGATTTTGTGTCGGGTTTACCATGGACATTGCGCGGGCATAATGAAATATGGGTTATAGTTGATAGACTCACCAAGTTCGCACATTTTTTGAGTATGAAGACCACGGACACTCTAGAGACCTTGAGCAAGCTATATATCCGCGAGATCATGAGATTGCATGGAGTTCCACTCTCTACCGTATCAGATTGTGATTCTCGTTTCATGGCACAATTTTGGCAAAGTCTACAATGAGCCATGGGGACAGAATTACATTTTAGCCCCACTTTTCATCCCCAAATGGATGGTCAATCCGAGAAGGTGATACAGATTTTGGAGGATATGCTCCGTGCTTGTGTATTGGACTTCAAGGGAAGTTGGAGTGCCCATTTGCCATTGGTGGAATTTGCGTACAACAATAGCTATCGAGCAAGTATTGGAATGGCTCCGTATGAAACATTGTACGAAACGCCATGTCGATCACCGGCGTGTTGGTTAGAAGTGGGCGAGAGTAGCTTGTTTGGGCCGAAAATTGTTTGGGAAACTACAGAGAAAATTCAACTCATCCAGAAGAGATTATGCACAGCACAAAGTAGACAGAAAAGCTATGTGGATAGAAGATGAAGACCAATCGAGTTCCAAGAAGGGGACTATGTTTTCCTCAAAGTGTTGCCTAAAAAGGGAGTTTGAGATTCGGCAAGAAGGGAAAATTGGCTCCAAGGTACATCAAACCATTTGAAGTGATTAAAGCAGTGGGGAAAGCGGCATATCAACTTTGGTTACCAGCTCAACTGTCAGGGGTACATGACGTGTTTCACGTGTCAATGTTGAGAAAATGTCAATCGGATACAACGCATGTCGTGGATTTGGAAGATATTGAAGTTCAAGATGGAGCAACATACGAAGAACAACCAGTGAAGATTCTCGACACCAAGGAGAAAGTACTACGCAACAAATTCATCCAACTAGTGAAGGTCTTGTGGCAACATCACGGAATGGAGGAAGCTACTTGGGAACCCGAGCTAGAGATGCGAGAGAAGTACCCTTATTTATTCGGTACTTGAGGTAAGTTTTGAGGACGAAACTTTCTTTAAGGGGGGTGGATTGTAAACCCCACACTTTTATCTTTATATAGGTATGTAGGTTTATATAGTAAATTATTAATTCTTTTGAAATATTAATATGAAAAAATTCAGGAAATACTAGTTAAAACTTAATTTAGCTTGCAAATATATGAAATCATGGTAATAAAACTTATATAACTAGGTTTGATGTTCAAAAGCATGTTGAATAAGCTTGGGTTGAAAGTGGAAAGGTTTGGAAATGAAAAAGGGAGGTTTTGTAGAAAAATAGACAAAACCTTCCGGAATGTCGATGAAAAAACCTTCCGAAAGATTAAGGTAAAAGATTTAACCAGTAGGCAAAACCCTCCGGAAGGTCTCTGAAAAATTTGGCCTAATAAGCAAAACCTTTCGGAAGGTCGAAGACAAACCTCCGAAGGTTAAGGAAATGATTTTCCAGTAGACAAAACCTTCCGGAAGGTCAATGAAAATGGTTTGTCAAATAGGCAAACCTTCTGGAAGGTCGACGAAAAACCTTCTGGAAGGTCTTCGAAAAATCTGAAAATTTTTAAGTCGCGAATAGCCGACTTTTCTTTCACTATAAATACTTAAGGACAACTACTTTAGCCCCATTTCAACACTCAAAACCCTAGGAGACCTTAGAGAGGAGTAAAGGAAGAGAAAAACACAAGATCAAAGGGGATTTCAACTTCAAGAAGATCAAAACCTAGTCTTTCAAGAACATCGAGGTAGGGATTTTCTTCCATTCTTGTCCATTGATACTAGGGCTAATATATATGTATTCTTTGACTCTAAATCTTATATATTTCCTATAAAATCATCTTTTCTTGGTTTTCGTGCAATTATTACCATGTCTTACACAAGTTATGGTTGAATACCCATGAAATCTCATTTTCTTGATATAAAACCCTAGTCTTCAAAAGAGATAGACTTTCTTCTTGACTCTTCCTTTATTCTTGACTTAGAAAACTTTAGTGCTTTGAGTTGAGTACTAAAATGATATTGATGATGATCTCTTGCATTTCTTCACGTGTTCTATTGAAATACTACATGTGAAATTTGAAATTTATGGAATTGTGTGTTATTTGAGGAAATTGTTGGCATTGTTTCTCTTGTGTGGTTGTTGGATAAACATGGGCTACTATTAACCAGGTATCGTGGAGTGTGTAGACGCCTTCTTACTCCGTGTAGGTTAGAACTTTTCCTACCACTCGTAATGGGATTAGTGCCTTGCGAGGACTAAATCATTATCGCTTACAAGTTACCGTGGAAAAAGGGGTTAGTATACTACTCTTTGGTTGGATACGTCACTGTCATGGTGTTGGCATATGCCCTTCCTAAAGGTTGGATATCTTTGCGAGAATTTGTGTGGATTATACGTGGGCCATGATATTTTCGATGGTATCCATGCGAGGTCTTACTTCACACCAGAGATACGAATACAGTGGTGGGTTGTTGTTCATTTTACCAGAAATAGTTTCTACAAGAATTTTGGGAAGTATGAAATTCCGCAAGAACTTAGGAGAAACGGTTTATGGTGGAATGGATTATTAGTTGTATATTGGTTTCACTTATGCATTAAATTATTATTGTTGCTTAAACTTGAGATTTGTTTAAATGTCCCGATTTTCTTTCAAAATTCATATATGCTATTTGTGAAAGGTAACCGACCGCTTTTAAATGCTTTTCTAAACCTTGTTCGAGTTTGGGAGGAATGTTGCTACAGAGCTTAGTGCTCACCCCCCTACAAACTACATTTTTCAGATTATGTACTAGAGGAGGATTTGGGAATTGAGGAACCGGCACACTTGGAGATTCCCGTAGACGGGCATGTTGATCCCGAGGTGGACGCTTAGAGTGACACTTTCTTTTATTCTAGACTAGGAAATTTACTTTGGAAATATTGTGAAGTCTAGACTCTTTTGTAATTCCACTGTGAGTTTATGTTTAATTCTTTTGCGATGTAATTATCTTACTTGGGATCATATTCTTTTGGGGATATATTCGTCATGTTTTGGCGTATTCTTTTGGGAACAAGATTTTAAAGATTACCTTTGATGTATGAAATTTCTTTATGGATGAATTATTTAGTTGTTCTCATGATGTAAATGGTTTTTAGTTTGTAATGCCGTTCAGAGTGGGTTTTGGGGCGTTACACTATCATTCTTCGTCAAGAATCAAGAACAACTCTGCAAAGTTATCTCTAATGCATTCCAAGCTCACCATAAAAGAACTCAATCATTTGTACTTAGTCAGAATCAACCAAACTCATTAACCAAATCCCAAAAGTAACAGAGGAGCAAAACCTCAGCCCACCTAAATCAGAAAACTTAGAAGAGTAAAACCAACGAACAACACCCCCGGGGTTCCGTACGTCAACATAAAAATTGAAAAATGGGATTTTGCGTTGATTTCTTGTATTTTTTTTGCCTTTTCAACAGAGTTCTTGTAAATAAAAAGAGTACAAACCTTTAATAAGATGAGTTTCTGAAGAATTTCTTTATTATGTTTTAGTTCTCAATTGCTGCTATAAACGATACAAACGCAAAAGGCCAGTGGGAACCTTTAGCTCCCACCAAAGAAGTCCAGACATGCCCTTTTTAATTTTCTCATTTCTCTCCACGTAAATGTATAAATTTTAACGAATATATGATGTATGTTTGGGTATGATTCTTGATTTCGTTGTAATAATGATTGGTATTTAAGTATAATCAATGATGACCCATTTGGCTTCCAAGAAATTGATGAAACAGTATAAGAGAGAAACAAATTTGAAATGGATGAGGTTCCTCTAGTTTGATTGCCAAGAAAGGCATAATATTCAATCAAATTTTCAATTTAAAATTACTCTGCTCATTTTTTTTATTTTTCATTTTCTAATACGTATTTGTTTCAGAAAGAATTATCTATAGCTCATAGAACGAGTTGGATTGCCGATAGAATTATTTTTGAAGAACATTGACTTTTGTTGAATGATTAACTACAGTCAAAACTTGACAAGATGCATATGCTTGCATACCAACACAATCTACCAATTGCTCAACCAATTGGAACAAACTCCGTTGTTCTTTTAATATATGTTACTTTATGACATTTATTTTTACTGCTATTTTTACTATTTTTTCCTTTAAAAGCCAATTTCTGTGGGAAATAATGCATGTGTGGTACTTAGTTTTGCAGACAAAATTACTTATGGTTGGCTTGCTAGATTGTGTTGTTTTTGCCCTTTTGTCTGTTACCATTCATTCCAGTTCTCATGATTCATCACACAATAAGGGGTTGTTTCAATAACCTTGTTCATAGCAATTTACAAATTATGACGTTTTACTTTATGTTATGTGGTTTCATCCTCTCGCAACCATTTGAGCATGTGTGACGTACGATAACTCAGTCACCTATCTCGCTAAATATCTGATATCTACACTATTTTTAAATTTGGCTAGGCCAAATGAGTTGACACAGTAAATCAACAAATTGGAGCTTAAATCGTTTTGGTTCTTATATTAGACCGGTTGAGCCAAAAACTCAAAAGAAACCCATTAAACCGTGCAGTTCATGAGAAAACTGCTCAACCCACCGACCGAATCAATTAAAATGGTATAAACAATTAGCCTTTTTGGGCATTTTTTTGTCCTAAATTATGCAGTTTCACCCCTTGATAGCATTTGAGCCTTTGTGAGATCTAACGACTCAGTACAACACACAGTCGAAGGCCCCTCACTCTCTGTAAAATCCTATAAAACCTAGGCATACAACTTTCGGTGAAGAATCTGCAGAATTTTAACATGTTTTCCTTCAACTTGTTATAATTTTTTTTGGTGTGGGGTTACCAAGAACAGGATTTAGTTGTTTCTCACCAGGTTATTGTAGCATAATATCACCACCCTCAGGTTTGTCATTACTTCGCTCTCCTTTGCTCTCTCTTCACTACATTCTCAACACAAATTTAATTTTTTTTTTTTTTGTATTTGTGGTGTTGTAGCATGTGGTTGCGATTTTTTTGATCTGTGGATTTTTTAGGGTTGTAAGGTTACATTTAGAGTTTTGATATTTGATCAAGCAAATTGATTGTTGATATACTGTGAAATATGATTCTGAGATTTTAATTTGGAATTTGGCAATTTTTTTTTTGTCTGAATTTCTTGGTTTTATTTGATCCAATATACTTTAAACATGGTTACTGATGATGCACAAATTGATTTTATACACCACATGTCTAGTGATTAGTATGGTTAATAAAATGTAGTAAATATGATGGAGAACTCAAGACAAGCAACACACAGAGATATAGTAGTTCGATCAAGATGACCTACTCCACTTTGAAGGGCTTTGGTTGTCAGAGTGTTTTATTACTATAGGAGTGTGGGGAGCTCAGGTGAGTCAAGTGTAAGATAAAATAGAAGAGGCCCTCCATGTGTGGGTGAGACTTACAATTTATAGATGTCTCATAACAGATTGAGGCATCATATTCGTAACAGATAGGCTGATTCGGTGGAGGTGGTACCTTTCTCGCAACGGATTGGTTAATCGCATGGAGATCTCTTTATCAATTGTAGACTAGGTCTTTGGATGGCGTAGTTGACTCCTTGACTCCAAGATGGCGTGACTGACTCCATAGTTCCAGGATGGCGTGACTGACTCCTTGACTCCAGGATGGTATGGCCGACAGTGCACTGTTGACTCCGTGGTGAGCTGAGTTGGGTCTCATATGGGTCGGGCCCATTGGACTTTGATTGGTCCGGGCCTATTACTTGAGTCGGGCCTTGTTTGGGCCAACCCCACTGTCTAAGTTGGGTCTTTTCTGGACCAGACTCAGTATTTGAGTTGGACCTCATCTAAGCCAAGCCCATTAGCTATTTTTATACTTATTATATTTGTTGGTATATTTATTATTATTAAAATTTAATTTTTTATTAAATAATCGGTTCGACCAATGACCAACAGACCCGATTTCTTTACCGATTTAATGGTGAACACATATAAATGTTAATTATCCATGTAGATCCGATATTTTGTAGCTGTAACTGTTAGTATAAGCTATACAAATTTATATTATAATGGATATTGAAAGAATACACTAGTTACCACTGAGCGGTTGGTCCATAGGTAAGAACATAGATTTTTTAGCTCAATGTTTATGTTTGAGTCTCTATAGATACAATAATTTAAATTTATTATTGAGCGTCCAAAGTATGCGATGAGACCTAACTTCAAAGTGGTTTGAGACTTAACTTCAAAGCGGTATGACAATGCTCCTAACGGATATGTGGTGTGCCTGCATATTATTTTGTGTAAACCAAAGAAAAGAAAAGAAAGAATACACTAATTAATAGAGAAATTGACCGAAAAGGAAAGTATTTATCATTCTATGGGGTTCTGCTGTAAACCGAAAGTTCCATATCCCAAAAGTAACATGGGAGCAAAAACCCAACCCGCCTAAATCATAAAGCTGAGATGAGAAAAACCCACGAACAGCACTCCCGAAGTTCCGTACATCACCATAAATATTGAAAAATGGTACTTTGCATTGATTTCATGTATTTTTTTTCCCTTTTCAACAGTGTTCTTGTAAATAAAAAGAGTACAAACCTTTAATAAGATGGGTTTCTTAGGAATTTCTTTATTATGTTTTAGTTCTCAATCGCAGCTATAAACGATGCAGACACAAAAGGTCAGTGGGAAACTTTAGCTCCCACCAAGGAAGCCCAGGCAAACCCATTTTAATTTTCCCATATCTCAACACATATATGTATAAATTTTAACGAATATATGATATATGTTTGAGTATGATTCTTGATTTCGTTGTAATAATGATTGGTATTTAAGTATGATCATTGATGACCCATTTGGCTACCAAGAAATTGATGAAATAGTATAAGAGAGAAACAAATTTGAAATGGATGAGGTTCCTCTAATTTGATTGCCAAGAAAGGTATAATATTCGATCAAATTTTAAATTTAAAATTACCCAGCTCATTTTTTTTATTTTTTTTTTTATATGTGTTTGTTTCAGAAATAATTATCTATAGCTCACAGAATGAGTTAGATTGCCCACAAAATTATTTTTGAGGAACATTGACTTCTGTTGAATGATTAACTACTGTCAAAACTTGACAAGATGCATACGCTTCGATTGATACCAACACAATCTACCAATTGCTCAACCGATTGGAGGAAACTCTCATGTTCTTTTAATATATGTTACTTTATGACATATATTTTTACTGCTATTTTTATAGTTCTTTCCTTCAAAAGCCAATTTCAGTGGGAAATAATGCATGTGTGGTACTTAGTTTTGCAAACAAAAATACTTAGGGTTGGCTTGCTAGATTGTGTTGTTTTTGCCTTTTGGTCCGTTACCATTCATTCCAGTTCTCATGATTCATAACACAATAAGGGATTGGTTCAATAGCCTTGTTCACAGCAATTTACAAATTTTGACATTTTACTTTATGTTATGCAGTTTCATCCTCTCGCAACCATTTGAGCATGTGTGAGGTCCCATGACTCAGTCACCTATCTCGCTCAATATCTGATATCAACATTGTTTGAAAATTTGGCTAGGCCCGACAAGTTGAGCCAGTAAATCGGCAAACTAAAGCTTAAATCGTTTTGGTTCTTACATTAGACCGGTTGAGCAAAAAAACTTAGAAAAAACCCATTAAGCCATGTAATTGATGAGAAAATTGTTCAACCCACTGACCGGATCAATTAAAATGGTATAAACAATTAGCCTTTTTGGGCATTTTTTGTCCTAAATTAAGTAGTTTCTCCCCTCAATACCATTTGAGCTGTTGTGAGGGCCAATGACTCAACACAACACACAGTCGAAGGTTCCTCACTCTCTGTAAAATCCTATAAAACCTAGGTAAACAATTTCAGTGAAAAATATGCAAAGTTTTGACATGTTTTCCTTCAACTTGTTATAGAATTTTTATTTGGTGTGGGGTTACCACGAACAGGTTGTAGTTGTTCCTCACTGGGTTATTGTAGCATAATCTCACCGCCCTCAAGTTTGTCATTACCTCGCTCTCTCTTCTCTACATTCTCAACACAAATTTGATTTCTTTTTTGCTATTTTTTATTTGTGGTGTTGTAGCATGTGGTTGTGATTTTTTTGATACGTGGATTTATAAAGGTTATAAGGTTACCTTTAGAGTTTTGACATTTAACCATGCAAATTGATTGTTGATATACTGTAAAATCTGATTCTGAGTTTTTTATTTGGAATTTGGCAATTTTTTTTTGGTCTAAATTTATAGGTTTTATTTGATCCAATATACATTAAACATAGTTACTGATGATGCACAAATCAATTTTATGCACCACCTGTAGAGTGATTATTATGGTTAATAAAATACAGAAAATATGATGGAGAACTCAACACAAGCAACACCCATGGATATAGTAGTTCGATCAAGATGACCTAATCCACTTTAAAGGGCTTTGGTTGTCGGGGTGTTTTATTACTGTAGGAGTGTGGGGAGCTCAGGTGAGTCAAGTGTAAGAGAAAATGCAAGATGCCCTCCATATGTAGGTGAAACTTATAATTTATAGACGTTTCATAACCGATTGAGGCATTATATTCGTAACAGATAGGCTAATTCAGTGGAGGTGGTACCTTTCTCGCAATGGACGGGGTACTTGCACGGAGATCTCTTTATCAATTGCACACTAGGTCTTAGGATGGCGTAGCTGACTCCTTGACTCCAAGATGGCATGACTGACTCCTTAGTTCCAGATGGCGTGACTGACTCCTTGGCTCCAGGATGGCGTGGCCGACTGTGCTCTCTTGATTCCATGGTGAGCTGAGCTGGGTCTCATATGGGTCGGGTCTATTGGACTTTGACTGGGCAAGGCCCATTCCTTTAGTCGGTCCTTATTCGGGCCAGCCCCACTATCTAAGTTGGGCCTTGTCTAAACCGGACTCATTACTTTAGTTGGGCATCACCTAAGCTGGGCCCATTAGCTATTTTTATGCTTATTATATTTGTTGGTATATTTATTATTATTATTATTTATTTTAATTTTTTATTAAACAATCGGTCCGACCAATGACCAGCTGACCCGATTTCTTTACTGGGTTAATGTCTATGCTAAGTTTTAAAACTATGATGGTGAACATATATAAATGTTAATTATCCATGCAGATATGATATTTTGCATGAGTAACCATTAGTATAGGCTATACAAATTTATATTGTAATGGATATTGAAAGAATACACTAGTTACCACTGAGTGGTTGATCCATAGGTAAGAACAGAGTTTTTAGCTCAATGTTTAGGTTTAAGTCTCTATAGATACTATAATTTAAATTTATTATTAAGCGTCCAAAGTATGGAATTAGACCTAAATTCGAAGTGATTTGAGACAAAACTTCAAAGCGGTATGACAATGCTCTTAACGGATATGTGGTGTTCCTTTCTATTGCAGAATTGATTTTAAGGCATTGCCCATCACATTCTCGTGCTTTGCATGTCAAAAGTACCATTGAGGAGTCTGAACCAATCCCATATGCTCCAAGAGGTATAGACAAACTGGAACCTAAACATGTCCGATTGAAATTTCTGGAAAAGAGAAAAGCAACAAATAATGATCAAGATGATGGTATCCTATCCAAAAAGGTGAACCAAAACATAGAATTGTATATCCCAGAGGCTTCTTGGACAGCTCTTGCTGACATACTTCTGGAAATCTTACTTCCATTGAGTGGATCTGGTTGTGAACAAGAGCCTGAGAATTAGCTAGATCTAGGGATGTTGGATTAAGTATAAAGTTGCCTCATAGTTCAAGAATTGTTATGGGGTTTGGGGAAAGAAAAGAATGTACTGTCACCCCAATTGCTGAAAATAAGTCTTACAGTAATTGTAATTCAGGCAAAGGAAGTGTTTTTACTAAGAAGGAAGCAATTATGTATGAAGAACAACCTTAGGAGAGGCGAAGTAGTCGTCTTGAAAGGCTTAGAAGTCATAAACCGGGTAACGAAGAATTAGATTTTGCGAGCAGTAAGGATCTGGGAAAAATTGTACTGCAATTTCTAGAACCTTTTACTTTGGGTGGAGCAGGAACTAAAAATAGTAAGAATGATACCGCCTGTTCTTTTCAATGTGCTGAGGTTGTGGCTGGTCCACTAGACAATGAAAGATGTTACCATATTTGTTCAAGAAACCTCAAAAAATTATGGCACTTACCACTTGGGTCACTTGCTTTTAGAAGAGATGGTAAGTACAAGCATGTTATATCAGGACACCTTTGCCAAGTTTTTGGAGTTAGAGAAGGTGACAAGGCACTGGGGAAGGGATAGGACACCTGAATGTTGTCTTTTTCTTGTTGAGCTGTATTATGACTTTGGATCACGTTCCCCAAACAAGTTCAGGATGTCTGATTTCATGTCAGAAGCATCATATCATCTTTATAAGATAATCGAATTGATAGCTCTAGATATCTGTTCCACGTGAGTAGTGGAGCTGGGGGTTAAACTTCCTCTTCGACAGATAGTTCTCAGCATAATTGTCAAATGCCAATTGGCATTTCTTCTCTATTGAGCAATAAACATTCGTTTTGGGTTCATTTTTTTGGTTATGTGGGTGATTATCAGTTTTGGATGGTAACAAAGCTAAAGCTCAAGAAGAATTATGTATTTCCTTATCACTTTTGACGAATAAGGATAATAAAAGTGGCTCTCTTCGATCTGTTTGCTTGCCCCACTGCAAAGCCGTTAAAAAATTAACAATTGATAGGGTTCTGCATGAGATTAATTTACTGGAGGTTGATTGTTTTGTTGAAAAAGATTGTAGGTGAGATGATTGAGAAAGACATGCATTCTGAGTGTGTAAGTTTGATTTCCCCCCTTCTAATTTCTGCAAAAGATGTGTATCCTGATTTATTATATGTTGCCATCAAAGAACGTGATGAGGTTACTTCACTTGAACTGTTAGCATTAGATGTTTTAATTAAAGCATGTGAACACGCAGAGCCGATGGACATTGAGGTTCTTTTGAATTGTCTCCAACAGAAGCTGCAAATACTCATGGTTGCAGTTGGTGTGGAAGAATGTCATGCTTCTGAGAAAATGTCAGGCTTAAAAGTGCTCTCTATTTCTGAGACAGAATCAAAAGAAAACCCAAGCAAACATTGGAATCATTTGGTTGATAACAAAGTGAAGGCAATATCTCAAATTGTCTCGCAGATGAAGAACCTTATCCATCCTTGTGGAAATTCTGCGAGTCAAATTTTATCCTCAAAAGTTGATGGTTCTATGGCCACAGTTTCATTATCCAAATATTCCCATAGAAGAACTCTGATATAGATAGTTCATTATGAGTGCTGGAATTAATATTTGCATGGAATTTGTTCACACTTATTACTTTTACTTATAATTCTCAACTTGATGGATAATAGTGGCTGGTTTTGAAACTGATATTTTGTAGAGGACAACTTTTATTTTTCTTTTCATGACAATCATGCACTTCGTGTAAGTGTTTCAACCTTTTCTGCGTTGGAAAGTGTTTTCGAAGTTTTAAAGGTTGTAATGCTTGTTCCTAGTTAACGGTAATGAATGCTACTCTTAATGACTGTGAATCTAACTCAAACAGTTCCATGATTCTTCATTCGATAAGGAATTCAATTATACAAGCTTCACCGCATAGGAAAAATCTGTGAGATGTCCCCTGTTGAAGATCTAGACACGAGAGATGACCTTGATAACTGATAAGTATGAACATCTAGATGTGAGTCTTGTGGTGAACTGTACAAGGAATCTCTCAAGCTGAGAAAGGCATAGATGAACATATCTTACAAGATCTAGTTAGTTGGAATGAGAGAAATGTCTTCAAACAAGAAGCGGTAGAATATGCAACTCTGGTTAGTTAGTTGAAGGGTGTGTCACAGAGTTACTCTCTGAGTGTAACTTACCGTTGTGGATAAGAGAAACACAACAGCTGAGGGTGGGGAAATGTTGGAAAAAGATCTTCATCCATGGAGAATCCAAGAAAGGTCTTAAGCTGAAAATTTCCAAGGCTAAGCAAGACCTAGCTAATACTAGAGAATAAAGGTTGGCTCAGATAAGTGGTCTAAGAAATTTAATAGGCTACCTGGCACTTTCAGTTGTAAAGCAAGTTTAGGATGTAGTATGTTTAATCCCCTCCACCTCCGGAACCAATACCGTGTTTGTAAAAGGGTCCTCAGCCTCACAGTGAGAAGTCCACCAATAGCACCTCCTAGGTCAAATTTGCACTTTTCTTCACAAAATTCATTCCTATATGTTTTCATGGAAGGTGGAAGGTTACATCAGGTCTAGGTGCCCAGCCTTGGGTGAGCTCCCAATGTATCTAGATATCAACCCTCCAACAGTCTATAAATTCTTCGTGGATACTTGCATATGCAGTATCTCTGTGCGATTGTAGGAAGGCTTTGACCTAACATTGGTCCCATTTATGTATGGTAAAATGGGTGCTCCGTGAGTTTAATAAGGTGCAGACACAACCTCTTTTTAATTGCTTCAACTGTTTGCCCTTAGTTTCAGACCTGTGTTCTCTAAAAATAGGCTTGACATCTTAGCTTTTACCAATCCACCAAGCAATTGCTCCTCTTATTTAGTTTAACCGAGTCTATTACTAGTTCACAGAGATTTACTAGATCCCATATCAATAATTTGTTCAGGTACGTAATTGTGAGCTTAGTATTTAACTACATTTTTTCTTCTTTTAAACCCTCGGCTTCTTTTCCCCGCTGCTTTTTTCTTCCACTTTTTCTCTCCTCTATTTTTCAACAGTCGTATTTTCTCAATTTTTTGGGTTTTTTTTTCCTTCTTGAATATGTTCTCCTCTTTTGTGTCATTGAACTATGGGTTTCTCAATCAAAACCCCTTTTGTCATTTTACATTTGTTTTTGTTGGAGATGTTTAGATTGGAACCTGAAATTCCTCTTGAACCTTAACAAATCACAAGAGCCTAGAAATTTGTGAATTCAAATATATATCTATAAATCGAAAAGGAACCTACCCCATCTGCCGGAATTACACCGTAGTTTCCACTTATCAAATGATTACATGATCAAAGACCCATTCAAAATGGGACCTTGCATGATACTTTTTTGTCACCCAGGGTTGCGAACCTACCTGCTTTGTTGAGTGGTTGGAGAGAAAAAAAAAAAAAGAGGACAGAAGAGGTATTTGAGGCTAGGGTTAGGGTTTTGGGTGCTTTGATACTATGTTGAGATTCTAGAGAGAGATAAAAGAGAAAGGTAGAAGTAAAAGAGTGACTGGCTTACCCTATGATTGGGAGACCTGCCTATATTAATAAACAAAAAGGTACAAAAATTCTCAGCCTAATGATAACTCGAATAAATCTAATAAGGTGTATACTACAAGAGAGTAAAATGGAATTTGTCTTCCTTTCTGTATTTTTATTTTGAGTGCTTGTGGTTACCTTATGTGTTGTAATAAAACTATCAACTCATTTTTATTTCTGTCTTAGGCGGAAAACAATTGGTCTTTCTAGGAACATGAAGGTGCTAGAAGTTAACCTACCAGAAAGTTCTCGAAAATTTATTACTTGCATTAGGAAGTACATGTTGTTCTATTTGAAATTGATGGAGGAGACGGTAGACATCTCTACTCCAGACCATGCTTACACATCTATTTGGGCAAATAAGAGGGTATGAACATGTCAATCCTTTTAGCATTTTCTTAATCTAGTGTATGTTGCAAAAAATATCATGGGCAATATATTAAGAGCCTATCATATTTAGGAAATGAAGCTTGGAGCGATTCTAGTTGAAACAAATTCTATGATTAGGTGATTACTTGAATTAAGAAGACTGAAGTTCTTGAGTACATTGATTTCTATAAAAACCTTCTCCTAGAATGAACTTTTATCTCATTTGACTTCTTTTCAAATTAGATCTGGTGGTTGATCCTATACTTGCCATTGATCATTTTTTAGAGGATATTATTGCACATCTTAGTCAATGTTGTGTTTCCTGGAAAATAATATCCATTTACGTTGTGGAGCTTTCATGTTTGATACTTTTCACCAAGAAATAGATCTTCACTATATTATCTTCATTAATTTTAGCTTATGCAATGTTAGTATTTCCGTAGGAAGCCATCATCCCTGTTCTAATTTACATGCCACTTCCAGCTTGGTGGTACATGAGTAGATAACTAATCTTGTTTTGTTGCTCATCAAATCAATTTTTAGCTAACTTGTTATAGATCTAGCTCTCCTTGTGCTTGGAAGATCTCGTTCCAGTAGCACTTGGTAGGTACATCAAGGCTCTAACTTCATCTATGCGTCAAACTAACAATGGCTCTGGTGCTGCGAACGGATCTCTTGATCATCTTCTGGAGAACATGTTCTCTTTGTTCTTAGAACATGTGACCATATGGTCCGATATATGCAATTTTCCTGAGATCAAGGGCCCAGAGTTGGTGAAAAGCAACTTCCATGGGTAGGTCATTAAAGAAAATAACAATCACAAATTAAAAATGTTTAGAATGCTGATTCAGATGAGTGCAATGCAGTACTGAGGTCAGATATATAAGTTGGACACTTAGTTTATCATTCACAATTATTTAAACAGGTTACCCTTTGTAGATATCTCAATCAATACATCTAGTTGTTAGAGAGCAATGCCAAGCTAGAAATGCTTGAAGGAACAAATGAAAAGATAAGAAAGCATTTGAAGAACCCAAAGTTGTCAAATAGTAACTGCACAAAGGTTTGTAGGCATGTTTCTACTGCTTGGCGTCGATCACTTGTGATTAGCTTGGCCCTAATCACACCATTACATACCAGACTGTCAAGTGAGATCCAAGTTCGTAATTTATCAAATAGTGGTTTAGAAAACACCCAACTACTTTGTGTTGATCTGCAAACAGATGAATTAGGGAATTCATCATTTGAGGACCCAAACCATCTAAATATTCTTGAAACAAAGTGGAACCCTTTATTGTCCAAGATTAAGAATGTTATAATCAAGAAAGTTTCTGATGAAGATTTGGAGACTGCCACAACATTGCTGAGATCTTCATACAACTTCTATAGGGACACCTCTTGTGCTATGCTCAAATGTCAGGTGTAACCCTTTATATGGCACCATCTTAGTTAGCGACAGAAACATATATTCAGCTGGGCATAGATGGGGTTGACATTCTTGATATGAATACCTCCCGAAAGCTTCTTTTGTGGGCCTACACACTGTTGACTGGTCATTGCCCTAATATCTCAGTTGTTATAAAGTATTGTGAAGAAAATGCCATGGTATGTGTTCTAAGCTCCTTGGAAGAGTTCTTTGGTTGCCATGTCAGTATGGTTCTGTCAATAAATGTGATTGGAGGTCTACGTAGGATAACTTAAGTTAGTGTATATAATTCAGAAATTGAAATAATTTATGAAACGAAGAGGGGCACACCTCTATACATCATAGCAAGCTAAGGATGCATACCAATCAACCTAACATGTAACAATCAACATCCTAGCTAAAACTGAGTACACAATAGTTGCAAATAACAATGAAACTAACAAATACAGATCTAACAACTAAGAAGTTCTCTTGTTTTGATATTTGGTCTTGTCCTCTGTATTTATTCAAAACTTTGACTCAATATACTCCAAGTATCTTGAAATAAAATTAATGTAGTAGTGGAAAAACTATTGGTTATTTTGTTGGGGGATTTCTTTATAAAAGGTCTATTGAAGCTTATTGTCACACCCTAACTAACTTGGGTGCAAATGGCTAGTCTTGGTGGCACCTTGCACCAAGGCACACCATGAGTTGGAATCAAGGTGACGCAGCTAAGTGGTTTGTTAGATTGGTGCGGACCAAGGCAGCATAAGACCACCCGGCTGAGCATGGCAGCACATGATGGGCTTAATTGAGGCAATGTGGGTGCATAGCTTTAGATTGTATGGCATGGGCTAAACCCAGCATGCGCATTGGTTCGTGAAGCAAGGTTGACTACTGAATGTAGGCACATGACTGGCACATGGCTGCTTAATGTATGTGACCAGGAGGATATGGGCAGTTGCAGATGCTGAGACTCAGTCAAGGTAGTTGCTGAACAAGGCCTAGTCTGTGGAAAGCAGTTCTGGGCGTCCCTAGTCTTAATCTGGTCCAAATGCATCCTGATGAGGGGCAATTCCACATCAGTTACTAAAGGGGTGGAACTGCCTACTAGGTGTTGTATAGAGATCAAGCCTACTGACCAAGTTTGCTATGGAATAACAAAATGTGTGTAACTACGCTTTGGCAGATGGGAGTGTCATCTGCATACTCTTTGTATAAATAGGGGTGCTGAGGCATTCTGATAGTTAGAGAGTGTTCTGACTTTGAGAGTTCCTTGTAAATTGTTGAGTTCAATATATAAGGTTTGGGAGTATTGTCCTAGTAAATTCGTTTGTGCCTTCTGTGTGAGTCTCTGTCCCTTGTTCTTAAGATTGTGTGGCTGGTTACAGCAACAACGCCTTTATAGGTAGCCTCAAATGAAAATGAGTTGTTACCCCGTGACAGTTTGGTATCAGAGCATTGGTTTTGGCAAAAAGATCAAATATAGCTGGTGGAACGAATGCAGATCTGAGGGAAAGGGTGGCACGTTTGGAGGAGTTAGCTGGTCCTCCATAGTCCGGTGATGGTGTGGCCCTTTATGTGCAACTTGAGTTGTTGTATCAACGGTTCAAGGAGATGCATGTTGCACAAGAACTACTTCAAAAGTCTGAATCTGATCACTATTGTCAAGTGAAAAATAAAGTCGTTGACGTGCTGGCTACGGTCTCCACATAGATCGATGATATTGGGGAAAAATTGAGTTCCCCAGAGACGGAAGTTTTAGTGCTCAAGAAGCCACTGCAGAATGCTTCTTTGGCTTCTGGCAGTGAAAGCACTCAGAAAGCTAAGGTGCTTGACCCTAAGCCTTTCACAGGCAGTCGTAACGCTAAAAAACTCGAGAACTTTCTGCAGGATATGGGGCACTACTTTAAAGCAATCCGTATACTGGATGCTAAAAAGGTAGATCTCACTAGAATGTACCTGTCTGGTGATGCTAAATTATGGTGGCAAACACAATCTGAGGACAAGTCTCGTCCTCTAATTACTACTTGGGAGTCTCTATCCGCTGAAATGAAGGAGCAATTCCTTCCGAGCAACACGGCTTGGCAAGCCCATGATGCATTAAGGAAACTTTGACATACGAGTACCATGAGGAAATACATGAAGCAATTCTCATCTCTAATGCTAGATATCAAAAACATGTCGAAGGAAGATAAGTTGTTCAATTTCATGTCTGGCCTTCAAACTTAGGCACAGGCTGAACTTCGTCAGAAAGGGGTGAAAGACTTACCCACTGCAACGTCCGCAGCAGATGCGTTGGTTGACTACAAGACGCAGGCAAATCCTCCGGAGAAGGAATCAAAAGGAAAAGCCAAGTTCCCTAAGAAGGACAAGCAGAAGAAAAAGGCTGAGAAGTCTGACAATGCAGAAATATAAACTAACAAGCCCTCTTCATCAAAGGGAGGTGCTGACTCAGGCTGTTTTATCTGTAATGATCTCATCGTGCCAAAAATTATCCCAAGAAGAAAAAACTCAGGGCCCTCATGGCTGAGGAAACTGACTGTTCTAACGAACCAACATGAGTCAACCCATTACAACTCCATAATGCAAGTTGCAAAGAGGAGACGGTGGCAAAGAGGGGGTTGATGTTTGTGCAGATTCGCCTGAGCAATGTGGCTGTCCAGGCAATGGTTGATACAGGTGCACCCAATAATTTTGTTTCTGACCGCGAGGTGCAACAGCTTGGTCTGGCTTTGGTGAAAGACTCTAGCTAGATTAAGGCCGTTAATTCATAGGCAAACCTAGTAGGCGGTGTTGCTAGAGAAGTCCCTTTAAAAGTCTGTGATTGGCAAGGGCCATGCAATTTTATGGCAGTCCCTCTTGATGATTTCCAGGTAATTCTTGGACTGAAATTTCTTACGAAGGCAAAGGTGTCTGTTATGCCTCATTTGCATGGGATGTTCCATGTTCGTGATGGACATGCCCAGTCCCTGTTTTGTTCCCCTCACCAAGGCTAAGTCTTCGGGGGAAATGTTGTCTGCCTTGCAAGTAAAAGATGGCTTGCGGAGAGGAGAAACACCATACTTGGTTATTCTATTTAAGGAAAAGGAGTCGAAAACAGTGCAAGTTCCTAAACCAGTGCAACAGTTACTGGTTGAATTCAAGGAAGTGGCACCCAAAGAATTGCCAGCAAGATTACCACTAAGGCGAGAGATTGATCATGCCATCGAGTTGATTGTAGGGGCAAAAATCCCTGCCCAGACTCCTTATCGAATGTCTCCATCAGAGTTGGCGGAGCTAAGGAGACAGCTTAGGGGTCAATTGGACATTGGGTTCATTAGACCTTGTAAGGCACCCTATGGAGCCCCTGTTCTATTTCAGAAAAAGAAGGATGGATCATTACGGCTTTATGTAGATTACAGAGCTCTTAACAAAGTTACTGTAAAAAATAACTATCCAGTGTCGCTTGTTGATGAATTGTTTGATAGATTGGGGAGGCAGTCTTTTTCACCAAGATGGACTTGCGGCTGGGATATCATGAAATCAAAATTGCAGAAGGAGATGAGACAAAGACTGTTTGTGTAACGAGGTACGGTTCATATGAGTTTTTATTCATGTCTTTCGGGTTAACAAATGCCCCTACTACATTCTGTAACTTGATGACCAATGTATTTTGGGAATACTTGGACAAATTTATGGTTATTTATCTGGATGATATAGTTGTTTATTGCCAGACTCTTGAGGAGCATGTTGAGCACCTTAGGTTGGCTTTGACAAAGTTGAGGGAAACACAGCTGTATCTAAAATCGAAAAAATTTGAGTTTGCCCAAAAGGAAATCTCATTCCTCTGGCGTATTATTTCTACGGGTGTGGTGAAGATGGACCCAAAGAAAGTTGAGGCCATTGCTAATTGGCCTGGCCCTACTAAGGTTACAGAACTGAGATTTTTCCTTGGTTTGACAAATTATTATCGAAAGTTCATAAAGAATTATTCAAAGAAGGTGGTTATGTTGACAGATCTTTTGAGGAAGGATAGGACATGGAACTGGTCCTACAAATGCCAAGAGGCATTCAATCGATTGAAGGCAGTGGTGATGACTAGCCCAATTTAACGATTGTCTGACTTTGATTTACCTTTTGAAGTCCATATAGATGCATCAGACTTTGCTCTTTGAGGGGAGCTGGTGTAGAATGGACATCTGGTGCCATTTGAAAGCAGAAAGATGAATGATACCGAGAAACGGTATTCTGTGCATGAAAAGGAGATAACGACAGTCATTCACTGCATCAATGCGTGGAGGCATTACCTATTCGAAAAGCATTTCTTGGTACTTACAGACAATGTGGCTACCAGCTGCTTCAATTCCATGAAGAAGCTGACACCAAAACAAGCAAGATGGTAGGATTTTCTTGCTCAGTTCCATTTCACGTTGTAGTACAAACCTGGTAGTGAAAATCAGGTTGCTGATGCCCTTAGTCGGATCCCAATTGCTAATGGGGCGATGGCTGCACTTAGTCAGATTGTAGGAGATATGCTGCAAAGAATTCAGGATTAGACAAAGGATGATCCCGTGACCAGCTTACTGTTGAGGTAGGTCCAAGAGGGGGTGACTCAGCGATTTTGGGTAGAGGATGGTGTTCTCTATGCCAAAAGAAGGAGACCCTATATTCTGAAGTTAGATGGACTTCGACAGATGTTGCTGAAAGAAACTCAAGATGCTCTGTGTTCAGGACATCCAGGGCAACAACAGATGCTTGCCTTGCTAGCAGAAAGTTATTATTAGCCCCGCATGGAAGTAGATGTTGAGTTGTATGTGCGCACTTGTCTGGTGTGCCAGCGGGACAAAACAGAAAGGAAGAAGGTGGCGGGTACATTGGAATCCCTCCCTATTCCAAGCAGACTTTGGGAGAGTGCTTCCATGGATTTCATCAATGGTTTACCTAAGGTAAATGACTTTACTTCAATATTTATGGTTGTAGATAGATTTTCGAAGTATGCCACTTTCATTGCAGCTCCAAAAGTATGTTATGCTGAAGTTATTGCTCAGCTGTTCCTCAAGCATATTGTGAAGCTTTGGGGTCTTCCGCTAAATATAGTCACCGACAGAGACACTTGGTTTATTGGCCGTTTCTAGACGGCCTTATTTGAACTATTGGGCACACAGCTCAACCTTTTCACCAGCAATCATCCGCAGACAAATGGGCAGACTGAGCGGGAAAATGCAATGCTGGAGGAATATCTCAAACACTATGTCACAGCGAACCAAGACAATTGGGTGGATTTACATGATGTAGCCCAATTCAGTTATAATTTGCAGCAAAGCTCTTCCACTGGAATGAGCCCATTCGAGTTGGCAACCGCCCAATAGCCTCTTACTCCCCATGAAGTTGCCAAGCAGAAGTCTCAAGAGAGATGCATGCATACCGCTTTGCTCGGGCCAACTAAGAGAGGACCGACGAGGCAAACGACTGCCTGACTAAGGTGGTGAAGAGGATAAAGAAGTGGGCAGATGAGAAAAGGAGAGTAGTAGAATTTGAAGTGGGTGACAAAGTGATGCTCAAACTGACCCCACCAATCTAGAAGAAAATCACTCGAAAGTCTGCATATAAGGGACTGATCCAGCGCTATGACGGTCCTTTCCTTATCACAAGAAGGATTGGCAAGTTGGCCTATAGGCTGGATCTTCCCAGTCATCTCAAGCTTCAACTAGTGTTCCATGTTGCTTTCTTAAAGCCATATGTTAAGGACCCAGAAGACCTTGGTAGATATGTTCGCCGTCAGGCTCTTCCAATGATCAAGAAGCAATTCACAGAGATAGCAAAAGCTATCATTGCCCACAAGACTAAGGGAATGAGTAAGAAAAATAGAAGAACTCATTACTTAGTCAAGTGGAAAGGGAAAGCACTGAAAGAAGCCACTTGGGAGAAAGATACGACATTGTGGCAATTTGAGGATCTCATCAAGCAGTACCATGCCTCCATTCCAACGAGGTCGTTGGATACTTCAGGTGGGGGTGGTTTGTCACACCTTAACTGACTTGGGTGCAAATGGCTGGTCTTGGTGGCACCTTGCACCAAGGCACGCCATGAGTTGGAATCAAGGTGACCATGCTAAATGGTTCGTCAAATTGGTGCGGACCAAGGCAGCATGAGACCACCCGGCTAAGCATGACAGCACGTGATGGGCTCAATTGAGGCAATGTGGGTGCATAGCTTCGGATTGTATGGCATGGGCAGAACCCAGCATGCAGATTGGTTCGTGAAGCAAGGCTAACTACTGAATATGGGCACATGACTGGCACACATGGCTGCTTCATGATAGTGACCAGGAGGATGTGGGTAGTTGCTAAACAAGGCCTAGTCTCTGGAAAGCATTTCTGGGCGTCCCTAGTCTTAATCTGGTGCAGATGCATGCTATAAATCCCCACATGTCTATACTATCAACAATCGTATTAGCTTCGTTCTACTTTTAACGTCTTTATTTACATCCTAAATCAAACTATAAGAATAATAAGTATAAAGGGATAAATAATGAAAGAGAAAAAAAATATGACATTTGCATTCTCATCAACGAGCTAGCTTAAAGGAATTGAAGAAAGATTTTTTCTAAATATACTAGTTCTACATCATGTTGTCATGGATGATTCTAGGAGACGGAGGGTAATTTAGTTTTGGTTAATGAATGATGCTAGACATGGATCTTTATGAAATTCATCCTACCTATATTGGAAATGGGTACGAGATAGGATTTGTGACAAAAGACATCCAAACTCGAGTTAGACAAGTATAGAAGAACCAAGCAGTCTGGCAGACTACCTTTCACTAATTTGATCATAACTCTTTGTTGGAAAGTCCAAATTGTGCACCGTTATTTTTGTTAGAACCCTAACTCGAATATATTTCCAACCATATAGGTCACACATACTAGAAATACCTGAGTCAAATCAGTTTATTCTCTGAAGTTGACCAAAAATCTGCACTATGGTGTTCCTCGGATAGTAAAATGTAGTGCTGTCTTCTTAGACTTTGAAGGTGTAAACCCCCACATGTTTATATTAATACAGTAATGTACTTGTTTAGTGATTTGTATATATTTAATGACGTAAGAATAAACCATATATATTGAAACCATAAGAATTTGGGATAGTCGTTAGCACATATGACGGTTCGGAGGAATAAAATAGTAATTTTAATATTTCGAGTGTAAATTTATTTTAATTTTGAAATAAATCATAAAAATAAATATTTTTAGGTTAAAATAACATTAAAAATGAATCCGAAACGTCGAAAAACTTTAGAGTAGTCATATGGATCAAATTGGAGATTTTTAGTGACAAAATTATAATTCTGGAGAAAACCCAAATTACAGCCTGTGAACAGTAACTTGTCGGGACTGCTGTGTTTAAAACACAAGTTTCAGCCCATTTGCCTCTATTTCTTTCACTCCACTCTCACCCCAAATCTCTTAGCACCCTAGGAGAAGATAGAGGAAAGGAGGTCTCTTGAGCTTGGGTTTTGGTTTGGAACTTTGCTTCAAGGTAGGGGAATTCTTCCTATTTTCTTACATTGAGGTTAGGGTTAGTTTATATGTATTCTTTTGGCTTAAAAATCTTATTTTCTTGTTATTATATACTTGACTCTTGGTATTCTTGCATTTATTGTCATGTTTTAAACATTTTGGTGGTTGGGTAACCATTAAAACTCATTTACTTGCTTCAAAACCTAGTTTTCAAGAAAAATGGGGTTTTTCCTTAATTTTTCCATTATTATTGATTCTGAAAACTCTAGTGCTTTGTGTTGAGTAATGAAATAATATTTATGATGATCTCATGCTTTTCTTTTATAATGTTCTATTGGGATTATTTGATTCTCTTGTGATTTGAGAAATACCCATGTGATTGGGGGTTTATGGAATTAATTGTATTTGAGAAAATAGTTGGTATTGTATCTCTTGTGTGGTTGTGGGGATAAACATGGGTTATTATTGACCGGGTATCATGGAGTGGGTAGACGACTTCTTACTCCGTGTGGGTTGAACTATTCCTACCACTCGTAATGGGGTTAGTGCCTTGCGAAAGCTAAACCATTATCACTCACGGGGTATCGTGGAAAAAGAGAATTGTGTGGTTTGTACGTGGGTCATAATATTTTCGATGGTGACCATGCGAAATCTTACTTCATACCTGAGATACGAATATAGAAAAAGGGTTATTGTTTATTGTACCAGAAATAGTTTCTACAACAATCTTGGGAAGTATGGGATTCCGCAGGAACTTGGTAGAAACGATTTATGGTGGAATGGACTAGTTGTTGGATATTGGATTCATTTATGTCTTAAATTATTGTTGTGCTTAAACTTGAGATCTGTTTAAATGTCCTGGTTTTTATTTTCAAAGTTATATATGTTATTTGTGAAATGAGACCGACCTGTTTTATATTTTTTTTTTAAAAAAAACCTTGTTTGAGTTGGGAGGATTTTACTACAGAGTTTCGTGCTCATCACCTACCGTTAAATATTTTTCAGATTTGGTGCTAGAAGAGGACCTCGGAGCTGACGAGCTGGGGCATGGGGAGGCCCCACCCGAGGGGATTCTAGATCCCGAGGTGGACATCTAGGGCTATAGTTATTTTTGTACTAGACTAAGAAATCTATTTACGATCATAAATAGTCTAGTATTTTGTTTATTCCGCTGCTAAAGTTGAGTGTAATTATTTTGGGATGTAACTGTCATAACTTGGCTTATTCTTTTGGGATGACATTGTGGATAGTACATATAATGAATGGAATATTTTTATTTGATGGTTAAATGGACCCGGTGTGATTAATGTAGTATAAATGCACAGGTTGAGTTTTTGGGTAGAGCTCCCCGTACAAAGGAGACTCTGCCCGAATTTTGTTAAATTAAGAATGTTCGTAAATCATGGATTTATTTAGTTGCTCTCATGCTATGAATGGTTTTAAATGGTAATGCTGTCTAGGGTGGTTTTTGGGGCGTTACAAATTTTGGTATCAGAGCCTAGGGTTTAGGTCTTACATGGGAGCTGTAGGTTATGGATCACCACTAGAGAAATAGGACTAGGGTAAACTATCTTATTGGATGAAAGTTTATCTAAACGTTATGCTTAGACTAGAACTATACTTAGAATGTCTTGTACATGAAGGAGCTAAATTGTGAATTGGTGTGCAGGATGGATGGAGTGCGTGGACGTGGACGTGGATGTGGACGAGGTCGTGGTGACCAAGCAAACCCACCACCTCCGGATGCCATAAACGGCATCTACCAATGTTTACGAGAGCTTACCACTTTGGTGCACCACCAAAATGGGAACAACAACCACAATGGTAGGGCGCATCCACTAGCCCAAGTACCGGGCAACGGGAATGAAAATCGGAGGATGGTCGTCCTTCGGGAGTTTTTGAGACAACGTCCACCTACGTTCCAAGGGAGCTCTAACCCTTTGGATGTAGATAGGTGGATCCGCCGGGTGAAGAAAATGTGTGACGACATGGGAGTTGCCGAGGATCTTCGGGTCGGCTTGGCAACCTATCTATTGGAGGGGGAGGCCGACCATTGGTGGGACTCCGTGAAGAGAAGAAGGAACACCGACGTGCTTACTTGGGAGGAGTTCGACCAAATCTTCCAAGACAAATACTTTCCTGAATCAGTGAGGGGCAGAATGAGTGCTGATTTTCTGGCTCTATGGCAGGGCAACATGACGGTGGCCGAGTATGAGAGGAGGTTTGACGAGCTCTCCCGCTATGCTATGGAGTTTATATCCACAGAAGTAAGAAGGGCCAAACGCTTTGAGCAGGGATTGAGGCCTGCCATCAGGGAGAAGCTTATGGCTCTCAAGATTCAGGATTATGGGGATCTAGTTGACCGAGCTGCACTTGTGGAGAGGGATGTTGAGGACACCCAGCGGCGACAGAATTTCACAAGGGGAGGTCCGATCAGGACGGGCACTAGCACCAGTGGAGTACAGCGGGCGGCACCATACCATCGTCCAGACCAGGCAGGTGGACAGAGACTTTTGACAGCCCGAGGAGATGGAGCTACCCAGACGAGGACTAACACCAACCCACGTCGCTGCTATGCATGTGGAGATTTTGGGCACTTCAAAAATCAATGCCCCTCACTTCCACCTAGGACCAATCAAGCGACAGGACAGATTCAAGCAAATAAACCACCACCACCGAGACCACAACAACAGAGACAGTTACAAGCTCAAGCCCCTGGTGGGGCCAATCAAGGTAGAGTTTTTACTTTGACTCAACCAGAGGAGGATGCTTCTAATGCAGTAGTGGAAGGTATCGTACTTCTTTACAACTCTTGGGTCCGAATCTTATTTGATCCCGGTGCTACCCACTTATTTGTACGTAATACATATGCTCTTAGTTTGGGATTGAAATTTGAGAAGCTAGAGCATGCCTTGAGTATTGACTTGCCTACGGGAGAACGGTTAGATACTACGAGGGTGTGTAGAGGTTGTATGCTTTAAATTGGAGAACAAGAATTGATTGTAGATTTGGTTGCATTCGACATGATGGGGTATGACATAATCTTCGGAATGAATCTGTTGTCAAAATTCCATGCGATGATGGATTGCTTTCACAAGAGGATTTCATTTCAATTACCGGGAGGGGTAGTTTTCACTTTCAAGAAAGATAACAAATCTTCTCACCCATTTCCTACTACGAGTAGTAGATTTTTGAAAGCGAAGGTGGGAAGCCATTTGAGTTTCTTAGCTAGTTTGATGGGAGATGATCGGGATAAATTCCATGAGGATGTAGTGTTGATAGTGTCAGACTTTCTGGATGTCTTCCCAGATAAACTACCCGGGTTACTGCCACATAGGGAGATTGAGTTCAGGATTGATCTCTATCCGGGAACCCATATCTACTCCTATCGAATGGCACCTTTGGAGTTAAAGGAGCTAAGGAAGCAGTTGGATTATTTGTTGGCCATTGGGTTTATACGTTTGAGTACTTCACCTTGGGGAGCCCCAGTCCTCTTTGTGAAGAAGACGGATAAGACACTACGGTTGTGCACGGATTATCGGAGGTTGAACCGGGTTACTGTGAAGAACAAATACCCTTTGCCACGAATCGACGACCTATTTGATCAGTTGAAGGGTTCTAAATATTACTCTAAGATTGACCTTCGCACAGGGTATCATCAATTACGGATCAAGGAGGAAGATATTCCTAAGACTGCTTTTCGTACTCGGTATGGTCATTTCGAGTATACAGTGATGCCGTTCGGATTGACTAATGCTCCAGCAGCCTTCATGGATTTAATGCACAGGGTATTTAGGTCGTATCTAGATCAGTTTGTCATCGTGTTTATTGATGACATACTAATCTATTCCCGGACTCACGAGGAACATGGACGCCATCTCTCTATTGTGCTACAGACATTGAGAGAACATAAGTTATATGCGAAGATGAGTAAGTGTGAGTTTTGGATGAAGGAAGTGAAATTCCTTGGCCATGTGGTGTCGGAACAAGGGGTAGCTGTTGATCCCGCAAAGATTGAGGCAGTGATGAAGTGGGAACCACCAAAGAATGTGACCGAAGTACGTAGTTTTCTGGGCTTAGCAGGCTACTACCGGAGGTTTGTGGAAGGGTTCTCAAAGCTTGCGATGCCGATGACTCGCCTCACAAGGAAGGGAGAAAAATTTGTGTGGACTCAAGCGTGTGAGCTAGCCTTTCGCACCTTGAAGGAGAGGTTGACGACAGCACCTGTCCTCATTATTCCGAGCAGTGGGGAAGGATATGATGTGTACACCGATGCTTCGCTACGAGGCTTGGGATGTGTGCTAATGTAGGGAGGCAAGGTTGTTGCTTATGGTTCGAGACAATTAAAGGTTCATGAGCAGAATTATCTCACTCATGACTTGGAGCTTGCCGCTGTGGTTTTTGCTCTCAAGCTATGGAGGTGTTACTTGTATGGGGAAAAGTTTCAAGTGTTCTCGGATCATAAAAGCCTCAAGTATGTGTTCACACAGAAAGATTTGAATCTTCGGCAGAGAAGGTGGGTTGAGTATCTAGAAGATTATGATTTCACACTCAACTACCATCCGGGGAAGGCCAATGTAGTCGCCGATGCACTTAGCAGAAAGTCTTGGGGTGAACTCAATATTTTTGCATGTAAATGGAAGATGAGGGATGCCCTTGGAGATTTTGATCTATGGGTTGGAAAAGATGGATCCCGACCATGTTTGTTCAACCTTGTGGCTCAACCTACTCTCCAACGTAGGGTTGTGGAATTGCAATGCTTGGATCCTGATTTAGCATCGATTCGAGCTAAATTGGAGAATGGAGAAACTATGGAGGGTTGGTTTTTAAGAAACGGAGAATTGAGATATGGGGAGAAGCTATGCGTTCCCGATGATTCGTCCCTAAAGGAGGAGATACTTGGAGAGTGTCATCGCTCTAAGTTTGCTATCCACCCCGGTAGCACAAAAATGTATAGGGACATGAAGCGCCAATATTGGTGGAAGGGAATGAAGAAGGATATGGCAAGGTTCATTGCATGATGTGCGGTGTGCCAGCAGGTGAAGATCGAACATCAAAAGCCAGGAGGATTACTACAGTCTTTGCCTATCCCAAAGTGGAAGTGGGATCACATCACCATAGATTTTGTGTCGGGTTTACCGCGGACGTCGCGCGGGCATAATGCAGTATGGGTTATTGTGAATAGACTTACTAAGTCCGCTCATTTTTTGGGTATGAAGACCACGGACACCTTGGAGACTTTGAGCCAACTGTATATCCGTGAGATTGTGCGCTTGCATGGAGTTCCACTTTCTATCGTGTCGGATCGTGATTCTTGATTTGTGACACAGTTCTGGCAAAGTCTACAACAAGCCATGGGGACAGAGTTACATTTCAGCACAGGTTTTCATCCCCAAACGGATGGCCAATCTGAAAGGGTGATACAAATTTTGAAAGATATGTTACGTGCTTGCGCGTTGGACTTCAAAGGAAGCTGGAATGATCACTTACCGTTGGTGGAGTTTGCATATAATAACAGCTATTAGGCCAGCATTGGGATGGCACCGTATGAAGCATTGTATGGAAGACCGTGTAGATCCCTTACGTGTTGGTTGGAAGCCGGCGAGAGTAGTTTGTTTGGACCAAAGATTGTTCGAGAAACTACTGAGAAAATTCAACTCATCCGAGAGAGGCTACTCACAGCGCAAAGTCGACAGAAAAGTTATGCGGATCAAAGATGAAGACCCTTGGAATTCAAAGTGGGAGACTACATGTTCCTCAAAGTGTCGCCCAAGAAAGGAGTATTTAGATTCGGCAAGAAGGGAAAGTTAGCGCTAAGATATACCGGACCATTTGAAGTGATCAAAGTTGTGGGCAAAGCGGCATATCAGTTGCGGTTACCAACTCAGTTGTCGGGGGTACATGACGTGTTCCACGTGTCGATATTGAGAAAGTGTCAATCAGATGCAACGCAGGTCGTAGACTTGAAAGATATTGAAATTCAAAACGGACCAACCTATGAAGAATAACCGGTGAAGATCCTTGATGCCAAAGAGAAGGTGCTCCGCAACAAAGTCATCCAACTAGTGAAGGTTCTGTGGCAACACCATGGAGTGGAAGAAGCTACTTAGGAACCGGAGCTAGAAATGCGAGAGAAGTACGCACACTTATTCGCTACTTGAGGTAAGTTTCAAGGACGAAACTTTCTTTAAGCGGGGTGGATTGTAAATCCCCACATGTCTATACTATCAACAATCATAAATGGCTAAATAATGAAAGATAAAAAAAAAATATATGACATTTGCATTCTCATCAACAAGCTAGCTTAAAGGAATTGAAGAAAGATTTTTTCTAAATATACTAGTTCTACATCATGTTGTCATGGATGATTCTAGGAGACGGAGGGTAATTTGGTTTTAGTTAATGAATGATGCTAGACATGGATCTTTATGAAATCCATCCTACCTATATTGAAAATGGGTACAAGATAGGATTTGTGACAAAAGACACTCAAACTCGAGTTAGACAAGTATAGAAGAACCAAGCAGTACGGCAGACTACCTTTCACTAATTTGATCATAACTCTGTGTTGAAAAGTCCAAATTGCGCACCGTCATTTTTGTTAGAACCCTAAATCATATATATTTCCAATCATATAGGTCACACATACTAAAAATACCTGAGTCAAATCAGTTTATTCTCTGAAGTTGACAAAAAATCTGCACTATAGTGTTCCTTGGATAGTAAAATGTAGTGCTTTCTTCTTAGACTTTGAAAGTGTAAACACCCACATGTTTATATTAATATAGTAATGTACTTGTTTAGTGATTTGTATATATTTAACGACGTAAGAATAAACCATATATATTGAAACCATAAGACTTTGGGATAGCCGTTAGCACATATGACGGTTCGGCCCATTTGGAATAAAATAGTAATTTTAATATTTCAAATGTAAATTTATTTTAATTTTGAAATAAATCATAAAAATAAATATTTTTAGGTTAAATTAACATTAAAAATGAATCCAGAACATCGAAAAACTTTAGGATAGTCATATGGATCAAATTGGAGATTTTTAGTGGCAAAATCGTAATTATTGAGAAAACCCAAATTGCAGCCTATGAACAATAACCCGTCGGGACTGCTGTGTTTAAAACACAGGTTTCAGCCCATTTGCCTCTATTTCTTTCACTCCACTCTCACCCCAAATCTCTTAGCACCCTAGGAGAAGATAGAGGAAAGGAGGTCTCTTGAGCTTGGGTTTTGGTTTAGAACTTTGCTTCAAGGTAGGAGAATTCTTCCTATTTTCTTACATTAAGGTTAGGGTTAGTTTTTATGTATTCTTTTGGCTTAAAAATCTTAATTTCTTGTTATTATATACTTGACTCTTGGTATTCTTGCATTTATTGTCATGTTTTAAACATTTTGGTGGTTGGGTAACCATTAAAACTCATTTACTTGCTTCAAAACCTAGTTTTCAAGAAAAATGGGGTTTTCCCTTAATTTCTCCATTATTGTTGATTCCGAAAACTCTAGTGCTTTGTGTTGAGTAATGAAATAATATTTATGATGATCTCATGCTTTTCTTTTATAATATTCTATTGGAATTATTTGATTCTCTTGTGATTTGAGAAATACCCATGTGATTGGGGGTTTATGGAATTAATTGTATTTGAGAAAATAGTTAGTATTGTATCTCTTGTGTGGTTGTGGGGATAAACATGGGTTATTATTGACCGGGTATCATGGAGTGGGTACACGACTTCTTACTCCGTGTGGGTTGAACTATTCCTACCACTCGTAATAGGGTTAGTGCCTTGCCAAGGCTAAACCATTTTCACTCACAAGGTATCGTGGAAAAAGGGAATTGTGTGGTTTGTACGTGGGTCGTGATATTTTTGATGGTGACCATACGAAATCTTACTTCATACCTGAGATACGAATACAGAAAAAAGGTTATTGTTTATTGTATCAGAAATGGTTTCTACAAGAATCTTGGGAAGTATGGGATTCCGCAGGAACTTGGGAGAAACGATTTATGGTGGAATGGACTAGTTGTTGGATATTGGATTCATTTATGTCTTAAATTATTGTTGTGCTTAAACTTGAGATCTGTTTAAATGTCCTGATTTTTATTTTCAAAGTTATATATGTTATTTTTGAAATGAGACCGACCTATTTTATATTTTATATTTTTTTAAAACCTTGTTTGAGTTGGGAGGATTTTGCTACAGAGCTTCGTGCTCATCCCCTACCGTTAAATATTTTTCAAATTTGGTGCTAGAAGAGGACCTCGGAGCTGACGAGCTGGAGCATGGGGAGGCCCCACCCGAGGGGATTCTAGATCCAAAGGTGGACATCTAGGGCTATAGTTATTTTTGTACTAGACTAAGAAATCTATTTACGATCATAAATAGTCTAGTATTTTGTTTATTCCGCTGCTAAAGTTGAGTGTAAGTCTTTTGGGATGTAACTGTCATAACTTGACTTATTCTTTTGGGATGACATTGTGGATAGTACATATGATTAATGAAATATTTTTATTTGATGATTAAAGGGACCCAGTGTGGTCAATGTAGTATAAATGCACAGGTTGAATTTTTGGGTAGAGCTCCCCGTACAAAGGAGACTCTGCCCGAATTTTGTTAAATTAAGAATGTTCATAAATCATAGATTTATTTAGTTGCTCTCATGCTATGAATGGTTTTAAATGGTAATGTTGTCCAAGGTGATTTTTGGGGCGTTACACATGCTGATGAGGGGTAGTTCCACATCAATTACTGAAGGGGTGGAACTGTCTGTCAGGTGTCGTACAGAGATCAAGCCTGCTAGCCAAGTTTGCTATGGAATAGTAGAATATGTGTTACTACCCTTTGGCAGATAGGGGTCTCATATGTCATACTCTTTGTATAAATAGGGGTGTTTAGGCATTCTAATAGTCAGAGAGTGTTCTTACTTTGAGAGTTCCTTGTAAATTGTTGAGTTCAATATATAAGGTTTGGGAGTGTTATCCTAGTAAATTCGTGTGTGCCTTCTGTGTGACTTTTTGTCCCTTGTTCTTGAGATTATGTGGCTGGTTGCAATAGCAATGCCTTTATAGGTAGTGTCGAAACGAAAAACGAGTTGTTACCCCGTGACACTTATCTATCTCTCCTTTACCCATGAAAGTTGAGGGAAAAAAGAAGAGTTTCCATGCCTTTGAAACCGCAAGCGTGATTGAACTCCGAATGCGAATCATTCAGTTTTTGCATGCCTATTGTGTGACGCCCCTAATACCGGGAGTCCTTTATTAACCGTTGATCACCCGTCAACTTGCGAAAATACTCGTGATTGTTGCCCACTCCGACATCACGTCAATAATATCGCTTTGTCCGGGATTATAACTCACACGTATAACCTGTGTTTCTTTAATCATTTAATACAACTGGGGTTTAAGGTCCATTTGTATCATTGGTACTAAGGGTACCTAGCTCAAAGGCTTGGGAAAGGGAATTTAATGAAAAATCAAAGTTTGGGAAAGCGTGCCAGTACGGTTTATCTTTTGGAAAATGCGTACCGGTACTGCGTACTAGTACGACTTTCTTTCTGGACTAGACTGTACCGGTACACTTTGCCCAATTTTGCCTTTTATACCTGTTTTCCATTTCCAATCCAATTTTAATCATTCCAAAATCATCTCAAACATACATAATGACGTTATTCACATAAAACTTGATATCTTCAAGTTCTATTACAAGTCATTTACATGGTTAAATGTCAAAAAGGAATTTCAAGAAAAGTTTTTTTTTTACACAAAACTTGTTTTCAAAAGCCACAACTCGACTTTTTTTCATCATTGAGGCACCGAATGTGAGTCCTCTCCCGGTACGAACCCCGCACCTAAAATGTTTCCCGTATAGGGTGAGCCAACGCCCAGTAGAATATTTCCTACAGAGGCTACTCCCCAACCTAAGTGCATATGCAATGATCATATACAACATTCATAATTATACAGTCATTCCAAGTAAGAATATACATGCTTCATGATGGAATCTACCATGCCATGCCATGAATGAAATGAGATTCACTCACGCACATCAACCCGAGCCCTTGCCGGCTCTCTCCACACTATGCAATACAAGTGTAAAAACCCTTGTCATTGATAAAATACATCCAATGATCATCTTTGAAACAAAACTCATATGTTCATAAAAACTATTTCATTTCTGGATGTTTCCCATCAAATGAATCATTTGTACAACCAAAACCATGTGTCTTTATTTGGGTAGTGGACTTTTGGTGTTACACCGCCGGCTCCACGCACCGATACACTTTTTTGGTTTATGCACCGTCGGAAGTGTATAAACCAATAGCAGGGCCTTGCACCCGAGGGGGGATCTATCCCTTCTTGCTACACCTGACACAAGTTTTTCATATATGCAACCGTGCGACTCAGTAGGATATTCAACCCCACTTTCCCAAGCCCACCCATCAAACACTAAGTATGGTGATTGATCCAACCATGCACTCACACACCCATACTCACAGCCATGGAAGCATTTTTCCCGTGCAAATACAATGTAGTGCACCATTGCTCAATCAATGTCATGCTCAATGTGATGAATGCCATTGAGTCAAATTTAAACCACACATCTCAACATGTGTCATGACAATTTATATCACATGTATAAAATTACCAAAATCCATTATCATGTCAATACATCAACTAGTATATATCAACATTTATATACCCAACACTTATCTCAAGCATGACATTACGCAAACTCATGCCAACCACACTCAATCACAAGGTATAATGTTAAACATATAGCATGTCCATACAATCACTTTTCCATCGAATTACCAACCAAGTAATTTCCACATCACAATTTCAAGTTAGGAAATCTATTCTAACCCATTTACATACACATTTTTCATACCCATTTCACCCATTTCATATCCACAAGTGAGTGACATACATATTCCCTTTTACCTCATACATTTCATATAACACTATATGTAGGAAATGAACCAAAGTAGGAAAACCCTACCTCTTGGAGCGTAAAAGAAAGGGAGAAGCCTCAAGAACACCTCCCAAGCTCCAAATCTTTGATTTTCTTAAAATTTCTTCCTTGAAACTTTGGTGAAATCCCTCGTTTTTGATACATACACGTAGCCCTCGTCGCGTAGACCAACTTTAATTCTTGGTCCGAAGGGTTTCGACTGACAGAACTTCAGAAATCGAAGAAGAAAGCTTGAATTTCTATTCTCTCTTCTAACATCTGAACACAACTGGCCAAGGGTGAGAAAATATCAAATTTTTCAGATATTTCACCTATTTATACCTTTAATTGCGCGGTCCACATTGCCCCGCATGTTTATCACTTCCAGGTTCGTTTTTAACCTGAAACGATTTAATTAAATTTTGATTTCAGTTCAAATTAATTTTATTTGAAGTTTTATTCAATTTTAAAGAAATTTTATAATTTTCATTTTTTGGGGACCTTTGAAAGTTCATTCGTCACCCAATTGTCTCAAAAAACGTGTAAAATCTGACTATCTCAGAATTCGATCAAAATAGACGTGATAACTCAATTTCCTGATAAGAATCAAACGGTAAAATTCGTTGCTCCATCCGAGCTCTTTAGAAATATGCATTTAAACCCGTATAATAGTGACAATTTACTATTTTGCCTTTTGTCGAAAAAAGTTAAAATTTTCCTAGGTTTTACATTCTTCGCCCTTAAAAGAATTTCGTCCCTGAAATTCACACATATATACACATTCAAACACATGTATATGCAATAGTCATGCAATACAACAAGACTATAATAATGTACCTCCATCCTTGAATAGGAAATGATAACTAGTACGTATGGTATCCTCACCTTCCTATGTTGCCTCTTTCACTCCCCGGTGCTGCCACAACACCTTCACTAGCCTCAAGGTCTTGTCACGCAAAATCTGATCCCGGCTATCCATGATGAGCACCGGTCCCTCCTCAAAGATCCCATCAGCATCAATCACAAGCTCTCCCCAATCCACCACATGAGTTGGATCCAGGGTGTATTTTTGGAGCATAGTGACATGGAATACTACGTGAACACCCGATAGATTTGGCGGTAATGTCAACTGGTAAGCAACTCTTCCCACCCTCTCAAGTATCTCAAAGGGCTCGATATATCTCAGCAACAACTTTTCCCACTTGACGAACTTGACCACTCCTCTTTTAGGTATCACCTTCAAGAAGACATGATCTCCCACCTCAGACTCTAAAGGTCGCCGCCGTTTGTCGACATAGCTCTTCTGCCGACTCTAAGCCGTGATAAGACGCTTCCGAATTAAGTCTACCTTCTCTGAGGTGTCTCTGATCAAATCCAGACCCGTAGAAGATCTCTCTCCTACCTCCGTCCAACAAATCAGAGAATGACAAGGACTCCCATATAATGACTCATAGGGTGTCATCTATATGCTCGCCTGGTAACTGTTGTTGTAGGCGAACTCTACCAAGGGTAAATGATTTTCTCAGCTACCCTTGAGATCTAGGGCGCATGCCCGTAGTATGTCCTCTAACGTCTGAATAGTCTTCTCAGACTGACCGTCCGTTTGTGGATGAAAAGTAGTGTTCATCATCAACTGTGTCCCCATAGCTCGCCGAAAACTCTCCCAAAAATGAATCATAAACCTGGGATCCCAATCCGATACTACAGATATGGGCACCCCATACAACCGGACAATCTACCATATATACAACCTGCAGAATTCCTCCAGTGTGAATGTCATCCGCACAGCCAAAAAATGTGCCGACTTCGTAAGTCGGTTCACTATCACCCACACTGCGTCATGTCCCCGCAATGTCTGTGGCAAGTGAGTCACAAAATCCATTGTGATATGCTCTCACTTTCACTCAGCTACCTCCAAAGGTTGGAGTAATCTCGCTGGTCTCTAGTGTTCAACCTTGACCTACTGACATGTGAGACATCATCTGGCGAAGTCCCCAACGTCTCTCTTCATCCTGCTCCAATAATACTGGCAATGAAGATCATGGTACATCTTCGTGCCACCTAAATGTACAGCAAATCGGGAACAATGAAATTACCTAAGAATCTTTTCTCTGAGCTCCGTAGATTAGGGAACCACAACCCTTCCCCTAAATCGAAGACCGTCATCTGAGTGAATGGCCCAGCCCTCGTCACCTCTACCTAACCATGCTCGGTCCCTGATGGATGATAACTCTGTATCCTATCCCTGAGACTCAATCACTCTGCTCAATAGGGAAGGTGTAGCCACCAAACTCTCCAAAGTACCCTGAGTCTGATCTCTATAGTGTAGCCCGAATTGTCCTACAGTCTCGAGCATTTGCCACTCTCGAGAAGCCATAATAGCCAAGACTCCCCATGACTTCCGGCTGAGTGCATCAGCCACCACATTTGCCTTACCAGGATGGTAATGCAAAGTGAAGTCATAGTCTTCTAGATACTTCATCCACCTGTGTTGCCTCATATTGAGGTCCCACTGTGTAAAGATATATTTAAGATTTTTGTGGTCTAAAAATACCTCGAACTGTTTATCGTATAGATAGTGGCACCCAGATTTCAAGGCAAAGACAATGGCCGCCAACTCCATGTCGTGCATGGGATAATTCTGCTCGTGATTCTTTAAATACCAAGAACCATAAGCCACCACCCTCCCGGATTGCATCAATACACAATCGAGACCGTCCTTTGAGGCATCATAATACACTATGTACTTCTGTCCCCTTTTCGAAACTATCAAGATAGGAGTTGATGTAAGCCTCCTATTTAACCCCTAGAATGCCTTTTCGCAAGAATCATTCCACTCAAACTTCACCTCTTTCCGGGTCAATCCCATCATAGGTGCAGCTAATCGGGAGAAGTCCTTGATGAACCTCCTGTAGTATCCTGCCAATCCCAAGAAATTACGTATCTCGAAGACTAATTTCGGTCTCTCCCAATTCATGACTGCCTCTACCTTTTTAGGATCCACGGATACACCCAAAGCTGACACCACATGTCCCAAAAATTTTACCTCCGTAAGCCAAAATTCATATTTACTGAACTTGACGCACAACTGATGGTCTCTCAAGATCTGGAGAACAATCTTCAAGTGACCCTCATGCTCCTCCTCAGACTTGGAGTAGATCAAGATGTCGTCAACAAATATCACGACGAACTGATTTAGGTAAGGTTGGAACACCCTATGCATGAGATCCATGAATGCCACTAGAGCATTTGTCAATCCGAATGGCATTGCTGTGAACTTGAAATGCCCATACCCCGTCCTAAACGTTGTCTTAGAGATATACATTTCCCTAACCCTCAACGGATGATAACCGGTGCAGAGATCTATCTTGGAGTAGACCCGTGCTCCTCTTAGCTGATCAAACAAGTCATCAATTCTCGGCAAAGGGTATCTATTCTTGATAGTAACACTATTCAACTACCGATAGTTTATGCACAGTCGAAGGTCCTTCTTCTTAGCAAACAACATCAGAACGCCCCAAGGTGAAGTGCTCGGTCTAATGAAGCCTTTGTCCAATAATTCTTGCAACTGGACCTTGAGTTCTTGCAACTCAGCTAGCGCCATCCTATGTGGAGTCATAGAAATAGGCAATCTACTGGGATTCAACTCAATGGTGAAGTCTACATCCCTATGTGGAGATAATTCTGGTAGTTCGTCCGAAAAAACATCCTCAAACTCACATACAACCCAAGGTAGACCTAACTCCTATCTCACCTCGTCCTCCAGGGTAAGGCTAGCTAGCCAACCCATCAACTGTCTGTGCTATCAGGAATCATACACGGCTTAGGGTAAAGCATCACTCTTTTCCCCCTAGAACATAAAACAAACACCATTAGGCGTATAAGCAATGACCTCTTCCAATTACAATCAATGATGACTCGATGTACTGCCAACCAATCTATCCCAAGGATGACATCAAACTCTGACATATCCATGACCCTAAGGTCCACGGTGAGTAGAATCCCTGAGATCTCTAACTCACAATCCTGACATATTTGATCAAAAGCCACAACTTGATTTTTCTTCATCGTTGAGGCCTCGAATGTGAGTCCTCTCCCAGTACGAATCCCGCACCTGAAATGTTTTCCATATAGGGTGAGCCAATGCCCAGTAGAATATTTCCTACAAAGGCTACTCCCCAATCTAAGTGCATATGCAATGATCATATACAACATTCACAATTATATAGTCATTCCAAGCAAGAATATACATACTTCATGTTGGAATCTACCATGCCATGCCATGAACGAATGAGATTCACTCATGCACATCAACCCAAGCCCTTGCCGGCTCTCTCCACACTATGCAATGCAAGTGTAAAAACCCTTGTCATTGATAAAATACATCCAATGATCATCTTTGAAACAAAACTCATATGTTCATAAAAACCATTTCATTTCTGGATGTTTCCCATCAAATGAATCATTTGTACAACCAAAACCATGTGTCTTTATTTGGGTAGTGGACTTTTGGTGTTACACCGCTGGCTCCATGCATCGATACACTTTTTTGGACTTGCACTGTCGAAAGTGTATAAACCAATAGCGGGGCCTTGCACCCGAGGGGGGATCTATTCCCTCTTGCTATATCCGACACAAGTTTTCTATGTATGCAACTGTGCAACTCAGTAGGATATTCAACCCCACTTTGTCGAGCTCACCCATCAAACACCAAGTATAGTGATTGATCCAACCATGCACTCACACACCCATACTCACGGCCATGGATGCATTTTTCATATGCAAATGCAATGTAGTGCATCATTGCTCAATCAATGTCATGCTCAATGTGATGAATGCCATTGAGCCAAATTTAAACCACACATCTCAACATGTGTCATGACAATTTATATCACATGTATAAAATTACCAAAATCCATTATCATGTCAATACATCAACTAGCATATATCAACATTTATATACCCAACACATATCTCAAGCATGACATTACGCAAACTCATGCCAACCACACTCAATCACAAGGTATAATGTTAAACATATAGCATGTCCATACAATCACTTTTCCATCGAATTACCAACCAAGTAATTTCCACATTACAATTTCAAGTTAGGAAATCTATTATAACCCATTTATATAATCATTTTTCATACCCATTTCACCCATTTCATATGCACAAGTGAGTGACATACATATTCCCTTTTACCCATATATTTCATATAACACTATATGTAGGAAATGAACCAAAGTAGGAAAATCCCTACCTCTTGGAGCGTAAAAGAAAGGGAGAAGCCTCAAGAACACCTACCAAACTCCAAATCTTTGAATTTCTTAAAATGTCTTCCATGAAACATTGGTGAAATCCCTCGTTTTTGGTACATACGCGTAGCCCTCGTCGCGTAGACCAACTTTAATTCTTGGTCTGAAGGGTTCCGACTGACAGAACTTCAGAAATCGAAGAAGAAAGCTTGAATTTATATTCTCTCTCTTCTAACGTCTGAACACAGCCAGCCAAGGGTGAGAAAATATCTGATTTTTTAGATATTTCACCCTATTTATACTTTTAATTGGGTGGTCCACATTGCCTCGTACGTTTTTCACTTCCGGGTCTGTTTTTAACTTGAAATGACTTAATTAAATTTTGATTTCAGTTCAAATTAATTTTATTTGAAATTTTATTCAATTGTAGGGAAATTTTATAATTTTCATTTTTGGGGACCTTTGAAAATTCATTCGTCACCCAATTGTCTCGAAAAATATACAAAATTCGACTATCTCAGAATTTGACAAAAATTAACGTGGTAACTCAATTTCACGATACGAATCCAACAGTGAAGTCCATTGCTCCATCCAAGCTCTTTAGAAATATGCATTTTAAACCCGCATAATAGTGATAATTTACTATTTTACCCTTTGTCGAAAAAAGTTCAAAATTTTCCAGGTTTTACATATTGTTGGGATAGTTTTGGCCATTTCTATGTTCAATTGAAAAAATTCTCTAAATAAGACCATATACAGTTCTGAAGAACTAATGTATAATGAGTTTTGGTTATGTATTTCAGTCCAAGATGAAAAAGGGAACTTGAAGTTCATCTGTGCCTTCAAGGACATGCCTACCCACTGCCAAGGCTTCTCATACAGGTCCTTCTTATCATATTTCTTACGATGTTTCATTTCTTGTCTTTCCTTGTACATGGTAGAGCAAAGATGAGAAATTTAGAGAAAATGACAATTGTGGCACATTGCAGATTTTCTTTCTTCATTTATTTTTCTTGCAATTTTTTTCCCAACTTATAACTGGGTTTAGCCTAGTCCTTTTATTTTTCTATTTGCGCCCTGGATTTGAAAGAAACTTGCAGGTCCTTAGCCATGGTGCTAATTTTTATTTTCTTCTTTCTCCTCCCCCCTTCTTTTTTCCCTCCCCCCTCTGTTTCTATATCCCAAAATTTCCCTTATATCAACTAATATTGATTCCTAGGCAGTGTTGTAGGTGGGGGAAAAGATGGGGTGGGCAAGTGCAGTGAACTGGGGACTAGCCCAGCCAATGTAGGAGTTGCTTCTCTACCTGAAATGGGGTGCACACGTAGTGTGGGATCTAACACTTTGCCCGAATCTGAGAACAAATGCAATGTGACATCTGATTCTTTGCCTGAAACCAAGAGAGCAGAGAATGTGGCATCTTCTTCTATGCTTGAAACCGGAAGTTCATGTGATGAGGCATCTGTTTCCCATCCAAAAACTGATAGTGCATCAAATGTGTCATCTTTTTCTTTGCCTGACAGCAAGAGCATGCATAGACTAAATGCAACTCCTTCCAATGAGAGTCAAAAGATTTTATCAACTACTCCATGTCTGCTTCAGTGCAGTAGTATTGTTCTAGAAATGAGCAATGTGGAAGTTGAGCCAGCTGGAGCAGATCACAGCAAAGGTTACCGTTATTAGTGTAGAGATTTGCTTTTAACCAATCACCAGAGCAACAAACCCTTTGTGTTGTATGTCTTAAATGTATAGTTATTTTTGATACAATACCTTTTTTTTCATGTAATGAGAAATACGTGTAAGATTTTCTTACTTTACTATTTGAATTTACTTTATTATTTTTGTTTAATTTTTTTCCTATTATGGAAAACCAACTTACCCAAAAAATATATATAAATGGAAAGCCAATCTAAATCTAAAATTATGTGCAAAAAGTGGTAAATTCACTTGATTTGTAAGGATGATGCCTTCGAAAAAACATATTGTAGTGCATTAAACTTACTATGATATATATGTGATAAAACTAAAAAGAATAGAATCACAAATGAAAATATTCATAAAGAAAAAAATTAAAAGAAAATCTACTTAGATGGGTTCTATATATTGTAGAAGGTAAACTACTACACCGGCGAAAAAAAAGTGATGTGTTCATGATAATCGAAAAAGTAGAAGAGGAAGACTAAAGATATATAAATAAAATAGTAAAAAAAATATGATAATTATTGTTTGACAAAGAGTATGGTTGTCATAGAATAGAGTAGTATAGAATTCATGTAACTTAACTCAAAAAATTTTAAAATAAATCTTTTTTTTTTGCTCAAGAAAATGGTGGTTAGGGGCGACTTGGTAGGTGTAACAACCCTCATAGGATGTTACCTTGAGATTCTCACAAATGTTGGTTTTGAACCATAATTACTAACCTAAAATGGTTTAGCCCATCACCACAGCACCGTTGAAGGTAAGTTACACATTCAGCCCCTCCAACAATATTTGGTTTAGTGAGACTACTATCATAAGTAGGTTCAAACCTACGATTACTAGAGTAGTGCAGGACTTTTACCTTTTATTGAAGTCAATTAGGCTATCACCTCGATTATAAAATAAATATTTCTTGAGTTGAAGCCCATATATAGTATTGTAGTTGCCTATTAATGGATTTCAATTTTTTTTTAGGATCACTTATCATATATTTAAATAAGATTTATTATATATAATTGAATCCCTGGCTCACTAATAATGATTAATGGGTGAAAAAGAAAATTGAGGAGAAAATATATTAAAAGGAATGTTTACCATGAGCTTCATATATGGGTTTTATGAGAAGGAGCCCAAGAAAGAAATTCAAAGATGTGCAACTCGTTTGTGTATGTGTTTCTATGTGAGAGAGAAACAGAAACACAGACTTTAAAGTTTAAAGGGTGGGTTTATTCCCACCCCAAAAATCTTCATTTTCACTCCATTTAATTTCTCATTATCAAACTACTAAGTCTATCCTTTTAGGAACTAAGTCCATTTCATGCTGCATATACCCCCATTTATAGTTAAACTCACTCATTCTATATACACTCCTTTAATGAAAGAAGTCATTGTAAGAAAAAATAAATAAAAGAATGAAACAAGGAAACAAGGAAACAAGGAAAAAAACAGAAATAAAATAAGCAAACTGAAACAAGAAGAAAAAACAAAAAAAACTAAACAAAGATTAAAGTAACAAACAAAACTATAAGACATAAAACCGAATATGAAAAAAATAAAAAACATTAAGCACAGACACAAAATCGAATAAGAAAACAAAATAATAAGCATAGATGCAAAACCTTAACAAGAAAAAAAAATACATAATCTAAAAGCATACATATATATACACACATATAAATTCTAAATAAAAAATTATTAAACTTGACAAGGATATCAAAATATATCGAAAATAATGAAAATTCATATAACAAATATGAAATATGAAATCAAACATAGAATTAAATTGACAAGTAATACTAACGTGTATATCACTCAAAAAATTCATATTAAAAAAATATTTTTGTGAGTTTATGAGATGAGATAGATAATGAAACCCTAATTATGACAAAATATAAAGTGAGTTTATACTTATTAAAAGGGGTGTATGTAGCATGTGGTGAATTTAATTACTAATAGAGTTGGTATAAAAAAGATTAGTTGAATAATTTGATAATAAAAAATTTAATAGGGTGAGAACGAAGATTTGTGGTCGTGGGAATAGCCCCCACCCGACTTTAAAATGGGAGTGTGGATTATGATCCCTAAGAAGAAGTGGTGGGTGGGTATACAATGGGAAGTAGAGCTTTTCTGCTTCTGAGAAGAATAACTATAAGAGCAGACCATGGCATCTTCTTCAGCTTCCAGAGGAGTAGCTTCGGAAAAGATGTTGGAATGGAGCAAACTCTGTTGTTCTTTTAATATATGTTACTTTATGACATATATTTTTACTTTTATTTTTACTGTTCTTTCCTTGAAAAGCCAATTTCAGTGGAAAATAATGCCTGTGTTGTACTTAGTTTTGCAGACAAAATTACTTATGGTTGGCTTGCTAGATTGTGTTGTTTTTGCCTTTTTGTCCGTTACCATTCATTCTAGTTCTCATGATTCATGACACAATAAGGGGTTGTTTCAATTACCTTGTTCACAACAATTTACAAATTCTGACATTTTACTTTATGTTATGCGGTTTCATCCTCTCGTAACCATTTGAGCATGTGTGAGGTCCGACGACTTAGTCACCTGTCTCTCGCTCAATAGCTTATATCAACACTGTTTTAAAATTTGGCAAGACCTGATGAGTTGACCTAGTAAATCGGCAAACTGGAGCTTAAATTGTTTTAGTTCTTATATTAGACCAGTTGAGCAAAAAAACTCGGAAGAAACCCATTAAACAGTGCAACTCATGAGAAAACTGTTTAACCCACCGACCGGATCAATTAAAATGGTATAAACAATAATCCTTTTTGGGCATTTTTTGTCTTGAATTATGCAGTTTCACCCCTCGATACCATTTGAGCCTTTTTGAGGTCCAACGACTCAGCCCAACACACAATTGAAGGCCCCTCACTCTCTGTAAAATCCTATAAAACCTAGGTATACAACTTTCAGTGAAGAATATGCAGAGTTTTGACATGTTTTCCCTTAACTTGTTATAGAATTTTTATTTGATGTGGGGTTACTAGGAACAGGTTGTAGTCGTTTCTCATCGGGTTATTGTAGCATAATCTCACCGCCCTCAGTTTTGTCATTGTCACACCCCAACTCTAGGGACATGACCGACCGTGAAGTATAAATCCATAACCTATGGACATGTAAGCCTAACAATAAACTAATAATATAGGAGTGGAAAATAACATTAACACTAAATTAATCTCATGTCAATATGTCAAAATCAACATACCTAAATCTATTTGCCCCAATTATCTAAACAAGTAAAGATGGTTATACGATATATGCTACGGAAGTCACAACACTATTAATCCCCAATCAATTCCCTAAGTCTGCTATTAACACTCCAATCGTTTGCCTAGAAAAATATTATTTAGAAAACATAAGCTAAAAAGCCCAGTGAATGGAAAGGCATGCATATTCAAAGTGGCTGAAAAACATTTTTGGCATTCGACATGTAAATCAAAGGTTTGGAAAAATAAATTCATCAAGATAACCAATTTCTCAAAAATAACACAATCGGATTTGAACAAGAAATCATATCACAATGGTGAATTATATCATAATGGTGGAGACTGTACGATATCCAATAATCGATGGGAACCAAATACCAAATGCCAGAAGATCTCATGGTTGGATCCAACATCATACTTAAGGTCACCATAGATTGTCGCCCGAGAACTGTTCCCTAAGACGATCCAATGAAGGTCACTAGGATGCACCAAGAAATGTTCCTTCAACCGTTGAGCACTAGGGTTACCTCTGCCTCCCTTGGGTCTGTTCCCTCGTGCCCAGGGTCACCCACACAAAGAGAAATAATTTTCTTGGGCTTTTAGTACCAAATGCTAGAATATATCTCAGGGTTGGATCCAACATCATTATTAGGGTCACCACGATTGCTGCCCGGGAACTATTCCCTAAGACGATCCGATGAAGGTCACCAGGACGCACCAAGAATTGTTCCTTCAACCGTTGAGCACTAGGGTACCTCAGCCCCCCGGGTCTGTTCCCTAGTGGCCAGGGTCACTCGTATACAGAGGAATAATTTTTCTGGACTTTCAATCATGGTCTCATTCACTATCACATAGTCTCGCCATATAAACAAGTGATTGAGTCACAATATTTCACAAAAGAATTCATCAAAGTAATCAAAATCGTATGCCACAAGTAGTTAGACAATTAGTAAAGCATTATTGTAAAGGTAATAAAGAACAAGCATTATGTATTACTTTTAAAATGTTTAGGGATACGGGGAAAATATGTAGTATGCCAAACCACTCACCTCAAGTCCAAAGGAAAACCTTTGTCACCTAATGTTGATTAAGAAGTTGTCGATCCCTTACATTGTTCTTCCATGGTTTAGTTTCTTCTTATATGAAGTATCCAACCTTCCTTCTCTCTATCTCTCTCTCTTTCATGGACTCTTCCGGAGTGCTCTAGGTTCCTCGATGTTCTAGAACCTTGCAGATCTTTTTAGAAACTTCTTCAACATTCTAGATTCTTCTAGATTGGTCTAGACTATTCTAGGTTATTCTTAAACTTTCTAGAATCTTCTAGAACTTTCTAGATACTTCTCCAACATTCTAGATTCTTCTAGATTATTCTAAACTCTTCTTTGAAATTTTTTTTCTTTCTTCCAAGATAATATTCCATAACTAGTTCCTTGACAAAATGGAATGGGGTATTACATTCTTTCGCTCTTAAAATAATTTTGTCATCGAAATTATGCTAGTTATCCCAATCGAATAAGTGTGGTATTCTTGATGCATTTGCCCCTTTGCAAAAAAATGGCCTCAACTGCATGATTCAATTGATTTGCCTTTTGTCCAGAGCTGGTATTGTTGCCGCTCTTAGGTCAAGCCACTATGAACATAGAATGGTTCATTGTAAATCATGTGCAATGAGCTATAAATATTCTTACTTGACATAAACGCATGGAATGTGTTACACCCGCAACAAGTCGAGGTGATAGAGCCTCTCAATAAACTGCCACACCAACTCTATTTGGGACTTTGAAGTGTCTAATGCTACTAGACTTGACCTTTCTTTAAATTGAATAACCTCTCAAAGCATTGTAAAATTTAATAACCAAATTATTATCACTTTTCATTACATAACTAGTCAATCAAAAGTCAAAGCAAAACCATACAGTTCCTCAATCTTGTCAAGTTTCATCATTGATTTCGATAAGCTATCTAAGCCTTCACTCCACCAAGCTCTTTAGGTTGACATTATAGAACCAAAACTTGATTAAAAATAGAGCCCATTTCAGATTCCACACATTGAAGAATTAAGGCATGGGTAGTTTTCAAGGTCAAACGGTTACTCCATAAAACCCAAGGCAACCTCGGGGAAACCAAAGCAGAATGGATTTGACCATGTTAATGATAACACCTTTTGGAAGCAACATTACATGTCAAGGATGCCAAGAACTAAGGTTCACAATTTGTTCTTAATCATTTTTATATTCTCTCTTTCCCAAACCCTCATGATAATGTTACTAGTCCCTACTTATTACCTTTAGAATATATGAAGCACCTCGCCATATCACAGAGCAACTCATGGCTTCCAATCCATTATTTTATTGTCTATCCTAAGCCTTGCACATCAAACTCATCCATGAGTAACCTAATAATTCTTGTGCACCTTAGAAAAGCAAACTTATCTCATGAAGAAGAAGAAATTGATAATTAACCATTACAAGTTGCGAACCTAAAACTACCAGCATCTACCATCTCGTATATCTCTTTCTTCGATTGTCTCCCATTAAAGTTGTTCTCTTCCTTTACCAACTCATTTATGTATAAAACTTGACTCATATCTCTCTACCAGACAACTTCCACAATGATCAGTCATACCCAAAATCTCTCTTCCTTAAAAATACTTCAAAATTCATAATATCTTTTCTCCTCTTACTGAAATTAAGTAGTCCATCTTTGCAACTTTTGATGTGCACGCTGTCAAAATATTAATATTTATACAATTGTAGCTATGTGAGCTAATTTAATATCTTTTTTCCCCGGGATTGATTGATTAATCATCATTACTTAAAGCGGGTTTAAAAGATCAACTCTAGAGACTTAGGTACTTCACCATAACATTTGACATTACCACAAGACTTGTTCCTTTTACAGAGCTAAGAATTTAGAAAGAAATAACCAAAATCACCAATATCATCCTAAGTTACTGTAGTCATCTTAGAGGATCCAAATGTTGATTACATTAATCGAATCATTAGGTCAAATCAATGTATTAATCTCTAAAGATAACCAATTACAATATAGACTCTGAAGTTTGCTCCATTGCTTGTCTATTCAAACCTTATGTCCCAACCAATTCAGAAGTTCTTCTATAATCTGATAATTTAGCACCTATCACAATCACTCAAATATTTCCAAAAAAAAATGATATTCATTTTATACTAGTAAGAATCAACGTAATATTTTCCTCCAATTACTTTGAATCTCTCTGAAATAAAATTTTAGCAGTCTCAAAATTCTCTAACCATTCGATAATCAATGATCGGCCATTAAATCGCTCTTTTACTCTTAAAATATCATTTTTCCAAATGTACCTACAAAACCATCAATTTAAGATAGAACGATGTATCTTAAAACTTTTGATATTTCGGTGCTCCAACAATAACATCAGAAAATTTCAAGTTTCTATATTTATTCATAAGTATGACTTTCTTCACTAGCACCTGATCAAAAATTATACTGTGCCAACTTGCTATTAATCAAGACTATGACTTCACTAATGATTGATACAACAAAAACTCATGAACAAATCGGACTTTTCATCCACATACTCAAATTCATCCACCAATCCTATGGAAATAATCCATATTGTTACCTATTTACTTCATAACTATCAAATTTTATATAAATGCCTAACTATAAGATAGTCCAATCTTAATAAGTCTTCCTAAAGTGAAACTCCTTGTGACATCTTACTACCACTCGTCTTCAAGAATCACAAACAAATTTAAAAAGTTATCTTCTTAGAGTATAAACCCAACCATACTCAAATCTGTAAATGAAGAGAATTAGCCAAACTCCTCAACCAAGTCAAATATCACATCCTTAAGTTTTACCGACAAGTCTCCATGAATAACACTAATATGGATACCTCTAGGCTTGATTCTTCTTTATATCAATCAAATAGGATTTTTCTCTTCACACATATTCTTATAGTAAATGTTATCCAAAAGAAAACTCTATTTTTCACCTTGCTATCATTCTTTGTCAAGAATCAAGAACAACTCTGCAAAGTTATCTCTTCTGCATTCCAAGCTCACCATAAAAGAACTCACTCATCCGTAATGAGTCAGAATCAACCAAACTCATTAACCAAATAAAGAATTACTCTAATGGTTAAAGAACCACCGTTAATCCCATACTTAGCCATGTACCCAAAGTTCCAACGATTGGACTTCAACAATTGACTAAAACTATCCCCTTGATCTCATATCAATAGGTCAATTTCTAAATGCAAGGGATTGCGATACAAACTTTTGATCAATTTTACTAATTTAATACACATTTACTCCATAACATCCAATTGACTTTTTTGATCCATTCCAAAATTTATGTCTAGCACCACATCCTTCATGATAACACTCTAGATATTGAAAATGTTTACCAATCATATCATTCTAAATGATGTTGCACCGCCATAAATCATCATTTGATTGAATAGTCTAGTCCTCATAATGACTTCAATCAAATCTAAGGATAGTCACTGAAGGTATTACCTTCAATAGTTGAGTCACTTTCTTAACCATAAGAAAAACTCCAATAAATCCAACAAATTTTTTAAAAAACAAGTATCACCGTCATTTATATCATCTATCCTATCTTCCACCATTTGGATTATGTAAAATCCAGATAAATTTGAACTTTTTCTGAAAAAAAGGTAAAATGGTAATTTGCTACAATAATGCAGAATTAAAATACGTATTTCTATAGAGTTCAGATAACGCAATGGACTTCACCATTGGATTCCTCTCACAAAATTGAGTTACCCAGTAAATTTTCATCGAATTCTAAGATAGTCAGATTTTTCATTTTTTACGAGACAACTAGATTTTGGGTGACCTTACAAACGTCCCCAAAAATAAATTTTATAAAATTTTCTTATAATTAAAAGAAAGTTCAAATAAAAATAATTTGAACTTAAATCAGGATGATATTAAGTCGTTTTGGGACAAAAACGGACCGAGAAATAAGAAATGTGTGGTCCAACGTGGACCGCACAATTGAAGGGTATAAATAGGGAGAAATATCTGATTTTCTCTCTATTTTCAACAGACTTCACATGTTAGAAGAGAAGGAGAGAAAAGAGAGAAAAGAGAGAAAAGAGAGAAAAGAAAAATAAGATTTCCACCTTCTTTCTTTAACCTACGGAGTTTCGACCGTCGGAATCCCTCGGACCAAGAGATAAAATCGATCACCGTGATGAGGGCCACGCAGCCATACCAAGAATGAAGGATTTCACTGAAGATCCAAAGATGAGATTTTTGGGAAATCAAAGTTTTTGGGGCTTGGGAGGTACTCTTCGTTTTACGCTTCAAGAGGTAAGGTTCCCTCCTACTTTGGTTTATTTCTAACCTAGGATGTCCATATGGAATGGGCAGGTGTATAGCTATATATGTCACTTACCTATTGTTATGAAAATGAGGAAATGGGGATGAAAATGACTTAAGCCAATTTCTAGTTTGAATTTGGTGTAGATGGATTACTTGTATAATTTCTTGGAACTCGTTGTTATGTGGGAAATTTTGTGTGATAACATGATTTGGTGCCTTGAAGGTGTTTTGCTAAATACCTATGTGAGAATTAAGTTTATTATGGCATGCTAGGTGTTTATACAGTGCCTTGTAAATAAAGTATGTTATTGACGTAGATTATGTAATAATATGCTTGTGAATTATTGTTGATGCATGTTATTAATATATTAGCATCATGATAAACTATGGTAATTATATGCTTAAGATATACATTGTCATGGGATATGTTGATGTGCAGCGAAATTGCTCCTTTGGCATTCATTGCATTTTGGGCATGAAATTAGCATCACATTCATGGACATTATGCATGAGTGTGGGTGTGTGAGAACATGATTTAATCAAACACCACACTTGGTGGTTGATTGGTTGGGCTCGAAAACATTGGATTGAATATCCGACAGAGTCGCACGTTGCATGAAAAACTTGTGTCAGGTATAGCAAGAAGGGCTAGACACATCCTCAGGTGCAAGACCCGACCACTTGGTTCATACACTCCCCTGAGGTGAAATTTCAGAAAAGTGTAAAGGTGTGCGGAACTGGCGGTGAGACTCTGAGAATCCGAATACCCAAATAAAGACACATGAATTTTTTTTATAAAATAGTCATTCGGTGTGAAATGACAATGACAGGGGGGCTTGGAATGCCCTGGGTTTTTCATACATGTAGCATTGCATGGTGTGAAGGGAGCCGGGAAGGCTCGGGGTATATTGCATGAGTGAGTCTCATCTCACTTTATGGCATGGCATGGTAGAATTCCAACATGGAATTGCATATACTAAATTGGAATAGATGATGCTTGTTGATTGTACATGCGCACATTGCATATGCATCTAGGTTAGGGGAGTAGTCTCTATAGGAGATACTCTATTGAGCGTAGCTCATCCTATACGTAAAAACATTTTAGGTGCTTCATACACTCCAGCGGATGGCTCTTCATTCGGGACCCCAATGATGAAGAAAGGCCGACTTGTGGCCTTGGATTCATTTTTTTTTTGTAAAACTATTGTGAAAACTTAGTTTTAGTATGTAAACGAATGTCATAGCACTTGTATGGATCATGTGTAATGTGGAAAACTTCATTAAACAGGTATGCTATGGTGGTGGAATGATTTGAAATGAGTTGGAAATGAGAAGCAGGTGAAATAGGCAAAAGTCGGCAAAGCATGCCGGTATGGCATATTGGTATGATGAGGTCCAGTGGATTACCCGTACCTTTATGGACTTTTTCAGTGGGCGACTCGTACCAGTATGACTTTTTCAGTGGGCAACTCGTACCGGTACACTTTCCAAAAATCTGAAATTTTAAATTTATTTTGCCAAGCCTTTGGGCTATGGATTCTTTGGTTCTTAGGATATAAATGGATATACAATAAGTACAAATTATGGTACATTGGATCCAGTTGGATCAAATGGAAAAATGTACACATTTTGCACTCGTGGGTTGTGATCCCAACTAAGGGGATGTTAATGACGTGATGTCTAATTATGCGACACTCACGGGTATTTTCGAGGGTTGATGGATGGTTAATGGCTATTAAAGGATCCCTAGTTTTAGGGGCGTCACAGATTATCGTCATCATCCTCAATAATTTAGACCATCTCCCTGTACCTCTACATCTATTATTATCCTTCAACATTTGTATTATCACCTTTTCTCTATAATTGTCTTTCACTATTTGGGATTATCACCTTTCACTACTTCATCTATTTACTAACCTCCATCCTTTGGATAATCACCAATGACCACATCATATGCAACTATTCTCAACCTTTTGGATTACCAACCTTTACAACTCTACAAGCCATTATTCCATTTCACTGGTCATGACAATAAACTCTGAAATTTTGGTGTTCTGCAAAAACCGTGATCTAGTTAACCCTTCACGTGAATTACTTACACCAAGACACTAAATGAGAATAATAAATACTTTTATGTAAAAATATCCGACTCCTCCAGACACAATAGATTGCATAATAGATACCCAACCTCAAAATTAATTTTTCTCAAATATAAGTATAACCATTAAAATGAACTACTAACTCCCAAAAATCTACCCACATAAGGTCACCTCATTTATTGTTTCGTCCAACAACATACTCTATTAAAACCATAGAGAATATTATATGATGTTATCCTGACTCAAAATCACCATATGTATCGTCTAAGGTCCACAAAAGTAAGCATGGTCAACCATCACCAATTGTTCCTTTAAGCAATCTACCAATCTCAACTTTAGTGAATCATTATACTAGAAGGTGACTCCCTTATAATATAAGCTAGTACTCTAACCTAAAAGGTCAAAGTTTGAAACTCAAGAATCATCCCAAAACCTTTTTTCTCTAAAACAACATCATAAAGAACTAGTGCACTTTGTTGCATCAATACTTAGGAGAAAAGGCTCTATTGGATGCCAGGAGCAATACTCGTCCTTAAAACTCCAATAAACGTATTATCTCATATCATCTTCACTCCATATCATCAAGTATACTTTTTCCAACTTATATGACCAAAAGGACTATAGGAACCTTAACCTCCTCTATAAAGATGACACGGCTATAAAAGCCCAGATGTGTGTCGCAACCTAGGCTCTGATACCACTCTTGTCACACCCCAACTCCAAGGGCATGACCGGCCGTGAACCATATGGAACACGTAAGCCTAACAATAAACTAATAATATAGGAGTGAAAAATAATATTAACACTAAATTAATCTCATGTCAATATGTCAAAGTCAACATACCTAAATTTGTTTGTCCCAATTATCTAAACAAGTAAAGATGGTTATACGATATATGTTACGGATGTCACAACACTATTAATCCCCAATTAATTCCCTGAGTCTGCTATTGACACTCCAATCGTTTGCCTGAAAAAATATTATTTTGAAAACATGAGCTAAAAAGCCCAGTGAATGGAAAGGCATGCATATTCAAAGTGGCTGAAAAACATATTTGACATACGACATGTAAATCAAAGGTTTGGAAAAATATATTCATCAAGATAACCAATTGCTCAAGAATAACCTAATTGGATTTGAACAAGAAATCATACCACAATGGTCACACATATCATAATAGTGGAGACTATACGATATCTAATAATCGATGGGAACCAAATACCAAATGCCAGAAGATCTCAAGGTCGAATCCAACACCGTACTTAGGGTCACCACGGGTTGTCGCCCGAACTATTCCCTAAGATGATCTGGTGAAAGTCACCAGGACGTACTAGGAACTGTTCCTTCAACCGTTGAGTACTAGGGTCACCTCAGCCTCCCCCGCCCCAAGTCTATTCCCTAGTGGCCAGGGTCACCTGCACACAGAGGAATAATTTTCCTAGACTTTCAATCATGGTCTCATTCACTATCATAAAGTCTCACCATATAAACAAGTGATCGAGTCACAATACTTCACAAAAGAATTAATCAAAGTAATCAAACTCGTATGCCGCAAGTATTTAGACAATTAGTAAAGCATTATTATAAAGGTAGTAAAGAACAAGCATTATGTATCCCTTTTAAAATGTTTAGGGATACGGGAAAAATACGTAACATGTCAAACCACTCGCCTCAAGTCCAAAGGAATTGTTTTGTCACCCGATGTTGATTGAGAAGTTGTCGATCTATTACATTGTTCTTCCATGATTTCGTTTGTTCTTATATAAAGTATCCAACCTTCCTTCTCTCTCTCTCTCTCTTAGTGGGAGGTCACCAATGTGTTTTCCTCCTAATTCAATAACTAAGTTCACTATTTATAGGCCTTCAAGACTCCTAGGAATATTCTAGAATGTGAACATGTGTCATTATTTCCTTGGTGTGGGGAACCTTTCTAGATTCTCCCTTCACTTCCTTACTTAGAACTTTCTAGGTTTCAATTGTAGATATTTATACAATGGTTAATCCTCCACATCTCTAGAAGTCTTCATACTAATCTAGGACATTGTGGAGTACTCTTTATCTCTCTAAAATATTCTAAAACCTTTCGGACTCTTCCGGACTGCTCTAGGTTCCTCGATGTTCTAGAACCTTCCAGATCTTTCTAAAAACTTCTTCAACATTTTAGATTGTTCTAGATTATTCTAGGTTATTCTTGAACTTTCTAGAATCTTCTAGAACTTTTTAGATACTTCTCCAACATTCTAGATTATTCTAAATTATTCTATAAAATTTTTCTTATTCCTTCCAAGATAATATTCCTTAACTAGATCCTTGCCAAAATCAAACGGGGCATGACAATCATTACCTAGCTCTCCATCTCGCTCTCGCTTCTCTACATTCTCAACACGAATTTGATTTTTTTTGTTATTTTTTATTCATGGTGTTGTAGCATGTGGTTCTATTTTTTTGATCTATGGATTTATGAGAGTTGTAAGGTTACATTTAGAGTTTTGATATTTAATCAAGCAAATTGATTGTTCATATACCGTGAAATGTGATTTTGAGTTTTTAATTTGAAATTTGGCAATTTTTTTTGTCTGAATTTCTGGGTTTTATTTGATCCAATATACATTAAACATGGTTACTGATGATGCACAAATCGATTTTACGCACCACCTGTCGAGTGATTAATATGGTTAATAAAATGCAATAAACATGATGGAGAACTCAACACAAGCAACACACAGAGATATAGTAGTTCGATCAAGATGACCTACTCCACTTTGAAGGACTTTGGTTATCGAGGTGTTTTATTGTTGTAGGAGTGTGGGGAGCTCAGGTGAGTCAAGGGTAAGATAAATTGCAAGATGCCCTCCATGTGTAGGTGGGACTTATGAGTTATAGATGTCTCATAACAGATTAGGCATCATATTTGTAACAAATAGGCTAATTCGGTGGAGGTGGTACCTTTCTTGCAACAAACAGGGTAATTGCATGGAGATGTCTTTATCAATTACAGACTAGGTCTTAGGATGGCATAGCTGACTCCTTGACTCCAAGATGGCGTGACTGACTCCTTACTTCCAGGATGGCATGACTGACTCCTTGGTTCCAAGGTGGCGTGGCCGACTGTGCTCTCTTGACTCCGTGGTGAGTTGAGCTGGGTCTCATATGGGTCGGGCCCATTGGACTTTAACTGGGCCGGGCCCATTACTTGAGTCGGGCCTTGTTCAGGCCAGCACCACTATCTAAGTTGGGCCTTGTCTAGACCGGACTCATTACTTGAGCTGGGCCTATTAGCTATTTTTATACTTATTATATTTGTTGGTATATTTATTATTATTAATATTTATTTTAATATTTTATTAAATAATCGGTCCGACCAATGACCAACTGACCCGATTTCTTTACCAAGTTAATGTCTATGCTAAGTTTTCAAACTATGATGGTGAACACATATAAATGTTAATTATCCATGCAGATTCGATATTTTGCACGAGTAACCATTAGTATAGGCTATACAAATTTTTATTGTAATGGATATTGAAAGAATACACTTGTTACCACTGAGCGGTTGGTCCATAAGTAAGAACATAGATTTTTTAGCTCAATGTTTAAGTTTGAGTCTCTATAGATACGATAATTTAAATTTATTATTGAGCATCCAAAGTATGCGATGAGACCTAACTTCGAAGCGGTTTGAGACTTAACTTCAAAGCGGTATGACAATGCTCCTAATGGATGTGTGGTGTGCCTGCATATTATTTTGTGTAAAACAAAGAAAAGAAAAGAAAAGAAAGAATACACTAGTTCATAGAGAAATTGATCGAAAAGAAAAGTATTTATCATTCTATGGGGTTCCATAGTAAACCGAAAGTTCCAAATCCCAAAAGTAACAGAGGAGCAAAAACCCAGCCCGCCTAAATTAGAAAGCTGAGAAGAGTAAAACCAATGAACAACACTCCCGGAGTTCTGTACGTCACCATAAAGATCGAAAAATGGTACTTTGCATTGATTTCTTGTATTTTTTTTCCCTTTTCAACAAAGTTCTTGTAAATAAAAAGAGTACAAACCTTTACTAAGATGGGTTTCTGAGGAATTTCTTTATAATGTTTCATTTCTCAATCGTAGCTATAAATGATACAGATGCAAAAGGTTAGTGAAAACCTTTAGTTCCCACCAAAGAAGCCAAGGAAAGCCCATTTTAATTTTTTCATATCTTTACACATAAATGTATAAATGTTAACGAATATATGATATATGTTTTGGGTATGATTCTTGATTTCATTGTAATAATGATTGGTGTTTAAGTATGAACATTGATGACCCATTTGGCTTCCAAGAAATTAGTGAAACAGTATAAGAGAGAAACAAATTTTAAACTGATGAGGTTCCTCTAATTTGATTGCCAAGAAAGGTATGATATTCAAGCAAAATTTCAATTTAAAATTACCCCGCTCATTTGTTTTTATTTTCCATTTTTTTCATATGTGTTTGTTTCCGAAAGAATTATCTATAGCTCACAGAACGAGTTGGATTGCCCATAGAATTATTTTTGAGGAACATTGACTTCTGTTGAATGATTAACTACTGTCAAAACTTGACAAGATGCATATGCTTGCATTGATACCACCAAATGGCTTGCCCCCCCCCCCCCCATGTGCTTAACAAACTATTTATTGTGTTAGATTATGTTTGAGAATTCCGCAGGATTTATTAATTCTTTATGTTAAATTAAGAGTATATCGAGTTGTAATAGAAATAGATTATTTGAAGTTTCCTACTGAAATTTGTATTCAATGAAAATGTAGATGTATATGAATGATTATGGAATGAAATTGAACTTAAATTTTCTTGTGTTTGATAAATTATTCTACAACATTTAACAAATTTTTTGACAAAGTTGAATTGATTTTATCTACTTTGTTGAAATTAGATAAAACATCATGTATTGGGTGAAAGTTGTTTTTAACAAATCATAAATAATTAATAGTTAACGGTAACAATAACATATTAAATAACCCCGTTGAATAAAATTCAGATTTTAGACTTTGCCATAATTCAGTACCTTTTAAGATAAAATCCTATTTTGATCCCAACTTGCGTTGATTGGTTACTTCACAACAGTTGTATTCGTAGCTGGAATCAATGTCACATTAGTTAGTTTTGAAGGTGTGTTGTTGAGTTAATTGTCACATGATATCATCATAAAGTTAATTTTGCTTTAGTTTAAAGATGACTATGATGGTAAGATGCTAAGATACAAGACCAAAATCTCCATACAAAATCTAGACTTGTCAGTAGCGGTAGAAAGACTACACACTACATGTAGTTACTTGTATCGATTAGTTTTAGTATTGTAGGTTCCAAAGTTTATTTTATTTTATTTTCTACTTGTTCATGTCATTAACAGATTAATATTCTCCATCATGTCGAAAAATATGAATACTGTTGCATTCTTTCTCATTGTAAGCCATTAATAAGTTGGTTTGCTCTTATGCTATATATTTATGCGACATTTGTAATTGGGTGATGGCAAGAGTTTCATCTTTCTCAAACTTCTCATGAAGGACTTCTAAAATTACAAGCCAAAGAATATAAAAAAGCTCGCGAACTTTTAGAAGCAGTCTTAAAAGATCCTCTTATATCTGGTGCCCAGGTACTACATGCTCTCAAGGATTCTTAGATGACTAAGTGAATAGTCTTCTATATACTCAATTCTCACATATATAACTATGTGTTTTTAGGTGGATAGTAGTACTAGTGATGGCCATCTTTTACAACTCAGGTTCAGATTTAATCTCATTTTCTTTATTTGATTTGCTTCGTCTTTATTTTTAGATTAAGTCTTCTAATTGGTGCCAATCCAACCCCTATATTTGCTACGGTAATTGTCAGTAATGATCATCACCACTTGTTTGTTATTTCCACTACATGTGACTACTGATGCTTGTCCTTTTCAACCTTTTCGATCTTCTGGCAACAGTATTTGTCTACGAACTCCATGCTTTGGTTTAACATTATTCTCTAAACTATAACCCTACCCGTAAAGAAATCAATATTCAACCCTCAGGGTTCAAATTAGAAGATGGTTTTCTTAGTTGACATAAATAGTGAAACATTGTTGGTCTATCGGCTCTGCAAGTGTGCATCCAAAAGTTGTAGCTTCCTTGTTGGTTTCGAGACATTTTGAGATCATTTACAGTGAGTTTTGTTTTACACAAATCTATCTTAGTCTTTGTTCACACATAAGTGATTCAAGAAAAAAGAATGCACTTTATTGTGTGTTTTCAACTATGGGCATTAGGGGTGAAGCCATGAATTTGTCCTTGGGTGGCACACAAGCTTTAGTTATCTCTCCTGCTCGATAAAAAAGAAAAGATAATACAAATTAAATTTATCGACATAGAGGTTAATCACATGGAAATTGCTGGTAATTTCATACCCAAATCAATATGGCAGAATAAAATAGTCGTAAATGTACAAATCAATGCAAATCACATAAAGCCAACCACTATAAAAAATAATAAACTTGCAATTATAAGTCAAATCACAACTCATATTCTTAGAAAAGTGTTATTGAAGTAAGAAAATTAGACAAACAATGATTAATAAGCATGGCAGTGAAGGTTGAAAGATAAATAAAAAAATCAAGGGTAATATTGTCATTGACTCTTTGAATCCCAAGTAAAGACATGCCACAACTTGTCGGAGGGTTGCATGTAGGTACACCTAAGTGCAGGTAGTCAAGAAAAAATAATTTTCGATAAATCTGAGGTCGAATTATAGGGATGAAAGGAATTTGGAGGTAAAGATAAAGAATAATAGTAAAGATTTGAAGGAAGTATTGAATTGGTTTGAAGAACAGTTGCAAGTAAATTAAAGGCAAACAACTATTGGGAAAATAACTTTTTAGCTTCGGGATCTGGATCTGCACATACTCATCAAATAATTATATTTATGCAATTCATAAATAACTTAGTTGATTTTTAAATCAGTGTAGTCAACCGAAAAATATAACTTTGAACATACAATTAGTTTGATTGGTCTGAAGATAAGAAAACCCGCTTCGAAGGAGATGAAAACCTCCAATAGCTTAATTCGAGAAGAACCGAATCTTCAAAATTTCTACAAGAAAGTTCAATATAACATTCATCATAGCATTTCCATTGATAGAAAAACCTTTGCATACAAGTTGATAAAAACTACTTTAATAAATAACATAACTCATAACTCTAATATCTTAGTAACCACCATGGAAACACGGAAATGGATACGAATACGGGTGTCGTATCTGATACGATACAGACATGGGTACAGCGTAGGCGAGGATATGACTAATTAAAATAATATAATATATTTTTATATACATAACAACATTATTAATAAAATTGAGTAATTAATTAATATTTTATAATTGGAGAAAATGAACTAATATTAAATTTGATTAGTAGACTAATATATTATGGGTAGTGGGTTGAACAAAATTGGGTAGTAGGTGATAACTAATATGGTATGATTATAATTTAACATAAAATATAAGAAGTCTAAGGGTTACTTGTAAATTGTAATTTTTAGCAATTAGGGCAAAGAAAAAAAGAAAAGAAAATAACAAAGGTTGAAAAAGTAATTAGGAAAAACCCTTGCTAAAAAGAAAAAAAAAAAAAAAAAAAAAAAAAACATGACTGTTGTTTTTCAACAATTAGGGCACACCACGATAGAAATTGCAGAGGAGGGATAGAAATAGGAGAAAAAGAGAGAGAAAGTGGTCGAAGAGGAGGTTTTGAAGATGACATATTTGCTCGAAAGGAGGTGATCTTTGGCTGTGGCAGTGGTAGTGGCTAATCAAATATCATCTTCTTCGCCCCCCCTCCCCCTTTTTTTTTCTCGATTCAACATAGATATATGGTTATGGGCCGTATTCCATCGTATCAACCCCATATCTGAGCCGTATCCATCCACAATAAATGCTTCTTCACTATTTAGGACACTTGTGGAAGTGTCAGACACATGTTCGACCGTGTTCCATGCGTATCCATGTCAGACCCATGTCCGACACCACCACGTCGACCCTCTGAGAAGTATCCGTACTTCCTAGGTAACCACATAGGAAATTATTCACAAAATACTCTATCACTAACCCACTTACTAAAATTGTGACACCCCAAAATCCGGGGGTTCTTTGTTAACCCGTTGATCACCCATCAACTCGCGGAATTACCCGTGATTGTTGCCCATTCCAGCATCACGTCTATCTCATCCCTGTAACCAGGATTACAACCCACAGGAGGATCATGTTTTCTTTAATCATTTAATCCCATCGAGGTTCAATATATCCCAATGTATCTCATTTAAGGTCAATTTATGTCATTGGAACCAAAGAATACATAGCCCAAAAGCATGGCAATGCATTCTTAAAATTTTAAATTTTTGGAAAACCTTTCGGAAGGTTTTACTCGACCTTCCAGAAGGTTTTACTTATTGGAAAAGTTCCTTCAGAGGTTTTTCATCGACTTTCTGGAAGATTTCCTCAACCTTCCGGAAGATTTAGCATACTGCAATCCTATCTTCAAGAAAGATGTGTCGACCTTCTGGAAGATGTGTTAAACCTTTCGAAAAAAGTTACACACTGTATTCCCTCATTTTAGAAAAATGTGGAGACCTTCTGGAAGGTTAGAATAGACCTTCCGAAAGGTTTCACCCACTCTTCCAGTTTTTCCTTGTCTTTGCCCAAATCTTCCGGAAGGTTTGTTTCAACCTTCTGGAAGGTTTTGCCCAGAATTGTCTATTTTACCTATTTTTCATTTCCAATTCATCTAAAACATTTCCAAACTCCTTCCCAACATGTAAAATATAGTTTTCTACATTATACATGATCCATACAAGTTCTATCACATTTGATTCATACATTTACATGTCAAAATGCAGTTTTTAACAAAAGTTTTCCAAAACTTCATTTCAAAAGCCACAAGCCGACCTTTCTTCACCCTCGAGGCCCCGAATGAGTGTCATCCACTGGAATGTACCCCGCACCTGAAATGTATTCCCATATAGGGTGAACCAATGCCCAGTAGAATGTTTCCTATAGAGGTATTCCCCAACCTAAGTGCATATGCAATGTTCATATGCAACATTTTCCAACAATAATCCTTTTAACTAAGATTTAAGCAAATCAAAGTTGGACTCTAACATGTCATGTCATGAAATGAAATGATGTCAATTCATGCAATTTACCTGAGCCCTTCCTGACTCCATAACACATTCAATGTCAATGTGTACAAAACTGAGCTTTTCTAGCTCCGGCCATTTACCTTTACCCCATGCTAAGAAGTGAGTATCAAAATCGGGTTTTCCAAGCCCCCACCATTTGTGTTACACACCCAATGACTATTTAAAATCTCCAGGTCTTTCTTGGGGTGGGTATTTATGGACTTACACCAACAGTCACACAACCGACACAAAATTCATGGACTTCTACCAATGGTTCCGCGTACACTGACACACTTTATGGGCTCTTATACCAACGAAAGTGCATATACGAACACTGGGTCTCTCACCCGAGGGATAATCTAACCCTTCTTGCTACCCCGACCCAATTCTTTTTCATGCAACTGTGTGACTCAGTTGAATTTTCAATCCAACTTTTTCGAACCCACCATCATCCACCTACTGGGTGTTTGATATCTACTATGCACACAGACACCCATACTCATGGCTATAAATGCATTTCCCCCGTTCAAATGCAATGTAATGCACCATTAACTAATTCACAACCCATTGCAAGATAAAATTTTATTTTACCCAATTTCAATACTCATTTCATCAATTTCCACAACATAGGTAATGATAAAATCTATTTATCCACATACCCATTACATACTACACCTTAAGTTATAAAATAAACCTGAGTAGGAAGGAACCCTACCTCTTGAAGCGTAACCCACTTGGTGGAACCTTCAAGAATCTCAATCAAGCCCAAAACCCTTGATTTCTCCCAAGCTTGTTTTTGGAACTTCAGTGAAAATCATCTTTTTGGTATAGTCGCGTAGCCCATGATAAGGAGGTCGAATTTTACTCTTGGCCCGAGTTGATTTGAAGCCCGTGGAGTCGTAGATCGTAGAGAGAAGTAGATTTCTTTCCCTCTTTTCCCTTTCTTCTCTATCGGCAATGGCTGAGCAATTGTAGAGGAGAAAATATGATTTTCTTCCCCATTTTATAGTCCCCTAATGCTTGGTCCACAATTGGCCACACAGCCCTATTTTTTCTATGTCCATTTTTGTCCCTAACGATTTAAATTTGTCTCGGTTCAAGTTCAAATTAATTTTATCTTAATTTGCCTTAAATTATTTTTCATCTTTCAAAATTTTATTAAAAATTTCGTTTTTGGGTCACCCAAGACTCAACCACCTAGTAAAACGCAAAAAATCTAACTATCTCAAAATTCGATGAAATTTGACAGGGTAACTAGATTTCGCGAGACGAAACTAACGGTGAGGTCCGTTTTGTCATCCCAGATCTAGAAAAATTCAGGTTTTCAACACGTATTGTAGCAATAATTTACCATTTTGCCCTTTTTTGTAAAAAGTTTAAATTTACCGGGTTTTACAAAAATAACTTCCTAATAATTACTTTAAATACTACATAAAAATATATTAAAAATATGTACATAACATTCCATTCCCCTTCAAAACAAATTTTGTCCACAAAGTTTGATTTATCATATACAAAAGAAGGCGACCAACCCACTTCCTTATCCTTGTAGCAATCTACTTTATTTATATTTGCACAGATTGCAGGGTTAAACTTCAAAGCATTCCAACCTTTGTATTTAATTACTGTAGTGCTATTGCTAAAAGCTATGTTGACTGAATTTTCAGCTTCAACATCAAAGCTAATGACATGCTTGAGTCCATTTTCAAAGCACCCCACGTCTTGTTGTCGAGGCACCTAGTGGCATCCGATATGCAATCTTGCAAAATGAGTGTAATAGTCTTGATCCAAGCCTATGTGCCTCAATTGGGTAAAAACACAAGTGAGCAACTCATTATCTTTTTCTTTGAGAAGTTCATAACCCAACAGTGAAACTCCTTCTTGATAATATGGTGCTAGCGGGACTTTTTCATCAATGGTGGTTCGGTGGAACTCAAAGAATTGTTTGGCTAGACCAACCCAAGTACAACCATCTTCCTTGTGGTTGTATCCTGAAAAACCCAACTTTGCAAATTAGGGAGTACTCGATTTATAACTTGATCCACCTAAAGCAGCATATGGGTGGTCATTACTCTTCCCTGCTATATGGTGTTGGGTTGAGCCTTTGCCTTGCTCAAGATAGTGATCTCGATCGACCCCTAATTCTTCAAAGCAGTTGTTAATGACGAGAAACATCTCATGAACCTTTTTCATCATTCTTTATTGTCTAACAATTAAAGAATAAACTTTCGCCTCAAGTCGATCAATCTGGCCCTCATGTCTGGTTCTGATACTAATTGTTACGTGCACGATTTTTTGAGTGATTTATAAAACAAAAAAATAATAGAATTGAGGAAGAAAACCCGCTACGAGGGGGTGAAAACCTCCAATGACTCAATTTGAGAAGAGATGAATCTCGAAAACTTCTACAAAAAAGTTCAATATAATATTCAACATATCCATTTCATTAATAGGAAAACATTTAAATGCAATATAATAAAAACTATCTTAATAACTAACCTAACTCATAACTCTACTATCTTAGTAACCACATAGGAAACTACCCACAAAATACTCTTCCACTAACCCACTTACTAAAACAACTCCCTAATAATTATCTCAAATACTACATAAAAATATATTAAAAATGTGTACATAACATAGGAATGTTTGGACAGTGCTAAATATCTTGAATTGTTTTAATAGTTGTGTTCGGATGATGTTGGGCGCGTAAGGACGCATCCACACATCGTCAGGTCCTCAACATCAGATGTGCATCCAGACGGTGCCAACTTTATGAAAAATTTGGACTCTGCTTGATTTTTGTGCCATCAACTTCGGGTGTACATTCAGACAGCCTTTGTGCATCCGAACGACACTCAAACTTTGTCGAAGCTCTAATTCTTGAGTCAAATCAACCCTCTCCATCGCTTGTTCCCTTTGTTCAACTTTGTTATCATCATAAATCATTTGAATTACCTGCAAAATGACACAACAAGCTAAAACAGCAATCCATATCAAAAATTAGATAATTCAACTTCTTTAACTTAAAATATTATATAATTAACCCATCATTAAATATAATAAAGTGACACTTTTGATAGTTAATCATTGCACAACACCAGATAGTAGCTCAATAGTCGAATTCATCTTTTCTCCCTAACTCTTTCTATCCTTCTCACAATTTTGTCTAATTCTACATAATCTAATAAGGTGTAGATATTTATATGAGTTTTCGTAAGTGCGAAAATTTTTCTATCATAGGATAATAATGACATTTTTTTATATAGTTTTGTATGGACACATTTGGACATGTCAGGATAAGAGAGATTACAAAATAAGTGATCACAAAATTTTTAAAGCAAACTAAGAACACCCTAATGTGCCCAAACTGCAACGTATCTGAAATGTATCCGTGACATGTCCATAGCCATTTAGGTATAGATTTACATGACTATAATACAGGGGACACTCTAAAAAATATATTTTAGGAGTGTCATATATATACATTCTATATTAATTTTGAAAAAAATTGAGGTTGGGCCCTGGACCACCATAGTCCAAGGGTGGTTCCGTCCTTGGTGGGCATAAAATGCTGCCACACTTTGTATACCTTGGCCTAGGACACTTTGCTAGGTGTGTTGTTCTATCTGTGGTCTCTGGAGAATCTCTTAGGCATACGACTTGTTTAAGTTTACATCTCCTCCATTCGGCCCAAAGGACCTTAATTTTGAAAACAACCATGTTCAACATGCTTGAATGGGTTCACTTTGATTGATAAATAAAAAATCAATTCCAACGAAAATAGAGAGCTTGCACATGTTGGCAGTATTATGTTTCAATAAATCTTTCTTTTGAAAGAAAATTATATTGAAACTTCCATATCATGTGATCCATACAAGATAACTGTATCTACTACATTTTTGGGTAACGTAGCTAACCATGCTCCTTTTCCTGTTCTCCACATTCCAGTTAGTTTCAAGCTAGTGCTTGTATCTATAGACGCATAGGTATATTGTTCCTATATTTCTGAGATATTCTTTCCATAAATTAATATTGGATTCTTTACAAATGGAACTTTCTCAAGTTATTTCAAAAATATATAGAGGATATTGTCACGAGAATTCTGAGTCATACAAGATTCTTAGTAATGGAGATCTTGTCTCTTAAGTAAGAGGAACACCTTGTGGGTTTGTATCAAATAGAAATAACAAAAGCAATTAAGTTTTTACATCATCTGTGAAAACATTAGTATGCTTGTTGTAACCTAGAGAAATTGTCTTGTAGTGCGACTAAGGTTAGGTAAAGTATTGGTAGCTAGATAAATATCTCATCTTTTCAAAGCAAGTGGAAAAATTGCAATTTTTGGAATTAAATTAATGCAAAGATTGACTAATTTGCATCTTACTTTGGTTGATATCCACAAATCTATTAATCCAACAATGAATGAACTCTTATTAAATATATCTGTAAATATATGTCACTACTATTCGTTTGGTTTTCTGCAGGTTTTTGGCACTGAAGAACCTTCCCACTGTTTTCCTTCAGCAAGGTTCTACCCATTATGAGAGTGCTCTACGCTGCTATCTTCAAGCTGTAGAGATTGATACCAAAGATTCTATTGTCTGGAACCAGCTGGGAACACTCTCATGTTCGATGGGGTCTTTAAGCATATCTCATTGGGCATTTGAGCAGGGGCTTTTTTGCAGCCCCAACAATTGTAAGCATGCACTTTGATTATTTCTCTTTTGTTGTGCAAGAACTATTGCAGTTTCTAGTTTATGTTTGTACTCTTTGTGGGCCAATTTTGATCATCTTGTATGATGACTATCTTTTTATGTCCCTAATGTTTGTGTTTTGTCGTCATTGGACAATGCATACAAGGAATTGCATGGAGAAACTCTTGGAAGTTCTTATTGCAATTGGTGATGAGGTTGCTTGCCTTTCTATTGCGAAATTGATTTTAAGGCATTGGCCATCACATTCTCATGCTTTGCATGTCAAAAGTACCATTGAGGAGTCTGAACCAATCCCACATGCTCCAAGAGGTATAGACAAACTGGAACCTAAACATGTCCGATTGAAATTTTTGGAGAAGAGAAAAGCAACAAACAATGATCAAGATGATGGTATCCTATCCAAAAAGCTAAACCAGAACATAGAATTGTACATCCCCGAGGCTTCCTGGATAGCATTTGCTGACACACTTCTAGAAATCTTACTTCCATTGAGTGGATCTAGTTGTGAACAAGACCCTGGGAAATTAGCTAGATCTAGGGATGTTAGATTAAGTATACAGTTGCCTCACAGTTCAAGAATTGTTATGGGATTTGGGGAAAGAAAAGAATGTACTATCACCCCACTTGCTAAAAATAAGTCTTATAGTAATTGTAATTCAGGCAAAGGTAGTTTTTTACTGAGAAGGAAGCAATTATGTATGAAGAACAACTTCAGGAGAGGTGAAGTAGTAGTCTTGAAAGGCTTAGAAGTCGTAAACCGAGTAAAGAAGAATTAGATTTTGCGAGCAGTAAGGATCTGGGAAAAATTGTAGTGTAATTTCTAGAACCTTTTATTGTGGGTGGAACAAGAACTAAAAATAGTAAGAATGATGTCGCCTGTTCTTTTCAATGTGCTGAGGTTGCGGCTGGTCCACTGGACAATGAAAGAAGTGATGTTTACCATATTTGTTCAAGAAACCTCAAAAAATTATGGCGCTTACCACATGGGTCACTTGCTTTTAGAAGAGATGGCAAGTAGAAGCATGTTATATCAGGACACCATTGCCAAGTTTTTGGAGTTGGAGAAGGTGACAAGGCACTTGGGAAGGGATAGGACACCTGAATGCTGTCTTTTTATTGTTGAATTGTATTATGACTTTGGATCACATTCTCCAGACAAGTTCAGGATGTCTGATTTCATGTCAGAAGCATCATATCATCTTTGTAAGATAATCGAATCGGTAGCTCTAGACTATCCGTTCCACGTGAGTGATGGAGCTAGGGGTGAAACTTCCTCTTCGACAGATAGTTCTCAGCATAATTGTGAAATGTCAATTGGCATTTCTTCTCTGTTGAGCAATAAATGTTCGTTTTGGGTTCGTTTTTTTTGGTCAAGTGGGCGATTATCAGTTTTGGATGGTAACAAAGCTAAAGCTTAAGAAGAATTATGTATTTCCTTATCACTTTTGATGAATAAGGATACTACAAGTGGCTCTCTTGGATCTGTTTGCTTGCCCCACTGCAAAGCCGTTAAAAAATTAACAATTGATGGGGTTCTGCATGAGATTAATTTACTGGAGGTTGATTTTTTTGTTGAAAAAGACAATAGGCGAGATGATTGAGAAAGACATGCATTCTGAGTGTGTAAGTTTGCTTACCCCCTTCTAATTTCTTTAAAAGATGTGTATCCTAATTTATTATATGTTGCCATCAAAGAAGGTGACGAGGTTACTTCACTTGAACTGTCAGCATTAGATGTTTAAATTAAAGCATGTGAACACGTAGAGCCGATGGACATTGAGGTCTTTTCGAATTGTCACCAACAGAAGCTGCAAATACTCATGGTTGCAGCTGGTGTGGAAGAATGTCATGCTTCTGAGAAAATGTCAGGCTTAAAAATGTTCTCTATTTCTGAGGAAAAATCAAAAGAAAACCCAAGCAAGCACTGGAATCACTTGGTTGATAACGAAGTGAAGGCAATATCTCAAATTGTCTTGCAGATGAAGAACCTCATCCATCCTTGTGGAAATTCTGTCAGTCAAATTTTATCCTCAAAAGTTGATGGTTCTATGGCCATAGTTTCATTATCCAAATTTTTCCACATAAGAACTCTGATATAGATAGTTCATTATGAGTGTTGGAATTAACATTTGCATGGAATTTGTTCACACTTATTACTTTTACTTATAATTCTCAACTTGATGGATAATAGTGGCTAGTTTTGAAACTGATATTTTGTAGAGGACAACTTTTATTTTTCTTTCCAAGACAATCATGCACTTCATGCTAGTGTTTCAGCCATTTCTGAGTTGGAGCGTGTTTTCGAAGTTTTAAAGGTTGTAATGTTTGTTCCTGGTTAACGATAATGAATGCTACTCTTAGTGACTGTGAATCTGACTCAAACAGTTCCATGATTCTTCATCCGATGAGGAATGCAATTATACAAGCTTCACCGCGTAGGAAAAATCTGTAAGATGTCCCTTGCTGAAGATCTAGACACGAAAGATGACCTTGATAACTGATAAGTATGAACATCCAGATATGAGTCTTGTGGTGAGCTGTACAAGGAATCTCTTAAGCTGAGAAAGGCATACATGAACATATCTTACAAGATCTAGTTAGTTGGAATGAGAGAAATGTCTTAAAACAAGAAGCAGCAGAATGTGCAACTCTGGTTAGTTAGTTGAAGGGTGTTGTCACAAAGTTACTCTCAGAGAGTAACTAACTGTTGTGGATAAGAGAAACGCAACAGCTGTAGGTGGGGAAATGTCGAAAAAAGATCTTCACCCATGGAGAATCCAAGAAAGGTCTTGAGCAGAAAATTTCCAAGGTTGAGCAAGACCTAGCTAATACTAGAGAATAAAGGTTGGCTCAAATAAGTGGTTTGAGAAATTGAATAGACCAATAAATACAAGATGTTGAACTTACTTGTGGTCTCGAACTTCGCCGCCATTGGACGCAAGAATGAGATCCTCCCCGAGATGGTCCAATTGTTATACGCACTTGGGAAGGGCCAAAGCATAGATCTCCCTTCATTGATTTTAGCAAAGATGATGAAGGGGTGTAATGTGAAAAGAAACTCACTCCCCTTCGGCACCCTGGTGACAGAAATGTTCACAGACCATAGAGTGAAAGTGAAGCCAAAGATGGCAATATAGAAGCCAATGGGGCCATTGAACAAGGCTTCCTTCCGGAGGAGCCAAGGTCACAGTGGCACCTCGGCGATGAGACGGAGGCTGCACCAGCCCAAGGCACCGATGAGGTGTATGATGCCCTAGGTGAGGAGGAAGAGAGAGAGGTAGAGGCTGAGAGAGCCCATACACAGACCCAGGAGGATGCAGGTCCCAGCACGGGCACCCCGTGATCGCTGAGAAAGATTATGCTTGGCATTGAGGCCAAGCAAGCTGAGATTCTCCGACAACATAAGGAGATTGTCAGTCTTCTGAGGGGTGGAGCTGGAGTGAGAGAGTGATAGAGAGATTTCTGTGCTTGATTGTTTTTGTGAATGTGTTTCTTCTTTTAAGGAAGATTGAATCTTTTGTGCTGAACTATAATATTGTGTGAAATGATTGAATCAACCTTCTTTTTATCACATTTATTTATTTTTTTTAAAATGCATTTGTTAAAAGTTAGCATTACATTGTTATTTGTTAAAAACACATGTTAATATTGAGATTGATTGCTAAAAGATGACTAAAGCACATGATCGGTTTGACACCTCACCTAAAAATTTAGACTTACAGCCACATCTTTGAAAAATAGTATTTTCTCTATGCTTAAAATGTCAAATGTACATTGATATTTGTTATTCTTAAGGTACAAGATGACTAAACTCAAAAATGGAATTAATATATAACTGACATTCCTTGAGAAACCTGACATAACTAGTGGAGATAACGAAAAATACTATGATAAGTTTCGAGCCTTGCAATGCTTTTGAGAGACGATCAACATTTACAAAAGATTTTTCACTATCTATTCTTGAATAATATCATTAAAATTATTTTTGATTGACACAACTAGAATAATCTATTAATGTATTCCAGAAAGGATCTGTTCATATGACACATACATATGCACATGCTTGAGAAAGGATTTTAGGTCATATTTGATTTAATTTTGAGCCTTAGCCATTTCTTTTACAAAAGTATACTCCTAGTTAGTTAGGATTGAGCCTTTACAAGTGTGAATTCTTTTTCATATTACCCATATGATAACCGAGCCACAGAAAAATATACTTGACATACCTTTGCTATCTAATTTTCTTGCACCCTCTTATAAATTAGTATGATACAAAAAAGCAAGAGAAAGGGAAAGGACGATAGTGGTTACTGTTCAATGACAGAAAAGTCGGTGGAAACAATTGAAAAAGAAAAGAGATAGAAAAATAGAAAATTGCCAAGAAAGTGAAAAATGAGAAAAAGAATGACAGAAAGAAACACCATGTAGGTGAAATTTCAAAAAACTAGAAAAATGTGTGTTACACTACATAAAGAAATGATAGTTTTTGAATACCATTAACGTCGTTCTGTTAGCCACTGACCTCTGGCTACATGACTACCTATAAAAAGCCCTAATTGATCTCAAGCCTGATGCATATGTAGGTTGTCTACCAAAAGTCTGGGGTATGTTAAATAGTATTTCCTTATTTGTATCAATATTCTTCCATGAGATTATGCCAAACATGATTAGTTTGTTTCCTTAGATTTTACTCCTGTACTAATTAAGCACGTGGTGTTTCAATTAGTATTCTTATGATCACATGCCATTTGAGAGAAAAGTCACTATAATCAAAGGGAATTCTTGGTGAGAGCATTTTAAGAGAGGTTTGTGAAATCAAAGCTATCCATGGAAGGTGGTAAATTGCAATGTTTGTTATATAACAATTCTTGTTGAACGATCATTCCAACTATACAAGGAATTCCAAATACCAATGTGACAAATGCTTATTTTTGCATAGAATAAATACATATGGAAAAGAAGTGTCCGAGAGATAATTCGAAATTGAGGGTTGGGTGTCCCACCGACCATGGTGCTAACTCACTCTAGCAAGCGATCTCGCATATATATATCTGTTCGACTAAAGTTTGTGGGAAGTTTGTGGGTAGTTTCACTGAAAACTCTCACGAGACAACACTCATCCGCTAGAGTAAACTTAGTGGTTTAAAGGCTTGTTGCATATGCTAAATGCAACCAGATGACCTATGAAAATGGCATTGTAAATAAATTCACATTCCATTTTTGATTACTAAAGACTAGCAATATTTAGGTTGGGGGTGTGATTAGTAGTTAAAATTAGCATATTACTATGCCTTTTAAAGACTAATTACACTTTGATGGAGTTTAAATGTTGGCATTTTAGGACAAATATTGTACAAGGGCCTAAAATCAATACACAACAAACTTTCACCAACAACCACATGTTCTGGAACAAAATTGGAGAAGCTTGGAACAAGGGAAGGACATTCAAATGCCAATCCACGTTCGAACGTTCTCTTAAATTATTTGAAGACCAGACTACTGAAGTGCTGAGACATGGCGTGTTGCAATTAAGAAGGAAAACAAAGAGGTACTTGAGTACCACGTTTGAACGTCAATACACGTTCGAACGTTCTCCTGGATTATTGAGGACCAGGCTGTTGAGTGCAAAGTCAAGTTGTAAATGGAGTGTGGAAATTGATCTCACAGAAAAACACAGGTCATTTGAGTAGGAAAGTTCAAACTCCATCTGGTGTTTGAACTCCATCAAGCAAAAATAGGAAACAACGTTCAAATGCTAGACAACGTTCGAATATTGTTCCCAGACAAGCTGCAGAGTGGTTGATTTTCTATCTAGACTTTGGGGCTTTCACTTGGACTTTGAAGACCTTACACTATTCTTTCACACTCCCTTGCCCCCTTTTCCTTGCCTATAAATACTCACTAGACCAACATTTCTTAGCTAGTTGTAGAATTAGTCTTAGACTTAAGCTTACATTTACTTGTATAGAGGGAGATAGATCATCTTTTGGTTGAGGTGGGAAACCCTCCACTTGGAGGGATGAGCATCACTCACTTTTCTAGCTTTATCAAAGTCATGAAGAGTGAGTAGTTTTTCATTCACTCTTTAGTAAGAAGTGATGGACATGTATAAATCATCAGGAAATTATATTTGTGCATTTCATTTATGCTTAATGCTTTATATTCCACTTGCTTATTGAATGATTGAATGCATTTAGTAAAATTAAGGTACTTTGTATAACCATGAGTACTTTCTATGACACAGATGACTCTTGCATAGAAAGGCTCATTAGTTCAAGGCAAGTACCCCGACTAGATCTTCACGATTACCCTTCAATCTTCACCATTATTGTGCTTCATTTAAAGAATGAAAAACTAATGCAATGGTTGGACGCCTCGTAGAAACACTTGTTTGTTTGTAGATCGGTTGAGTCTCTGCAGAGACAATTCTTGTAAACTTCTACAAAGATATTAGAATCATGCTCTTAACTCTCACAATCCATCTTTATCTTCCGATTAACATCATGTTGACACGGTGGTTAATTGAGGTCCCAAGCATAAGTATAATAAACCAGATGGTTGACAACATATCCAGATCCTCGAACTAAATGGTGACTTTTACATTTGAGTTTATCTTATATTTTGTCTAGAAAATTCTCTTGGAAAGAATTATATATTCGGCCCAAGAAAATCCCTAAACATCATAACTTTAAATCTCAAGGGTTATAGTCACTTGGTCTGTGTCACTGCTTACTTCGAAACACCAACAAGAGTTCCCTGTGGATTCAACTCCGGACTTAACTGGATTATTACTACAACTTGACCGCCTCTCTCCGGCTTCACTTCAGGAAATGATTGGGGGGACATTTTGGATCTCTCGCCTCTCTCTTTGTTGGAATTTACAAGATTTTTTTGTGGCTGACCAGAGGTGTTCAACAGTTGGGTGGTGGGTTTTACAATGGGTTTGGGTGGTAGGTTTTAGTGGTTGTTGGTGGTGAGTTTTTGGAAGTGGGTTTCGGTGGTCGTTGTTTATGGGTTTCGGTGGTTATTGGTGATGGTTTTGCAGTAGGGTTTGGTGGTGGGGTTTGGTGATGGGTTTTGGGTAGTTGTTGGTGGTGGGGTTTGGTGATGGGTTTTGGGTGGTTGGTGGTGTTAGGTGGTGGATTTTTGGTATAATACCAAATATATTTTTTATTTTTGTTTTTACAATTTTTTAAATATAAATGTTTACCAAACATGTTTTATATTTTCAATTTTCATTACAAAAAAAGTAGTACTTTTTTTTAAAAGACATAAAAATGAAACGTTACCAAACGCACTCTAAGTCTCAAAGTTTTTTTTTTCAAAATTTTGATGGGCCATTGGTGGGTCATTCGGCTCGATCAATGGATCGCAAGTAAGAGTGACAAACTATAAGTTAACTAATGGGCTGGCTGACCCAAGACCTTTTTAAAAGGTTTTTGGGTCAACTTATAGCCCAATGGACCGTCAGGTTATTGTATTCAAGGGTCAAATAGACCCACGCTTTAGGGTGTGTTTGGATGACAAAGTAGGGCTGGATTAGAGATCTAAAAAATATCATTTCTTATCCAATCCAAACATACCTATCATTGGACTGGTTAGGATTTATTGGCTATACCCTATCCTTTCTAGTGTTTGGAAAATTCATAAGCACTTTTGTGGGATCCATAGAGAAAGGTGATAAAATATGATACCATTGACTATTTTGCCGCTAAACCATCTAATCCAACATCATGTTTGGTTTATAAATTAATCTTTGATCAATTCTAAATAAATTGTTCTTACATGTAATTTTTAAAAATATCATAATTTCATATCCTCTAGATGAGTGTTTATATGTTACGAGTACTATTGAGAATTAACTCAAACTCCCATTAATTAGTTATTAATTAATTTTAGTCCAAATAAGATATTACTTTATTAGAGTTAGTTTATTATTTAAATTACTTGTCTTGTTGGAGAAGACATGTTGGTTTTCTTTAGATATGTCACTGGAGTTTTGCTTTGACAAAATAAATTTGTTGAAAAAAAAACAGATATGTAAAAAAAAGAGGGAGGAGATGAAGCAGATGAGATATATATAGAGAGAGAGAGAGGGGAGAATAGAGCAATTCAATCATTGTATTAGTTATCATGTCTGGCAAAAAAAAATCTCAGTCCCACTTAGATTTTATTTAATCAATGTGGTGAGGATCTCCTTTTATAAGCCTCAAATCATAATGGTCATTAAATATAATATTAACTCTGGTTAGAGGTATAGAGTCAAATACTAACACCTATTAAATTGGTATGTTAGAGTTCATCCATATATATATACAATATATTTACAACACTCCCCCTTGGATGACTACTATGCTAAGATAATATGCCTCGTTAAAACCTTGCTAGGAAAACCCTGTGGAAAAAAAATAAATATTCAGATGAATCTTATAATAACATTGAACGCACTAATGTTGCCTCATTAAAACCTTGTTAGGAAAACCCAATGGGACAAAATCTAAACGAAGGAAAAAGAGTATAATGTGCAAATATCATGTATCTTGATGTGGATACTCCCCATGATGAAAGTCTCCCCTGATTAGAAATCAATTGGATTTGTCACAAACTCGGCGCATGCCAATGCCATATACCAATTTCTTAAATGTTGATGATGGTAAAACTTTAGTGAATAGATTTGCAAGATTGTCAATAGATCGTATCTATTTTACTTCAATTTCATGATTTTGCTAGAGTTCATGAGTGTAGAAGAACTTCGGCGAAATATGCTTAGTTCTATCACCTTTGATAAACCCTCCTTCAATTTGTGCAATGCAAGCAACATTATCTTCATATAAGGATGTTGGTGAATTTGTAATCAAAGGAAGCCTATAAGTATCTCAGATGTTATGGACTACGGATCTTAACCACACACACTCACGGCTCACTTCAAGGAGTGCAAGTATCTCAGAATGATTGAAAGATGTAGCAATCAAAGTTTATTTCATAGATCGCCATGAGATCGTTGTGTCACCACATGTGAAAACATATTCAGTTTGTGAATGAGCCTTGTGAGGATTTGATAGGTATCCAAAATCTGCATATCCAACTAATTGTGGACCCTTGACTGATTGTTTTGAGTATAATAAACCCAAATCTACAGTTCCACAAAGATAGCGTAGAACATGTTTTACGTCATTCCAATATCATAGAGTTAGTGTAGAACTAAATCTTGCCAACAAGTTGATTACTAATGTTATATCAGGCCTAGTACATTGTGCTAACTATAACAAAACACCAATTGCACTTAGGTATGGTACTTTAGGACCAAGAAGCATTTCATTTTCCTCCTTAGGACAAAAATGGTCCTTATTGACATCAAGAGATCGAACAACCATTGGAGTACTTAATTGATATGCTTTATCCATGCTAAACCGCTTCAAGACCTTTTCGATATAGGTTGTTTGATGACTAAGAATTCCATTTAATGTATGCTTGATCTACAGGTTGAGATAGTACTTTGTTTTTCCAAGATCTTTCATCTCAAATTCTTTTTCAAATATTCAGCAGCTTTTATCAACTCTTCAAGAATTCCAATCAGATTCATATCATCAACATATATTACAATGATGACAAATCCAAAATCTGATGTCTTAATAAATACACATGGGCATATGAGATTGTTAACATACCTTTCTTTTACCAAGTACTCACTAAGATGGTTATACCACATTTTTCCAGATTGTTTCAATCCATATAAGGATTGTCTTAGCTTAATTAAGTACATGTTGCATGATTTCGATGTGTTTGCTTTAGGCAATTGCAATCCTTCAGGGAGTTTCATATAAATATAAGTATCTAACTTTCCATATAAATAAATAATGACAATGTCCACAAGACGTATGTTGAGTCATTCTGAGATTGCCAGACTAATAAGATACCGAAATGTAATTGCATCAATTATTGGTAAATATGTTTCTTCATAATCAATCCAAAGTTTCTATAGGAACTCTTGCGCTACTAGGCGTGCCTTGTATATTGTGATCTCATATTTGTCATTCTTTTCTTTTTTTTTTTTCACAAAAAACATATTTATAACCAACAGATTTAACATCATTAAGTGCTAGGACTACATATACAAACACTCCATGCTTTGCAAGATAATGCAATTCTACTTGGATTGCTTCTTGCCATTTCAGCCAATCATGTCGATGTTGAAAAATCATCTATTATGTGTAGTTCAAGATCGTCAGTCAAGATTTCAGTAGCTACTATATTATTGATGATCATTTTTGTGTGATCCCACACCTCATCTATGTATTCATACTTAATAGAAATTTATTCATTTGCAAATATCTATATCTCTTCAAGAGTTTGTGTCTCTTTAGGGATTTTCCTGTTCAGGAGTTATTATTTGAGATGATGTGGGTACATTTTCATTTTCTACAACTTTTTCTTAAGTTGTATGTAGTTGCCCTTTAGAAGCTAAATCTTTTGAACCCATGTGTCGACCATGCTTTAGGCGTGTAAGAAAATTCACATCGTTTTTCAGGCGACAAATTTTCTCCCCCTAACGATAGAAATAGGGTTTCATTTTTCTTTTATACGTACATAACTTCTTGAAATCTCATTATTGTTAGGTACCTTTGTCTTTGTAGGAGATGCCTCTTCAGGAGATATTAGTTTACTAACTTTGAACTGATCAATATTTATGTTTCCTACTTTATAGGTGTGGTCTTTTCAGGGGTGCCAACTTTTTTTATGCAACTTTCATTGTATATTTTTCTTTGGTCTCTTCAAGTGTACCAACTTCATTTATGGATTCCTGGTAAAGGTCCACCAAATGTTTGGACGTACGACAAGTATGTGACCAATGTCCTTTCACACCACACTTCTAGCAAACTTCTTCATAGTTCTTGGGCGGTTTATTTAGCAAACCCTTCTCTTTATATTGCTCTACATCTTTGTTTACCCATTTTCCGGTGGTGAGGTGTATTGTTATGACCACAATGTCGATTATCATTTCGATCACGCCCACGTTTATTTCCATGACCATGATATGAGGTGACATTCACTTTTAGGAAATGCAGTAGAATCGGTTGGGCGAGATTCATGATTTTTCATCAAAAGTTCGTTATTTTGGTCAACCACAAGAAAACATAATATTAGGTTAAAGTATTTAGTAAACCTGTACTCTCTATATTGCTACTGCAAGAGCATATTAAAGGGATGAAAAGTAGAGAATATTTTCTCTAACATGTCTTTATCAGCAATTATTTCATCACATAGTGTCCATTGTGAGCTAATTTTTAATAGTGCCGAATTATAATCGTTCACCTTTTTAAAATTTTGCAACTATAGGTACATCTATTTATGTCGAGCATTTAGAAGTATAACGGTTTTTTGGTGGTCATATTGTTCCTTTAATTTATCTCAAAAGACAAGTGGATCATTTGGAAGGGTGATGACGAAGGAATATTATTGTCTTTGCGCGATCCTACAGGGATGCGCCATTTCCTTCTTTAATAGTATCACCAAAAATTCATAGTTGTCAAGTGGATCTCAGCCCCAAGGATCCAAGAAAGATATTTGTTACCCAAAACATTATGAGCAGCAATCTTAAGTTATGCACATTATTCAAACCATGAAAATAAAACAAATAATAAATAAACACAAGAATATTGGAACTCAAAATAGGAATGTAGAGAACTTAACCAAAAAAAATCTCATGCATAATTCTAATAGTATTCAGGCGAGTTAAAAGAATTATATATAATAATCTATTACTCTCTCTTCCAAAGGCAGTAATATAAAGACCAAATACTTTTCGAGAGGGTAAAACATGTAACCAAACTTCTTTTATTTGTGCATGGACAATTATAGAATAAAAAAAAATTGATTCTCTTAAAAGAAATTTACTCAAAATTTTTATGCCCAAATAGAATAGAAATTTAACACTTCTCTCAAATTCATTTGAACAATACCTGAGCATCAAATTCACTTGAACAATACTTGAGCTATTGGTGCTGATAACATATTGTGAAAGTAAAAGAATTATATAGATTACAAAGAGAATATATATGCTATAGAAAAAATTTTCAACTTGTGTATATTTCACAATGAGGACCTTCTTTTATAGACTTCAAATTATAATGATCATCAAATATAATATTAACTCTAGATTGAGTTATAAAGTCAAATACTAACACTTATTAAATTGCTAGGCTAGAGTTCATCCATATCTATATAAAATATATTTGTAACATTAATGAAATTTTTGATACATTTTTTACTTATCAAACATAAAACATATATATCCCACATATATTTTTTTAAAGATACCAAAATTATTTACCTTTAACCTACAATCCAACTATAATCGTATTTAAATTTAAGAGTAAAGTTAGATAAACTTAAAAATTAGACTTGATAATCTTAACCATTAAATAAGTAATAGGTCTCAATAAATACAAGGACTCACAGTTAAATCAATGATTGAGATTATAAAATATAATTTTTAAGTATATTTTTTAGGGTTAATCTCATTTTGCACCCTGAAAGATTGTTCGAATCTCAATTTGTACCCTCAAAGATCAAAAATCTCAATTTACACCCTCAAAGATAGAAATTTGTATCAATGTGCACCCCCAAAGATCACAAATCTCAATTTACACCCTCAAAGATATAAATTTATATCAATATGCACCCCAAAGATAAAAAATCTCAATTTGCACCCTTAAAAATAGAAATTTATATCAATGTGCACCTAAAACTAAATTGATAAATTATACCTAGATTCCCTCATACTTGTCACTTAATCATTTATACCTCTTCACATTTAGAATATTACTCCTACATCTTATGACATTTGTGCACGTATAACACGTAATCCATTTTTATTGATATCTATTAATATAACCGTTAAAAAATTTAATTTTATCCTAATAAAAAATTATAATTTCATATTACCCTTTATTTTATGGGTTCAATATATTCTAAAGTTCAAAATCTAGTTTACCATTTGAATGTCTAATAAAATGTAAATATTTATATAATTTTATATAATATATTTACATTTTATTAGACATTCAAATAGTAAACTTGATTTTCAACTTTAGAGTTTATCGAATCCACAAAATAAAGGTAATATGGAATTATAATTTTTTATTAGGATAAAATCATATTTTTTAACGATTATATTAACAGATATCAACGAAAAGTGGTTATGTGTTATACATGCACAAACATCATGAGATGTAAGGAGAATATTCTAAATGTGAAGGAGTTCAAATGATTAAGTGACAAACATGAGGGGATCTAGGTATAATTTATTAATTTAATTTTAGGTGCACATTGATACAAATTTATATCTTTGAGGGTACAAATTGAAATTTTTTATCTTTGAAGATGCACATTGATATAAATTTTTATTTTTGAGGGTACAAATTAAAATTTTTGATCTTTAAGAATATAAATTAAAATTTAAACAATATTTTAAGATGTAAAATGAGATTAACCTATTTTTTAAATACACGTAGCATTGCTCTAAATTTAAAAGCTTAGTTGCGATGATGGACAACTACTTGACGTAAAAGTGAAGCGAAGCGCACTAAAATGCAGCAGTCATAAAAATAGCCTTGTGTTTCCTTCTGGTAGGTCAGTATGACAGCAAGGTAATATCTGGACAACTCCATGTCTAATTTTGGAAGTTTGTTCTTTGTTCGGAGTGCAGAGGATAGTCGAAGACTGTAGCACTTAGATTCCGAGCTTCGTACAGTGAGGAGAGAGACTGACGCAGACGCTGAAGCTTGCTCAGCAAAGTTCTAATGGCTGTTCCGGTTGAAGAAGCCATTGCTGCTTTATCCACATTTTCATTGGAGGTAAATTCATTGTCTCATTACAGATACATAGAAGCCATTGCATGGTAACAACTGTGACCTTGTGGGTCTGAATACGAGATTAACATTTTGTATAAATAATATCAAAGATTACGGCTGATCTCTCCTAGTGCATTTATTAAAGTGTTGCTTAGATAACATCAATGTGAGTACCCAGTCGATCTCTCCAAGTCCCTTTGATTAATGGGATCGTACTGGGTAACGACCCTCTCACATAATCGTAGTTTAATCTGGATTCAAGGGTTTTGTTCAATAAATTTTACATGAGAAAGCGAGCTACTTTTAATGCAATTACGTGCATCAATTTTGATTCATCTATATCATAGACTTGACGGCATTTTCTTAATATTTTGTGCAGGATGATCAGCCAGAGGTGCAAGGTCCAGGAGTTTGGGTATCCACTGAAAGAGGGTCAACAAATAGTCCAATTGGTATGTGGCTAAATATGCTCATTTTGAACATATTAGAAATGTAGGAATGTTTGCAATGAAAAACATAGGAAGTGCACCATACACTCATCATTAATAAGATGGTTTTTTGCAACTTTTAAAGTTGTTTTCGATTGATATTTTATAAGATCTTTTATATTATTGTAGAAGATGTGGAAGAGTGAGGCGGAGCGTAAGAATGAGAGACAGGTAAGATGTGTGGTTGAATGAGAAGTGGGAAGGGTGAATTTTTTGAGTTAGTTAGAGGTTGAGAGAAGGAGACAACAATTGTACACAAGCCCATGCTTTCTCATAATGCATAGTACCGAGTAAAGTTTAAGAAAGTTAAAAATATGAATTAGATGTTTTTGATGTAGACTAATCTAAAAGAATAATTAAAGTTTTATTTTTCATGTAGGATAGTGTTAGGAAACCTGGGATTGTGTAGCCTATTATTGGTTTTGTGGTGGAGTAAGGTTACGATGGAAATTATGGAGAGCCTCCAAATGTGATGATTGGGTGTCAAATCAAAGGCCAAAAAGTATTGGATTTGGTTAAGGTTGATCAGGGTTAATGGGATGGAGTTTAGGGGCTGAAATAGATGTTGTTCTTGGGTGTGAGGGGGGCCTCCTTTTTAGTGCATGTTGGGTTTTTAAAGGTATAATATTTAATTGAGGAATGATTCAGGCCGTTGAAGTAGGGTTTTCGAGGTTGAAAGAGTGGTTAACAAGGCCAACAATATTTGTATTTCTTTGAGTTTTCTACAGCTTATTAGCATATCTTGGCAATTTGTACTCTTTGTTTCTATCAACTCCCAAAATAAGAGACATTTTTTTTTCTTTTGAAGAGTATAGTGACGTTTCTGCATACCGCCTATCTTTATCAGAAGACACTAAAGCTCTCAATCAGCTGGTATGCAGTTCTTTTATATGTTCACTCTCTCTCTCTGAAATACTAGACTTTTTTATGATTGCTTTCTTTGTGCCTAGAGTATGAAGTCATAACTTATGTAATTTTCTTTGATTTTGTTTTCACTTAATGAATTTTCAATGTTCAATAATGGAACATGTGCAGAATTCGCTTATTCAAGAGGGGAATGAAATGGGATCGGTGCTATACACATATCGGAGTTGTGTCAAAGCACTTCCTCAGGTTTATAGTAAGACATTATTTTGTCATTGTGGTTGAGTCTTTCTCAAACTCTTCCTTGGAGTAATGTGGGAATTATTGCTTGAAAGATTTGTACACTTCAAACATATATGTATGCATCCAAGTGAGCATCTTAGTCTTACAGTATATTTGATGCTTTATGTGCCCTGAAATTAACTTTTACTAGATCAACATTGTAAATGTTTTGGTGCTAGTGCCTTAACATGAGCTGTAAGTGGCAGGAACAAGGTATGCGTTTACTATTCAAGGTCTTTAATTAATTGTCTTATGGCTGCCCATACGGTCACTTCTTTTCTAGTGAGTTTACTTCTGTCGTTTAGTTCATCCATCAAAGTTAGATAAACACAACACTCTTGTTGCCCACACTTGGTAGGGATCAAGTACCTTTCACAATGTCCCATAAAAAAAATACCTTTCATAATGTAAGTCAAATCTGCTAATTGTGATGTCCAACAGATTAAAATTTAAACTGGTAATGTGTAACGAATGACTTGGCAAATGATAGATCATAGGGCATGTCATAATGCATATTCTGCTGTTTTATTTATTGTACCATCTTGAGCTTTGGAACAACACAGATAACTTTATGTCATTATGATTTTTTTGGACTTGGGTTTGATGTTGTTGGTTTTCCCTACTTCCATTGCTGTCTTTACGTGGAGAAGTCGGCATGAGCACAGCTGTGCCTTTAATTTCTGCCAAGCTCAACCACAAAACTCCTTTAATTTATGGTCATATCTCTGGATGTTACTTCTTGCACAAATTTTTGGATTTTTGCTGAACACAATTTCACTTGACAACAAAGAATTATATGAATTTTATTAATGTAGGCGAACCCATTCTATATAAATTATATCTATTCTACTTGATGTCCTACACATATTTGGGGTGAACTGAACGGTATCGAGTGACCAACACAACAAACTATTTGATTTTGGCCATCAAAATTAATGGCTGGTTGAAACAACCTGGATGAAGTTGGTCTATCATGCCCGCACATATTGCTTAGTTTATGAGATCTTGTTCTATTGGTCTGACTGGTCTAACTCGGTACGAGTCAACCGATTCGAATCCGATTCATGCCGATACCACCGAGTTGTAGCCGAGTCAAGGTTGATTCATGTGAGTTTTGTATTATTTGCATATCGTGTTTGACTTAGTTTACTATTCAGGATACTTCTAACTCATATTGGACATGTGTCCGGCTGTCTATGACGAGTGTCTGTGTCGAACACGTACCTGACACTGCCACGGCACCCCTGGGCTAGTGTCCATGCTTTCTACCCTTCTGCTGTATCTCTGCTCCGAACTTATATTTTTTTCTTCACTTGCTGCCTGCTTTTCTTAACCACCCCCTTCCTTGCATATATAGGACATCTCTTGGCAGTTTTCTTTTACATGTAGAATGCTTGTGGCTCTTGTTTAATCTAAGAGAAGCTACCCTTTTTTCTTACTGGTTGACATTTATTCAAACGACATGCACAACTAAGTTACTGGGTCCCTCATTGTTTCATTTCCTTGCACTTCTGTTGTACAAACTGTAAATATAAGATGTATACATAATGTTGCAGCTTCCAGATTCTATGAAGCAAAATCAGGCTGACTTGTATATGGAAACGTATCAAGTGCTGGACTTGGAAATGAGTCGTCTGCGAGAAATTCAGCGATGGCAAGCATCAGCTGCATCTAAAGTATGAGCTTTGATTTCCTTTATCTTCATCATCCCACGAATATTAGAGCTTGTTGGTATGATCTACTCTACATGTTATCCTTCAAATGCAGCTGGCAGCTGATATGCAACGCTTTTCTAGGCCTGAGCGACGCATCAATGGTCCCACTATAAGTCATCTCTGGTATGCTTTTATTGTCTTTACCTATTTTGTATTTAATTTTGTGTTTTAGGCAAAATGGCACATCAAGGCGAGGTGCAGGTTTTGTCAAAGCAAGGCACATGTTGTCCATAACAACAAATATAAGTGTTAATATTGGCAAAAGTCAAAAGAGACAGGTGACTATCAAATTAAGCAATTACAATTACCAGCAATTAAACAGTATCTCAGGCAGCAAGGCTTCAAGCAAATTAAACAATTCAACAAATTGTGTAATGACATGGTTAAAAATTTAAGCAAACCATTTTATTTATTTTGGAAGGAACAATGATAGCTCTCCATCCCGCTATGATAGCTAAAAGTGGAATTCCTTTGAATTCTTTTGAAACTCCTATCTTCAAGATTACAATGGTGTCTCTATCATCAATATTAATACGGATATTGATATGATTTGAGCTGAAATGAAATGGAAGAACCATGAAAGCAAGACAAATAATAGAGACTTGGGAACAAATATGAAAAAGAAGACTCCTACCTAAACATCCACCCCAAAGCAAATTTTCTCCCCATAACTCACTTTACACCTTACATTTTTGGAAAAACTTTGTCAATCTTGAGAAATGAATTTCTATGGACATTGGAAACTACTTCTTTCAACCCTATTAGCATCTCGTCCGTTGGCTTGTAACCCATCTTTGCTCTTGATAACTAAATACCAAAGAGAATTTATGTTCAAGGAAAACCTTCACAACCCTTTACCCACTAATGGAATATTTCTCGCCTTTTAGTTATCTATTGCAAGACCACCTCTATCACTAGATCTAGAAATCACCCCCCAACTGATCAAGTGATCCATCTCCTAGCTCCTTAGTGGAGCATACTCCCGACATGGTTTCTCTAACATAATGAACCCAATCTAAGTTTACTGGAGCGAAAATTTATGACGTTCAAAAATGATAGATCCAATGTCACATTCAGTAAAAATTTATGATACATCATACATGTATAAGGTGTACTCAATGTGTCCACGCCTGCCCCCCGATGTATTAGAAATGATACCTTTGGATGACTGTAAAGCTAAATAAATTGCTTTCGCTTCAAGAACAAAGACCATGTCGGTTGTAAGAGATGTGAATCTACCTGCTCAGCGGATTTCTTGAGTGTTAGTGTTTATTTAGGGAATGAACAATTCGTAGCATGGGTTTAGCTTATTGATACGTTCCAGAAAATTCTACTTTCTGCGCGATTGTAAATAAAAATAAAAAGTAGGTTGAAATACTAGTTAGAACTGATTGTACAACTTTTCTCTACTTTCTTCACTACCGAATTTCAAGGCGAAAATAAAATAAATGAGTTTTCTAATTAGAAAAATTAACAAAAAAAAAAAAAAACCAAAAGGAGAAGAAGATGAAACCTTACAAAATCAGAAAGCTCCCCCAAGTCCAAAGATTGGTTGCGTAATCAGAAATAGAAGATATGAGGGATGAATCAGAATAGGCCACCAAGTCGAACGTTTGGACACCAATCAGAAAGAGAAAAAATTATGATAAAAAAAACCAAAATAGCTTCCCTTTCAAGTCCAATGTCTCTTGTTTGATGAAGAGAAGATGAAAAGGTTTGTAAAGAATTAGGAGAAATTGGTTTCAAAGCTTCATAATTGTAGAGATAAACATAAAGATTGAAAAGAAAAAATGAAAGAGAGATACATGGAGACATTGAAGATGAAAAATAAAGACCAAATAGATGAGGAAAGAATAAGGAAAGAGGAGAAAAAGGAAATAGGGACTGACTTGGTGGAGCTTGTCATGGTCGGTTGGTTGCGTGATTTGTCTGCACCAAAGTCTCACAAATTATCAATTTCTCAAAGGGAGAGAGACCAGGGGGAATAAGTGTTCTTTTGGGTTTTTCAGTTGTCTGAATAAGTTTGAATACCATACCAAACAAATCATGTGCCATCAGTACATAAAAGGTGAACATACAATCAAGAAAAGAAAAATGGAAGCCCATGAGGTGCACAGCTAGTTGAAGACGCCTCCCGGGAAAGGGCAAGCCACTATAATTGGGCTTCACTATGCCTTGGGCCTAGGCAAGCGCCTAAGTGCGCCTTTAGTAACCCTACTTAAATTTGTTAAAGTAATGGTGCGTTTGAGAGGAGTATCTGCATACCTCAAATATAGTTTTTATACTGGTTGTTACCTTGTAATTAATCCAATTAGTGAAGTAATTTTGTGGGGATGAAAATGAATAACATTGTAATTTCAAAGGGTAAATGGGATGAAAATGTCAACAACCAAACATTTACATGTAAATTGGGAACCTATATTCCTTTTCTTGAAAAAGAAGAAAGAAGGAAATGGAAGAAAGAGAAGGGGTATCTATGTGTCAGCGGTGGGTTTGTATTAATGGATGAATAAGAGAGAAAAAGTGAGAGAAGGGGAAGCTATCCGTATGTGTCATGTAATGGGTATATTCACTGAATGTGTGGGACAAGAAGGGGGATTTGAGTATTAATCTGTGAGAAAAGAATCAAACAAAGATGAAAAGGATTGGGAAGAAGATTGTCATGGGAGAAAGCAAAAGAAAGAAAATGAGAGGGACATAATATTGTATTTCTGCACTCTTGTATCAAAAATTGTGGGATGAAAAAAGAAAAGAAGAAAAAAAGAAAAGAAACATTAAAAATGAGAGGTTTATTGTATTTCTGGGTGAGTGTGCTATTAAAGAAGCCATGTAATACATAAAGAGAAAAAAGAGGAAGGAGGAACAAAAGCTGAGTGAGTGCTTGTAACTTAAACTTTCATTTGTGTTTTTGTTTTTAAAGTCTATCGTGTATACCATAGCTGGGAACAGAGAGCCTTGGATTTGTTCATTGATGGTAAAGAAGTTGTTATAGATAAAGTTCTGGATTTTTGAGTAGACTAAAGAAGCTAAGGGCCTATTTGAATTGTATCTTAAAAAATAGTATCCAAAAATATGTTTTTGAGAAGAATTTTAAGAAATTGTATTTTAGTGTTTTTGTATTGCAAAATTTGTTTGGTTATGCAATTCTAAAAGTAGTTCTACAAAATAGAAAATAATAAAACTTGTTTGGTCAGTAACACAAAAAATAATGAAAATATGAGATGTTGTTTGGATTGTCAATTTCATAGAAAATTTTTCAACATGTCAAACATAGCGAGGCTTATGAAATTGGTGGATTATGAAATCAAACTCAATGTAAATTGAATTGCAGGACTAATTTTTTTTCCTTTATTCATATTCTTCAACAACTATTTCACAATCTCAAGACAATTAATAAAAGACACTTGGTTCTGCCTTACTTCTGCCATCCACTCTTTCGGTTGATTTTTTTCTAGAAGAAACCCATATCTAATCTTATGGTTTTTTCAAGAAATTTTTCAAAAGACACTTGATTCAAAGGCATATATTGTCAAATAACCATATACACTCATGGATCTAACATATGATCTAACATCTATATATATAGATTTGTAACAAAATTCATCAGATCTGCGACATTTCTCAATAGATCTAACACTTTGATAACAGACCTGAAGAATACACCAACAAAACCAGAAGATCCATCAAACGGCTGGTAAGGACCGTTGGCTTGGACGATGACAATATCCTACTTCGATATTGCTGGCTTGCCTTCGAACTGCTGGAGCTTTGGTTGAAGAAGACTTCGATGCGTTGGATCCAGCCAGTGTACTGGTGGAAGGATGAGAAGAGTGTCCAGTGTGAAAATGATGAGAGTGGAGAGACAAAAAAGAAATGGCCTTTTTATACCAAGGAATAAGTGCACAATACTCTAGTACTCTGTGTTTTTGCAGTTGCCAAAACTTTGACCTCAAAAACAGGTCAAAACATTTTTTGGGTGTTTTCCCAATTTTACCGCTTTTTGAAATAAATTTCTGAAGACACTTGAGATGTTTTTCAACCCAAACACGTTTTTGCTCATTTTTGGAACCCGAAAACAAAAAACATATTTTTGAAACATAATCCAAACAGGGCCTAAGGTTCTTTGGAATTGTTCAACGATAACGATTCTTCGGTAGATGGTTAGAGAGGAATGTAAGAAACTTTCTTTATCGTTCCCCTCCCATAGAGTTCACGTTGATGGAAATTTAGTCCTCGCTTTGTTATAAACCTTATTATTTGGGACTTTCAAAGGGGGGCCTTTGTTGGATTGTTAATAGGATTGAATGCTTTTTTATTTTAGTTTTCTTTTGTGGTTTTTTTTCTTCTCGCTTTTTGGACAATATGTAATCCTCCATTTCGTACTTTCTTGCTTTCTTCTTTTCCTTAGAAATATTATTCTTTTATCTAAAATATTGCTATACGTAAGGGTAATCAAGGTCATTTTGGCATCACAGTTAATGATGTAAATCGTGCAAAATGGTCCAAAAATGTAGCAGGGTTGTGTAAGATTGTTCTAAAAAATGGGAAAAGAAAATTCATCTACTGTTGCGCAGGGTTGTACACTAAGTCATGCTATTTTCATGCTTGTTTGTGTTGCATAACAATAGATGTTGTCCATCATATGGAACAATATTTCTCTGCACTTCATAATTTTCGTTCGCTCTTGTCTGGCTTATTGATATTTGTTATTTGGAATTTACCTTTTTCGTCCTTTGTTGCCTTTACTGCAGGTCCATGTTGAAGCTACTTGATATTCTGCTTCAACTTGATCATCTCAAGAATGCAAAAGCGAGCATACCTAATGATTTCTCTTGGTATAAGAGGTATGCTTGATATTTTACTGCGTACCTCAAGTCAAGGATCAAAATTTCGTTTCGGTGTATTGTTTCGGTCACCTAAGAAACGGAGATGTTTTGATGTGTTTGAGAAACATTTCGACCCATTTTGAAAATTTAATGAAAAAAATAAAAAATTTAAAAATTATTTTTTCTAAAACATTGATCGAAATATATCAAAGTATTTTAAAATATCTTGAAATATTCCGAAACAATTGGGCAAATGCATTGAAATATTATAAAACATATCGAAACATTATGGAATACTTCGAAATATTAGAATTTCGAGTCCATCACTGATTCGTTACGGTCTCCTTGAAAACGGAAACGTTTCGACCGTTTCGAAACGATATTTTGATCCTTGCCTCAAGTCTTGCAACTTGCTTGCTTAGGGCTTAGCAACAATCCTGAATTTTTTTAATCTAGTTTGTTTCCCCTTGTAGTTTTGTTCAAGGTTTGTAGATAATATTTTACAAGAAAATTTGCTAACTTTTCTAGCATTGTCTTTAAAGTATTCTTTAGAGCTAGCTCCAAGCCCAAAAAATGGAGATTTTTGATTAGTAAACTGCCAGCACAAGACTTCTGGCCAGAACAGTTTCTACAGCATCATTACATGTTTGTAGCAGTATGGCTTAAATGTTATCTGGATCATGGGTCGCTTGGGTATGTGGTACGGCGTACGGGTACGTAGTTCGACATTTTCTTAGGTACGCGGTACGATGGGAGTAGGTTTAGTTGGTTCATTATTTTGGGTCGCAATTTGTTTTAGTACTCTTATCTAGATTGTTTTCACTACTATACAACATTATATGTTATAAAACATCTATAAATACTGAGTCAGTTACCATTTATCTGATATGTTGCTTGATTTTCTATTATACAATTATAAATTTATATGCATGTAGTCAATTATGTATTTTATATTTGTACTACTTATTCGAATGCGAATTGATTTAGGGTTAGTATTACAATTTGGGATCGTACAATTTAGTGATTTGGATCTCGAACTCACCTCGTTTGGGATCGATGGACCTAGATCGTGGGTCGCATGGGTTTAGTGAATCTGGAAACCATGAGCTTAACTATAACGCATAAACTTTTCTCTTATTCTTGTCTTTTTCTGTAATATGATGGCTCCAATTAAATACATTCACTTTAAACAAATTGAGTCTTTGTTGATTTATCAGGACATTCACTCAAGTCAGTGCTCAGTGGCAAGATACTGATTCAATGAGGGAAGAGTTAGACGACCTACAGGTGTATGTCTGTGTGATTTACTTTTTATCTCCGTGAAACAGCATCAAAATATGCTCGCCTTTTTGAATTGATCCTCCCTAATGTTGCTGAGCCAATGTCACATTGTGGTAGTCTGATTAAACATTAGAGGTTCAATCTATTGACTATGAACACTGTGTACTTCTCCAGATATTCTTGAGCACGAGGTGGGCAATATTATTGAACCTGCATGTTGAGATGTTCCGTGTAAACAAGTATCCTCTTTAAATTCAACTTTCTTATTTTGTCCACACTTTCTCCTACACGATATTAAGGGCATGGTTTGAAAATTCAGCCGCAACTTTTTCCTAATGTCTTAATGCTATTATGTAATGCTAATCTAGGCTTGCGATTTTGTTGTGGAAAAAAATTTCACTTCTTCACAGGCCATTATGATGCCATCATGCAATGGCCATAGCGGGTTACGACCATCCACGATAGTCTGTGATACCCTACTTCTAGTATGTAAATTTTTTCCCCAAATCATCTAGAGAAATATTTATCATGAATAACCATAAAAGCATTATTGTAAGTTAGTTCCCGTAAATTTATCGTACAATATCAACCATTGGGATGCGATCAAATCGATGATCAAATGTTTCAATTGACCAAGCATGTAGTGCAGTGGACTCAGTTTTGCTCAATTCTTTATCTTTCTGTTTTGGATTAAATTGTTTATTTCCTATCTACACCTTCCTACTGCAAGATTGGAAATCTATTGTTATTTTTGAGATACTTATATGTATTCTTCTGCAGCACATCGTAATGATCAATTTGTTCCAACAGAATATAAATTTTTGACTAGTTTTGTTGCATTTTATGTTAGAAAATTTCTTAAAATCTTTAGGAAAAAGTGCATATTTCCCATCATCATAGCAATGTTGATACTATGTCTTATACTAGACCATATTTATGGCCATTGGTTGAATTACACTCATGTTTAATGTGGAAACTATGTCTTATACTAGACCATCTTTATGCTCCTTTGGTTTAATTTCGGAGGGGAGGTATTATTCAAATCCTAGGAAGGAGACAAAATCTGTGCTTTTGTTGATTTCATGCATTTGGCATTTGCTGTTTTTGTTTCCCAGGAAATTAGAATGTGTTGAATTGTCAACTGTACCTGTATGATTGATATATGTCAATATACTCTAATGTAATAGACTCATTGTTTTGAGCTCCTTCACTCAAAATAGTGTTGAAGACATTCTTCAAGTGCTCATAGTCTTTGCTGTTGAGTCACTGGAGCTGGATTTTGCCCTTTTGTTTCCCGAGAGGCATGTTCTTCTTCGTGTTCTGCCTGTTCTCGTTGTCTTAGCAACATCATCAGAGAAAGATAGCGAGTCACTCTATAAGAGGGTGAAAATCAACAGGCTGATCAACATATTTAAGGTATAGTAGCATTTTCATTTACCTAACACCAAGTGTAAGTAGCCATTGTTAGTAATAATTTCCTTCTTTGTTATTTGCTAGAATGATCCAGTTGTACCTGCATTCCCAGATCTTCATCTTTCTCCAGCTGCAATTTTGAAAGAGTTGTCAATGTATTTCCCGAAATTCTATGCTCAGACTCGTCTTCTCACTCTTCCAGCACCTCATGAGCTCCCACACCGTGAGGCACAAGAATATCCTCTTCCTTTCTCTATTTCTATGAGTTTTTAAATTTATATATCCTGCTGAGTTGAACTTCTCATACTATGGACCCCTTTTTTCTGCTGAAATTTATGCCACATTTCATGTGATTGTGCCCATATATCAAACAATGTTATGTTATGGTTGTCTCTCAATTTTCATAGTTGTTGTCCTTTTGACTACATTTGGAAGTAATCTCTTTTGGAGCAGCATATAAGATTGTTGCACCATTAGCTGCCCTTTCTATCAGAAACCTAAAAAGTAGGATGCTCACATCTTCGGGATGGTTCTAGACAAGCTTGCAAGTTTTCATCAAGACTTTTCTTGAGGGGGACGGAGATTTCATTGACATATCCATAGCAAGCGTTTCAGCACTTCTTCCAGAATAAGTAAAGTTAAATTTTTCCGCATGAATTTGAAAAGTACTCGGATGGAAAATTCCCTATGTACTATATATGGGGAGTATTATACAATTTCTAGAGATTATTTAGAGATCATCCGGGAAGTTATATAATGATTATCAATTCCCATGGAATTTAAAACTTGCATAGAAGAATATCCCATCTTCAAATACATAGGGTGATGTAGGACGGAAGGGGAAAAAATAATAAAATAGAAAAGGAGAGATACTAAATCCTCGTAAGGATTAAGCCAAGAAACACACAAATCTCCGTAGAGAATAATCAATTCATATTCATAATGTCTTTCTACTATAAAGCAGTAGATATTTATAGCCAAGTCTCCTCCCAAAATAAGAATTATTCTCCCACTAAAATTCTATATAGTTTCGTAATCACATTTCAAATTATTATTATGCTAAAAATTTATAATAAATTCCTAATCAAATTCTAAATTTGGTTTTAATGAAACTCACATTTGAATCACTCAAACAATTGTAATCAAACAAATATTTTCTAATTAAAATAATATTACTAAAATAAATAATAAATTCAAAATTTTCAATTCAACCTTATCGAATCCCTTTTCGATCTCTATTAATTCTTCTCAGCTGAAAAGAACTCTTCTCTGAAAAGTTGTGAATGTTGAAAAACTCCAAGAGATCGGAAGAAGCTTGCGTTCCAAGAAAATAGTATTGTGGATCCCCATAGTGATAAACAATCCCTTAAATAGAGGACATACACCTCCTCGGTTCTCCCTTTCTATCTTTTCTGGATGGGATTCATTGATATACCTTCCCTGTCCTTCGAGCTGCCTAAGTGAGTTTGCTTCCCTTCGCTCCATAGACTTGCTTAGCATCCTTCCGAGATGTGGCTAAGGCTTTCAAAACTATAACCCGGATCCGGATATGAGCATGTTTAAAGCACAATTTCGCCTAGAAGCTCATAGGTCAGGTTGAATCTCGTGTGTTATGCAAAATGCTGTTTTAGAAGAGGATATTTGCATGCCTATTACTAAGGATAAAGTAGCAATTTCATGTGTACTAACACCGTTTGAAACTTGATTAACTTCTTTTATAGGAACAACCTTCGAAATTGACTTAGTAAAAACAATTGTTGCAGGACTAGTATGAGAACTTTTGGGCTCATTAACATTAATCGCTTTTAATTTGTCATCTAATTGGATCAAAACTTGCGCTGAAGGTAGATTTTGATCAATCACTTGTTGATGACTAATGAATGAAGAAGATGAATCAATATTTTCCTTGTTACCAAAGTTCTTATTTGGAAGTATAACTCCAAACATGACAACCAACTTGTGTACACCTTCATGTAGATAGTTGAAAATAATAAATTGATATTAGGGTTAGAGAAATACAAAGAAAAGAAAAGAAAAGAAGAGGCAAGGAATAAAGAATCAATTGTGTATGAGCTATGTTGCCCTACACCACCATCTTATTTATAATTGAACAATATTTGTGGTAATTCCAATATTACCCTACACTAATAGACTTATGACTTAATGGAAAAAATAAGAACTCTAACATAGATATTCTATTGATGTGTGGAGCGAACCCATTGATGCTTTGAGTGAATTGAGCTTAGCATCATGTGCTTCAAGTTTGACAAGTAATTTAGCTTTGGGAACCATCTTGATGGATGTAGTGATTTAAATTTTTTTTGTAAATTTTGGGGGCAAATTGTAATTTCAAAAATTGTTGGAGCTAAATTGTAATTTTTGAGACATAAGGAGCCAGAATGTAATTGTAGAAATTACTGGGGCAAATCTGAAATGTCAGATTTAGGGGTTGAAATGTAATTTCTAAAATTTTTTGGGATGTTTACATAATTTCAGAAGCTAGAGCTTATGGGCTAGTGATTGGGGTCAGAGGGCCATTCTTTTTGGGCTGAATTGGAGTTGCTTGGGCCTTTTTTGAATTCAGGTGAAGGTCATATAAGGTCTATGATGGGTTATTTTTGGAATGGGTTGGATTAATCTGGATATAAGGTTTAAAATAAATAGGGTCAAGTCTTTTTTTTTCCACTAAAAAACTTGGATTAGGATTGGGGCAAGTCTCATAATCCACTTGTAATTCCCATCAGCAAGTGTCTTCTTCTTTACAGTTGGAAGGACCAAGCATTATAACCCGAGTGCTATAAAAATCAATAGCAACTCTAGCAATGATAAACGATGGCGAAGTCAGTGGGAGAATGGTGAGGACACGACAAACAGATACTGCTTAATCGCGCAAGGGCTAACAGATAGTAGTAACAACCTGGAATTGAAAGGAACATAACTTTGGATTTGAGATTTGGCTTTGATACCAAATTAAAATAGGACAAAAGAGGAAAAAATAAGAGAATAGAAAAGAAGAAGAAGAGATACTAAATCCTGGGAAGGATTAAACCAAGAAACATATAAATTTCCATAGAGAATAATCAATTCTATTCATAATCTCTCTCTATCATGAAGTAATATCAGGGAACTAGGGATTATTTTAATATTTATAGGCCGAGTGTCTTACCCTTGTGTTGGGTCCTTAGGACCAGGATGGTCGAAGATCAAAAGCTAAATGTGTCGGGGGTTGATCATCGAAGCCTGGGCAATAACGATGAAGGAGTGCTGATGTAGCTAACAGCCACCAGAGCACGAGGAGATTTATCGTCAATATGATAATGGGAATGGAAACTAGAAGCACGACTGGGGTCTTTGTGGTCCAAGATAATAAAACCATTAGTAACAGTAACGTAAGCATGAGACTCTTTGATAGTATCGGTGAACCAGATGACCGCGGTGATGGAATCTGGGATGGATTATCTGGTTCAAGCTATACAAATTATAGAGATTATTTTGAGCTAATAGTTGAAAAATGAAAGCTTTAGTTTTATGGTTTGTAAAAGGGATGGAAAAGAAAAGAGAAAGAGATAGATTCTAAAAAGAGTGTAACAATTCTCATTCCTACACTCACTATCTATTTATAATATTATGGATATTTAAAAATTACAAACAATGCCGTCATTCTAATTTTGCATATGTTCTAACACTCCCGCTCAAGCATGTGCGTAGAGATACACATGCACAACTTGCCTAGAATGGTATAAAACATCCTACCCGATGCCCTTTTAGTTAAGACATCAACCAATTGTTCCCCCTTTTTAATAAAGGAGTGAAAATAAGACCAGAGCGTAGCTTTTCTTTAATGAAATGCCTATCAACTTCAATATGATTGGTATTGATGAGCTCAGATGTAGCTGGTTCTAGGTCCAATTCATGGGTAAGTCCAAATCAGTTAAAAGGCCGGTCAAGCCTAGCTCATGATATTAGCCCAGTCCAAAGTTCAGGAAATCCAAGAAGATCAGTGCATGTGGGGAGTAATTACTGGAATAACCACTACTCGAAAATTAAGACTATCTTTAATTGTATCTATTCTTAGTTGTAGTTATCCTCCCTGAAGGACTATTAACCTATCCCTTACACCATCGTTTCAATTAAAGCTCTATGCCTATAAATTGCAAGTCCTCTACACATGAGGGACGCACAACACATCTCTCTACCTCTTAGACCTATCTCTCCACACCTAGAGCTTACTCATGTTGTCCCTCTCTCCTATCAAGTACTTTATCAATAAAGTTCTACGGCCACCGTCGTAGACTTCAAAGTGGAGCAGGTCACCCTTACCGAACCACTCTATATCTGTTTGTTGCTTGTGTTGATCTCATTTTTATATTTAATACATTTATTACCTATATTAATTACTCGACAGGTGATGCATAAATTCACTTTTGTGCATCATCAAGTATGATCCTATTGAACCGAGTTATGTTCAATATTGATGACTGGTTTGTTGTCACAATAATCTTATTGGGCCACATAAATCAACACCAAGCTCTAGTAGAATAATTTGTAACCACAAAAACGTACACACCCCATGTTCCATAGCTCCAACTATTTCTTATTATGTCAAGTCATAAAGTTGCCTCCGAAAAAAGGTATAATACCCATACGTGGATCATCAAGACATGAAAACTTGCCTATAATAGTATAAAACATCCTACCCGATGCCTTTTTAGTTATGACATCACTCAACTGTTCCCCCATTTTTAATAAAGAAGTGCAAATAAGGCCACGACATCATCCATCTTCCCTCATTGATGGCTGTGTCCCAATAGAATCTTATGGAACACGAGAACACTCATCAACAAATGCAACAAATCATAAAGCAAGAATATGAGGAGGGCCGACACAACATAATGTAGAAAAAGGTGAAATGTGTTTATTTAAACTAGAAGAAAAGAAAACAAGACTAAGTTTCAATATTAAATTGAGGAACATTCAACTTAAAAAACAATGTGGGGAATAACTTCTGCAATAAAGAAAAGGAAGGATGGCCAAGGCGTTGATGCGATTGAATGAGCTAATCTGTAGATGAACCAACACCACAAGTAGTAGACTGGAGGGCTGGACTCTTGTCAGTGGATCCAGACTCTTATCAGTGAATCCAGATGCAGTAGAATCTAAGAGGTAGAGACTGCTCCTTTGTTCTCTTTGTATTTCAAGTTCTGAAAAATACAATGTGTAGGAAAGGAGGTCAGGCTACAAGTCAAAGACTTGGTTATACTACTAACAAATAAAAAGTTGTAGAAAATAAGGAACATGTGGAACGGATGACAGAGATATTGTTGGAGGAATAGAAATGGAGCCGTTACCAGAATTTGATGATAACGATCCATTTGTTATCCAAACCTTATCTATGTCTGAACTAGTATTATAAGAAGAGAACAAAATTGAACAAACCTTTCATATGGTCAGATGCCCCCATCAATGATCCAAGAGGGACAACTGGACAAGGAAGAAGTATTATGAGCATTGACATTATTATATAAGTGAGCAACTATGGATGTAGCAGTGGTGGTCGAGGTTGGCTCCAATTGAGTCATGAGACGTCGAAGGGACTCCATTTCTTTCCTAGAAAGCATTGGAACGAAGAAGTACTGACATAACTGTCGAATCCTTCATGTTCCATTTTGAGCAAATCTGTACTTTTTGGTTCAACAACAATGCATCAAGATAATTCATCTTTCCTTTGCCGTAAATAAGCAAGATTGCAGAATGAGACTAGTCAAGATAATTAGTGCTATCAAGCTTAGAAGTTGTAATTTGTTTTGTAGGGTTCTCATTTTGGGTGCTACACTGACCCAATATCACTACCATGGTTACCAAAGCTTTGATTGCTCTCGGACACTATCACAATGGATCCGAACCAACGTGAAGAGACTTCAGTAGCAAGAATAGCCCCAAAAAAACTACCCATAGAAAACAACAAGCAATAGCTAGCAGAAACTAACCCAAGTATAGTAGCTGTTGATATGATGATTATCAATTGCGGTGAGATTTGTAGCGGAACATCTTTCTGCTGAGTATACTTGTGATAAATTTAACCAAAAATATTTATCTAAAAAAATTTTGACCAAAAATAGTTGAAATAGAATTGGACATGGAGTGGGTGTATTATTAGATAGATATCAATTGGTTGAATTTGAGAAGAAGTTTGAGCAAGTGACCAAGAATAGTTGAAATAGAATACGTGTGAGTTGGTTGAAGGGTAGGTTAGTGGAGTATTTTGATGTGTGCATGTGTTATATTATATCATATATGTTTACTGGGTGTTGATTATAAAATAAATTAAAAAATAAAATTGAAGAAAAGTGGAGGGAAGACTTCTCAAGCCCTCTCCCAAAGAGAATGGTTGCTGTGTATCTATAGATTGGTACGTATGTGTGACATTGCGTGGTTCAGTGGTAAAAATGTTAAACTAATAACCATTAGCTTGCGAGTTTGAAGATGAGAGCAATTACTTTTTGCAAATAATTCCAAACATTAGGTCTGGGCCTAGCCATCTCTTTGGGCATCTACAATTAATGGTGTTTTTGTTTATATATATGTACATATATATTAATGTTTGGAGGATATTCATTGACCTTCTTCAAAAAAGATGGATGTATGTTTGATGGTAAGAGAAGCTAAAATTTTTGAAGGTTGCTTGACGTAGTAAAGCTAGTTCTAGAAACCGCTAAGACTCTTGAAACTCAACTCAATTATTCTCAACGAAAATAGAGTTTTTTGCCAACTACTTGGGGTAGGTTATATCATAATTTCATAGAAAATTCAGAAATGAAGTGAAATACAAAAAAAATGTTCATAAACCTTTAATGGAAACTAATTTTGTGGTGAATCTTCAATAAATGAATGACCCAGATAAAATATCTTTCTATCAATGAACCACCATAGCTATCTTCAAATTTACTGCAATGTTAGTTGTTGACATAAATTGGTATTTTCAGAGGTGTCTGTGAGCTCTCTTTAAGTATTTGCTTGGTGTTTGTTGAAGCATGCTTGTTTATCTACTGGTTTATTGGCTTTTGTGATGAATTTGAACTCTAGTATCTTGTTGGCAAATGCCTTGACATACTCCACTTATCAGCGACATTATTTGATTGTCAATCACATTGGAGCAATCCGGGCTGAGCATGACGACTTCACCATCCGTTTTGCTTTATCTATGAATCAGGTGCTCTTTGCGTTTCATCTCTCTCTCTCGCTTATTCTTTTGCTTTGTTTGACATTTATATACATACATATATAGTGTATATGTATTTGAATCTTCAGTCAATCCCAGCTTTTAATCTTCAGACTAAAGTAGCAAGATTAGGTTGCAAAAAAATGTTTTATTTTGTTCTTTTCTTCAATCTAGCTGATATAACTGTTTTTTTTCATTGTATCTAAGGCACATGTCTTGTTGTGTAAACTTGTGCAGCTAGTGTTGTTGAAATCAATTGAAAGTGCAGATACAGAGTGGTGCAAGGAAGTGAAAGGAAACATGTATGATATGATCGTGGAAGGTTTTCAACTTCTCAGCAGATGGACTGGACGCATTTGGGAACAATGTGCATGGAAATTCTCTCGTCCCTGGAAGGATTCAGTTCCTACAGAGTCACATGAGATGTCAGCATCATTTTCTGACTATGAAAAGGTTTACTCTGGCCTTCTTTCTATTCTTATATCTTTAGCTTCTACAAATGCTTACTTATTCATGTGATTTATTGGTTCTGTTGGTAATCTATAAAAAAATTGGAGGTTTTGTGAGGATTTTATTGAGCTTATTTCAGTCCACTTTTCCATGACTGCTGGAAATAGTTGCTGTTGAAGGACTGCTTATATTCTTCCCCCCTCTCTCTATGACATAGTGATTAGAAGAAAATCATATGTCAAGCACAAGAAAAGGAGCTATGAGAGTAGAAAGATGAGGGATCCTGCTGACTGTTAACTCCACATGGACATAGGAAAAAGTCGGAAAAGCAAAAGAATGTAAAATTACTTGACAAATACACATAAAAGCTTACAAAAGTGACTGCCATAACTCTAAACAAATTGAAGGCCTGTGTTTTGCCACGAAACCTGCCTTCTAAGTAAGCCAGGTGTCAAAGGTATCTGGGCCTCCAAAACCGATATAGTAGAAGATTTCTTGCACCAACTAATTTGTTATGTCAAGGCCCAAAAGGTAGCAGTCTCGTTAGGGGCAAAGCTAGGTGTAATGTGCATGGAAGCAGTTGCCCCCACTGACTTTTGAGGGATTTCCACATATTTTATTAAAGCCAACATGATTTTGGTTTTAATTTTTGTTGAGTAATTAAGTCTTGAATCTTAATATATTTCTCATAGTTGAACTTATAATTTTTGTGTGAAATTTACACCTAATTTAGTCCATATTAATGGGAATGCGAGAAATTTTTTTTAATACCTGTTGGTTATATTTTTCATTTATTTTTTTGCCCCTGACTAAAATAGAAATTTGGCTCCGCCTCTGAGTCTCATCTAATGCACTGGGCCTAAAAATTTCCTCAAAGCAAAAAATGATGTAGACTGAAGGGGGAAGTTTTGAAGTCTTTCCAGCAGAGCTTGAGGCTCTTTGATGCACTCACCAAGAGGCTCATGGAGAAGCTAGCTTGAGTCGTCAGCCAGTGGTCTACAGGTGGTGGCTGCTGTGACTATAAAAGGAATCTGTCTTGGCCTAAATAGTGGAGACTGCTCGAGCTTTTTGGTGTTTGCTTCAGCGGCCAGCTAGCAGTCCCTTCTATTTTGTTTCCCAGCTTCTCCCTATGTGATCAGAGACCGCTTGAGCTGTAAGGCGAGCTACCATCAAATGGTCTCTCAAGTAAAAAATAACTCTATTGAGTAAAAAAGGGTGTTCCTCAACAAGTTTCTATACCTTGACTCTTAACAGTATTTTTGAAATATTCTTTTGATGAACTTAGGTGAACAAAATTCAATTTAGGATTTATTCTGTAGCATGGCTCTCATACCTTAATTGGAAAGCTTTTTGAAAATCAAGACAACTAGGTATCTAGGTCATTACCTAAGCTTGATGGATTCCAAAAAGTCTTCAAGTGTGGCTTTGTAGGTTGAACTTCATCATCCCATCTTGCATTGGTCTTTATCTTCTTAAGCATCCTGACCACAAATTTAGTTAAGAAATATACATGTAACCTCGTGGAATTAGCCCATTGCAATCAATTTCCTAACAGGTGTATTTTTGATGACGCTCACCATGTCTAGGCTTCTGGGTTATTTTGTTTGAAGGAATTTCCTCCTTGCATGTTACTTGGTTTTATAAGAGAGACCTTTTACTTGGTGAGTGAGACTTAAGTTCAATTTTCTTGTGTCTAGTTAGTGGCGAATGGTGAAACTTACTTTTTTGGAAATTATGGGGTTAGATCTAAGGAGATTTTGGTGATAATACTATTATTAGATTTTGTTGTTATCTCTCTAAGTTCTTGCAGTTGGATTCTTGTTCCTGTTCTAGAACAAAGACACCTTTTTATTTTTTGCTTTTTCCTCTCTTTCCCTCTAAAAAAAAAGGGAAAGATAGTTAAATAGAAAAAAAGGTGAGATCATGATGATGTTGGGGATAATCAGGCTTGTTTTGACTATGGTTACTACAATTCACTAAACTCTTAACGACTTACGATTTGGGTACATCGATCCCAAACGAGGTGGGTTCGTGATCTAGATCACCAAAATGGACTATCCCAAATTGTAATACTAATCCTATATCAATTCACTTTAGAACATGTAGCACAAATATAAAATTCATATTAATTGACTATATGTATATAGATTTATAATTATATATTATTTTAGATAATAGAAAATCAAGTACAACTATAAAATAAATAGTAACTAACTTAGTGTTTATGAATGTTTTGTAATATATAATGTTATATAGTAATGAAAATGATCTACATAAGAGTTCTAAAACAAATTGCGACCCAAAATACTGTACCGGCTAAACTTACTCCAATCGTGTCGCGTACTTAAGAAATTGTTGTACCATATACCCATACTCGTATCATGTACCAAAACGACCCACGATCCAGGTAACATTGGTTTTGACCCGGTCGTCCATGATAGGACTAAAGATATGAGGCAAAGTTATCACAATTTTTGTTCTTTGAGTATGCATGTGTCTGTGTTTGTGTTGGGTTGGTTTTTGTTTTTGGAGGGGGGGGGTTTGAATCGTTTGATAATGTGGTTATGGGAGGGATATCTTGATTGAGGAATTGATCTAATGGTCAAGTGTTTGAGAAAGATCTTAATGAATTATGTAGAACCTCTTGCTTGAGAGGCAGCTTGTATGGCATTATGTGGAACCCAATACCTTGTATTTTTTTATTTACTTGAGTTCATTATCTTTATGTGTGGAGGTATAAATATTTAAATTATACCATTTCTAACGAACTTAAACTTTTAAAGTAGGTGGTTGTTTTAACATAGTAGCGAGTTTGGAGGTTTTGTGTTCGATTCTCCCCACCATCCTGATAATTAAAAGATTTGCACTTGCTAGGCCCAAAATTTAGCCGGCCTAAAAAGGTAAAGGAGCGGGAAATGGAGCAAGAAAAATCTCATAGTGAACATGATCCCTTTTGTCAAACAAACTTCCATTTTAGCGAAATCTTCATTCTTTAAGAAAGATCAGACTAGTCAACATCCAATTCCAACTCAATTTCGTTTTTGAAGTATAAATATTTAAGTTACACAATTTCTAACATTTTAAACTCAAACCTTATGCTAAAATAAATATTTGTTAATGAATTCGAATATCCTTGCAATTAACTATTAAGTTGTGATTTACTTTTATTTTTCTTACTTATCCTAAGCTAATTGTTGGGAAATTGTTGGATTTTCTTTTAGGTGGTACGATATAACTATAGTGCAGAGGAAAGGAAAGCTTTGGTTGAACTTGTCAGTTACATAAAAAGCATTGGATCAATGTTGCAGCGCTGTGACACTCTGGTAGCGGATGCCTTATGGGAGACTATACATACTGAGGTTCAGGATTTTGTGCAAAATACATTGGCCAGTATGTTGCGGACCACTTTCCGAAAGAAGAAGGACCTTTCTAGGTGAGCATTTGCTTTTGTGTTGTATCATTGGAACTCCAAATATGCTCCCCACTTTATTTGGCCTTTCTCTTTTTTCATATTTTGGGTTGAAATTTTTTGTAAAAGGGGAAAGCTCGTGTACTAGCTTTTTATGTTTGAACTTTGAACTATATGATATGTTACTAGGTCTTCAAAAGGGTACAAAGTTAAAACATTTTTTCTGATTTTTTTCTCTCTCGCTAGGTTTGGGCTTGGTGGAGTTTTCCCTAGGCTTGGTGAAACTTAATCTTTTTCTTTCTTCCTACTTGTGGGATACAATCATTTTCAATATGTGGAATACCCCATCTTCCGGAATGTTATTGGTTGAAATTTTGATAAGTTACATCCATTTATACATTTCCTAGCTTATCCACAATATGACAGGAGTGAAAATGATCAAGATGATAATCAACAAATCTGAAAATTAAAACAATTGCACACAAGGGTCAAATAAATAATATCCTACCTCTCAACAAGAAGTTTGTAGTCTAATGCCCAGTCTATTTCAGTGACATGACTAGTACACCTGACCTCCTCATGCATCAGTCAGGCAGATGAATTGTTGACACATGGCCAACAACTTATTTACGGATGTGTTTTGGACAAGTACCAAATTGCAAAGAAACAAGTATGAGAAACACGATCAATAGAAATTTATGGGATATTGTGATAATTTTAACGGAATTAATAGGATTGCAATATCAAGGTAACTAGAAGAAATACCCTTTGCAAAGAGGATGAAAGCGGAAGCACATCATGAATTATTCTGCTTACCTTTTCCTCAATTGAAACTGGTAGATGTGCACCGTAAGGCACCCCAAACAATACACTTGAATTTTTAACCAAAATGAAAAATAGATAACCATTAGATTCTCACATCATGCTCATGGTTTTCCCCTCTCTTTTCATATTTGTCTTCCTGTAGGGTATATATGCACCTGAAGGCACCACAAACAACATACTTGAATTTCAACCGGAACAAATCATAAATCACCACTGAATTCTCACATCTAGCTGATGGTTTTCCCCTTATTTTCTTACTCTTCTTTCTCTTTCACTTTCTTATTTTTCCACCTGTAGTATACGATACTCACTAGGCACACAAATCTTCTTTGCTGGAGACAGCCGTACCCCCCTCGCATGACACACCACAAACATATGTTGACATATGTACACTTTCCTCATCTCTTTTCTATTCGTATTTTAATTCACTTTTTACACGACACACTTGTAACCAAGGTTGTCAAAACATGTATCATTTTAAAAAAATAATGTAGCATGTGTCGTAACGTATCGTGTATCGTAAGATACTCTCAATAAGAAATTTGTATACACACACCCCTAAAAATATTTAAATATGTAGTGCTTCATAAATATCATTTCAACTCACTCATCATTTCATGTGATGTGTCTCCAATAGAGATCAAAAGAGAGAGCATTGTTTGTCTTCACAACATAGATCGAAATATAATTATGGTTTTGTCTGTTTTGAATAAGAAGAAAAATAAAGATGCTGGAGAAATAAAAGATGATCTTATGACACGAAGATGATAGAGAGCTTCTTCTATTTGAGAGCAAACCAAAAAAGAAACATAACACATAGGAAATCAATGTTGTTTCATTGTTTATGGTAAAAAAAGCCTTGTAAAAATGATGTCATTTTGATATTGCGCAAATTGTTTTTTCATTATATCGAAACGTATCGCAAGATATGATGAAAAATGATACAACTCATAAGATGCGTATTGTTTGGGTACTATATTGAGACGTATCGTAACGTATGTATCACGTACATAAGATGGTGACAACTATGCATATAACACAAGCACATGCAACCAATTGTTCAGCAACTCCTCGGAGACAATTCATGTTGACACTTGTTATTTCATGCAACATTTCATCTTACTACCTTTAGCTCCTCCTTTGTTTTCTACTTGTATTTTGACCTCCATATAAATTTAAAATTTATCTGATGAATTTTAACAATATATTTTTTATTTGTTTTGTGGGTCAGTGTATCAAAATTTGGTTGATTGAAGGAGATTAGGAGAAAATTGACTAAAGTGGGCTGGAAACATGCTACAAAAATTACACTAGTATAGAAGAGTGTAATTCCTATAGAGAATAATGGTTGGGATAAAGGAAGAGAAAAACCAATGTGGATTGAAATTGTTAAGAATAGTTTAACTTATTAATGTGATGCAAGGCATAAAGTTGAGTTGAATTTTTGTCTTAGTCAAATCTATGAACTAATCAAAATGGGATCATCTTGTGGATTCTATTTTTTCGAAGTTGTGCAATGGTTCATAAAAGAGATTTAAATCCAGTGGTTCATAAAAGTTATGCATATTGTATGTATCTATATGATGGTGCAACCATTGGTTGGTTGGATTAATACAATCAGCTTTGGAAGCCTAGGCGAAAGAATATGAATTTTTAATGCAAAGAAAAGTGTAATTCGTAGTTTATTAGGATTAGTTTATTATTATTATTTAAATTAGGAGTATTTGTTTGATTAGGAATATTAGTTAGAGTTTGATTAGGAAATTATTATTGAATTTTAATAGGATAGAAATTTAAGAGTTTGATTATGAAACTCTTTTGGACTTTTAGTAGGAGAATAGTTTTTAATTTGGTAAGGAACTTGGCCTATAAATATCGATGTAATCCCCACTATTTTTATTAGAGAGTGATATATTATAAAAATTATCTCTCTGTGGAGAATTTTGTGTGTTTCTTGACCTAATCCTTGCAAGGGTTTTGTATCTCGTCTGCTTCTTTTCTATTATCTTATTTCTTTCTCTATTGTCCTACATCAATTTGGTATCAAAGCCCAATCTCGGATACAAATTTGTTTGCTTTTCTCAATTTCCAACTATTGCTAGTCCCTCCAGAGAAAATCAAATTAACAGCTACTACCTAGTTTATAAAGCTCAAACCAGGCCGTTCTTGAAGAAGACAACCAAGCCTTTATTATTTGCCGCCGTAGCCATCTTTCAGTCTTGTAGGAGTTCTTGCCGTCGCTGATAATGGTCAAATTTTTGAGCCACGCATGCCATAAAGAAGAGTTCTTGTTTAATGTGTTTCAAAATTTTGATTCGAATCAAATATTTGGTAAGAAGCTAACCCAACTTCTTAAACCCTTTAGCCCAAACCATGTCCAAACCTACGCAAAAAAAAAAATCCCTTCTAAGAGCATCTTCAATAGACTTTTTATTCCCACTCAATTCTCTATTATAGAGAGTTAACCCTTAATATTTTTTCTCCAATGAACTCTTTACATTTGAAGAGTCAAACTCACTCTCTACTCTATTTTTTTGGAATAGAAAAAGGATATATTTATCTTTTCATCCAAAGATATTTCAGATAGATGTATCTCAATTAAAATAATGGAAGAAAAATAGGAGGGAAGTCAAATTTATTGTTAAAAATGACAAAACATAAAATGATAAGAATAGATAGTCTTATTAGAGTGGTGTGTAAAAAATCACTCTATTGAATTTTTTTACTAAAGATACTTTATATTTTAGAGAAAAGACTCTAAAATAGAGAGCACTATTGGAGATGCTCTAACGCCCAACACAAAATTCCAGAAATATAAGGCCCATTCTCCACACCTCTAAAATTACACCAACACCCTTGAATCTTTTTAAAATTATAGATTTGACCCCTAAAGTTTTTAAAATTACTGTTTGGCCCCCAAAAATTTCTAAAATTACACTTTAATCTTAAAATTTTGTGAAATTATAATTTTTACTATAGAATTTTGTGCAACTTTTCAAGACATCTTGTCTATCAAGATGGTTACTAATGCCGAATTAAGTGCTAGAGTTGAAGCAAATGATTCGCGACCAGATTTGCTCCAAGCATCAATAGATTCTTTCCAAGTATCAATAGGCTTAATGAAAGAAACGGTGGACATCTTACTCTCTAAAGACGTTTGTGGATGCCTTAGCAGCCCTTGTCCTAGATTAGAAGAGTGATTTAAATTCTTATTTGTTTCACTTTAGATATCAAAGTCTGTATTCCTGTCAGTTCAAGACCTAGGGTGCTATACACAAAATTTGAAGATAGGGTTGATCTTAGAGGAATTGAGAATAATACCGATAATTGTTCAGTATCTTCAGCCATCAATCGTCCGCAAGTACTTGTACAAGCCCCACCATCACGACCTCAAATTCAAGAAAAACCCAGAGTATTTGATGTTAATAAAGGAGTTAAACTAGAAGTTAAAGATTTTCATGGTGATAATAATTCCGAGACATTCCTTGATTGGTTACATAGCTTTGAAAGCTTCTTCAGATGATATCGTTACTTATGAGAGGAATGTATTCTTTGCACAATCTAATTTAAAGGGTGTAGCAAGACTTTGGTGGGTAAAGTACTAACAAACTCACTTTGATAAATGATGGAATGATATAAAGATTATAATGACTCGTTACTTTGTGCCTGTTAATTATAAGCAATAAGCTTATTTATAGTTCACACAATTCAATCAAGGAAGCATGTCTGTTGAGAAGTACATGGAAAAGTTCTACAGCCTGGCCACCCAATTAGAGTTCCTATGGATTGAGGATGTGATGGTTGCCATATATAGGCAAGAACTCAATTCTCAGATGTTAACTAGATTAGCTGCAAGTAGACTTTACACCATGACAGATGGAGTTCTAGTTGTCTATTGGATAGAAGATGAATTGAAAAAGAGATCTTCTATGATATCTTCTATGGAACCTATGACTCGGATCGAGAGAACTATCATAGATGTAAGTCAAGGTAAGTCCACCAATAAACCCCAAGAGTATACTTTTACTCCAAACAAACCTTTTCGGGTTAGTGCTAATCCTTCTTTTCAAGGGAGTATTAATTCTGAGACGGGATGTTTTAATTGTCATAGTTTTGGTTATCTCTCTTTTCAGTGACCTACAATATCTGTTGTTGTGTTTGAAAAGGAAAATCCAAAGGTGAATAATGATTCCGATGAGCCTGAATTTGAAACAGAGATTGTAGAATCTCTTAATATGGGTGAAGTTAATTTTGATGATTGGGAGAATGGAGACCGTCATGTGTGATGTGTTGCCACTCAAACTTTGTCATATACTTTTAGTGCGCCCCTCAAGCTTCGTCATATGCTTTTAGGGTGCCTCTCAAGCTTTGTTATATACTTTTATGGCGTACTAGGATATGGGATCGTAATGCACAACATGCGGGGCGTGCTAATGCTTATTGTTTTGCAATTAGGAGAAAGAAGTATACTCTTATTTGTACTACAGATGCACGTACATTGCAATTGAAAAAAAATTCGTTATTGATTCATAGAGTTTCTCCATTAGATGATATTCTTGACCCTCTTCCTTACTTGCCAGAGCTGAATTCTTTTCAGCGAGGGAGAATTGAAGGCGCAACCATTGGTTGGTTGTACCAATACAATCAACTTTGGAAAATGATTGGTTTATTATTATTATTATTTAATTTAGGAGTATTTGTTTGATTAGTAGTATTAGAGTTTGATTAAGAAATTATTATTGAGTTTTAATAGGATAGAAATTTGAGAGTTCGATTGTGAAACACTTTTTGAATTTTAGTAGGGGAATGGTTTTTATTTGTAGGAAACTGGACTTATAAATATTGATATAATTCTCACTATTTTTATTAGAGTGTGATATAATTAAATTATTTTCTCGTGGATAATTTTGTGTGTTTCTCGACCTAATCCTTACGAGGATTTGGTATCTTTTTTTTTTTTTTTTATTATTTTTTTTCTTTCTCTTTTGTCCTGCATCACTATACATAAATCAAACATGGTTCAAAGTGTCGACCGATACTGATACGAGTCAACCGACTCATATCTGACTTGACACCTTTTGAGGCGATATCGTTACACGATACGTATAAATCCTGAGTCTCGCATAATTCGGTCGAATTGTATCCGAGTCAGTCCCGAGTCCCCGAGTTATTGTCACCGAATTCGCTGATATGATTCTACGACGTTGCAGTATGACCTGAATTTCTCGTCATGTTCAATAATTTGTTTTACATCGTATCTTCCGATACAGTGCCGCGACGCTACCACCAATGTGTCTCAGAGCTCTTCGAGTCGTTGTTTGATATCAGGACCTTGAGCCATGAAATCAAATTATGCAATTTATTTAGTATTTATAGTTTGGTAGTTTCAAAATGTGAAGATTGATAACCAACAACTTTCGTAAGCAATACCCAAGAGTGAAATGTTGGCATTAAAGGATTTATTGAGTGTTTATTAATGTTTATGGTAAATTACAATGACACCATATGATATATGGGCTTATTTCCGGCCACCTCATGACATTTCAATATTGACCGGATACCCCTTGATATACCAAATCTATAATAGCAAGACCCCTAAACTGATAGTGAAAAACTGTTGTCAACAAAAATAGTACTTAAAAACAAGCATTATCTCCTTGTTAAAAAAATAGTAATGTTTCCAAATTGATTCTCTCCAAAGCAAAATTAACCAAGTTGCCAAACATCCCTTTTCTTGTGCTTCATATCTCTTTGTCTCACACTTACTTTCTCACACATATTCAACAATGAATGACTTAACACAACCACCACCACCCCTTACCATCATGACCCACTTCCATCTCCACCAATGACCATCACAATCAAATCTGAAATAATGACCATTCACACATACACACATATGCATAAGGGGAGAGATCGAACCAGGTACTGGCTCGATCCGTCTCCAATTGCAGTTGACAATCATGAAACTAGGGAGCCCTTTGTAGTTATTATCATATGAGTCATCACAACATTGTGACAATGGCATTTTTAGGGGATGTGATCTAGGTGATGTCGGGTTGTAGGTGATAACTTTGATTAATCATAGAGAAGATAAGAGAAAGAAGAATAAAATATTATTGAGACACAATTAACTAGAATAACATAATGGAAAAATACATACAAGAGGTCTTTATATAGTAGGACAACATAAAAGAAAATAAATGACTAAGCTACCCCTAAATTTAAATATGTTAACTACACTAACACCCTCTCTCAAACTCATGATGTGGTAGCCGAAAACATCAAGAGTTTTTCAAGAAGAAAACAAAAGCGAGTGATATACTATGCTATTTTGTGAAGAAATTTGCTAACTGCATAGTAGAAGAAATAAAGGAGAAGGAGATAGTGCCCAACTAAAGATGATGATGTACAAAGTGACAATCAATTTCAATATGCGTTTTGCGCTCATGAAAGAGTAATTTATGAGTAATTTGCATAGCACTAGTGTTGTCACAATACATAAGAGTTGGCGTAGATAACATGATGCCAAGATCAGCAAAGAGCCATCGTAACCAAACTATCATGCTATAGTAGATGTCATAGCACGATATTCAACTTCATCAGATGAACGAGAAACAACAGTTTCTTCTTGCTTTTCCAAGAAATAAGAGAATTACTGAGGAAAAGGCAAAATCCCGTAGTAGACTTACGGTCTATAGAGTCACCAGCCCAGTCAGCATCAGAATAAACCCTGAGTTCCATAGAGGAGGTGGAGAATAACAAACTCTGGTGCAGAGTACCTCGAAGATATTGAAGAATACAAAGAACCCAGCCCAATGAATAGTGGTGGGTGAGGCAACAAATTGACTAACAACATGAACAATATAGGAGATATTCGGACGAGTGACTGTAAGATATACTAAACTCCTAATAATAGTGCAATAAAGCGTAGGATTAGACAAGGGAGTACTATCAGAAGAAGAGTAATGAACATTGAGCTCTAAAGGTGTTTTGACTGTCCGATTATCTGATAAACGAGCTCGTTGAATAACATCTGAAGTATACTTGGGCCGAGAGAAAGAAAGCATTTAGTAGAGGAAGCAATCTCAATACCCAAGAAATATCTAAACTACTCCAAATCTAACTTTGATCAATCATAGTGCAGATAAGAGAAAAAAGAAGCGAATATTATTGAGACACAATTACCAAGAACAACATAATGGAAAATACATACAAGAGGTCTTTATATAGTAGGGTAATATAAAAGAAAACAAATGACTAAGCTACCCTTAAGTCTAAATATGCTAACTATTCTAACAGTAGGTGCGCTGTAATCAACAATAGATCAAAGCTTTGGCAGATTGGGGTAGGGTTGTCAACGATCATGGGTGGGGGCAAACAGAGTTAGGATTGTGGGTTAGTAGTGATTTTGGGGCAATAGGTTGGACGTGGTAGGGGCGGATTGTTGTGGGGTGTGGGGGAAATCAATTAGGGGTGGGGTGCGGGCTCAGGGGCAAATGGGGCATATTGGGGCTAGGTGTGTGGTTGCTGGGGGAAGTGTGTGGTTAGGGCTGGGGCCTATGTTGGTAGGGTGGGCTAGTGCCCACAAAGAGTGTGGTTGCTTAGCTTCCCCACTCTTGTCTTCTCTTTGTGCTATTTTCCTCTACTTTTGAGCAGGTAATAAATATTTGACAAAATACCAATTCTGATGAAATATGAGGAGATTATCAATTGTGACCAAGGGAAAAATAAGTCATTTTGTGATAAATTTTTAGTTTATAAGTTCAATTGTTAAAACAAAACAAGTAAAATCTTCAAAAAATGTGAAAACTTCATAATTAAATTATGAGTGCATGATGAATTCATGAAAGTTACTGTGAATGATGATTAGGGGTTTATTGTCTTCAATAAAAACTTTATGAGATTATGGTATCTATGGAAGTAGGCTAAATACTTTATCTTCTAATTTGTATTAATAAAATTCAAAGCAAAATGTCAAGAGGGGACTCAATGGATGTACGTACTCATGACATTTACCAAAAAGGAGCACAAAAAATAAATAAATCTTCAGCTATGGTCTCAACCAACACTGCCACAAATCTAAAACATTTATTGCGTTGAGCCAAAACAAAAGAAGATTTAATGTAGCATGTCTAGTTCTCCATAACACTGTTGCAACCTTAACTTGGGGGTGATTCCTAGAGAATTCTGGGTAGAATTTCTACATTTGACACCTACAATCAGTCCTCTAAACCGAACACATCCTTCCATAAAATCTTCAACTCTAGTAGCCTATAAGTCACAATAATACTACCTTCGGGTATTGTGCACAGGTCAGAATAGTCCTCCTTCAGCCCCAAACTCCACCATGTCAGCACCAAATCCCCCACCCTTTGATCTTGAAATTCTTGCTGTCCAGAAGATGTCCTGCAGCCTTTTTTATGGAAGTTATAGTATCATGCAGCCAATCAATTTGAAGATCAACTTAATTCCAACCCCTTCCCTTCTAGAAAGCCCTATCAAATGCTTACTTCTCAATTCAAGGATCTTAGAATGGAAGAGAATGAGACATTGTCTGAGTTACATACTCGATTTGGTGACATGCAATTTTTCCTTTAAATTTGGGAAGAAGTATGAAAACCAAATATTGATTTGGAAAATCTTGAGATCTTTACTAAAGAGATTCCATGCGAAGAAGGGTCAAGAGCTATAATGCTGTGCGTCAAGTTTGGATGGTTACCAGAATTTACTAAGCCTATGATGACCAACGATCTAGGTATATCGATCCCAGATGGGGTGGGTTCGCGATTCAGATCACCAAATTGTACGATCCCAAATTATAATACTAATCCTAAATCAATTCGCATTCGAATATGTAGCACAAATATAAAATACATATTAATTCACTCCATGCATATAAATTTATAATTATAAATTATTTTAGATAATAGAAAATCAAGCAAAATATCAGATAAATGGTAGTTGACTCAATATTTATAGATGTTTTGTAACATATAATGTTGTATAGTAGTGAAAACAATCTAGATAAGAGTCCTAAAATAAATTGCGACCTAAAACAATATACCAACTAAGCCTACTCCTATCATACCGCGTACCTAAGAAAGTGTCGTACCGCGTACTTGTGCCCGTACCATGTACCCAAGCAACTCACGATCCAGGTAATCTTGGTTTGGACACTTAGCATTCAAGTGACTGAATAAGAAGAAGGGTGAAATGAGTTGTGAAAAAAGAAAAAGTTTGAATGCTAAGTGGATTTATAGTGACTCCAGTAGAAATCGTCTGAATGAGATCACTTCTAGTGAGAATTCGGTGAATTTTATGGCTTTCACAGCTTCTCTACCTTCCCATTCTCAAACCCAAGAGACTCCCCAAGAACCAAGTACTGACCCGTTTGTAGATGACTCGATGGTAGGATTTCCACATATTAAGATGAGTTAACTATTATTGCATTCTATAACCTTCCTTTTTTGAGCTGGGCCATTTCATCAAAGATTTGAGAAGGACCCAATCTTATATTTGATGGTCCGCATTAATCCTTAAACTCACAATCCAAGATGTTTTCAAGCCTTCATGCATCAATGGTCAAATTTTCCACTACGAGCATCCTTTGCTTCTTATTTCTGTTGCTTGATGGCATTGATTTGACATGATAATAGTTAGGCTACAGAGAACCTGCTTCTTGCTATTTTCTCATCACTTGTGGGGTGTATTTCATTTCCATTTTCAGGATTCTTTCTGATATGCGGACACTTTCCGCAGACTGGATGGCTAATACTAGTAAACCTGAATCTGAATTACAATCTTCACAGCATGGAGGTGAAGAAAGCAAAGGGAACTTATTTTATCCCAGGCCAGTAGCACCAACAGCCGCACAGGTTTGTCTTCACCAAATTTGTCTCTGTTATATTTAGTTCGCAAAGAATAGAGTATACTGGATATTTCATATATTCGTCAATATTATTGCACTTTCAAGATCTTGATCTTTTTTTTTTTTTTGGTCAAAGCTTCGGCTGATTTTCTTCTCATATTTTTAATACTTTTTCGATATCCTTCAACTTGTCACAGACTTCCACATTTCTGTGATTGCAGTATGTTTTCCTTGCTGATATTTTTTTTGTTAGTTACTCCATTGGTGGTACTTGTTCGTTTTGAAGTACTGTATGTAATCACAGGTTTCTTCCTTCATTATTCTTTTTACTTGTATGATTGCGGCTGATTAGTGTTTCGAGAATTTTGCAGCACAAACTAATTAAAGATATTGATGTGGACATCAAAATAAACAAACACTAACTAAAAAACAAGGGAGAAGAAACATTGCATGTCTAGTAAAATCACAAGCAAGAAGAACTGAGCAAAACCTTCCAACACTTCAGACTTCAGAGAATTCCCACTAGCTGCATGTAATCTAGGCTTGGCCTTGGTAAGAGACCTCATATCCATTCAATATTAATTTCTACTGTGTACCCACTTTTTTTAGTCTTAATTCTGAGAAAATAAAGTGAGTTAGGGTTTGCAGGTACAACATGAGATCAGTGATCAAAATTTTGTTTCGGTGCATTGTCTTAGTCACCTAGGAAACGGAAACGTTTTGACTTGTTTCAAAAACATTTCGATCCGTTTCGAAAACATAATGAAAAAAATAAAAAGTAAAAAAATTAAGAATTATTTTTTCAAAACATTAGTCGAAATATACCAAAATATCTTGAAATACCTTGAAACATTATGAAATAATTGTGCAAATACATTAAAATATAACTGAATATTTCAAAACATTATGGAACACCTCGAATTCGTTTCGATCTCCTTTGAAACGGAAACGTTTCGGATGTTTTGACCGTCTCAAAATGACATTTTGATCCTTGTATGAGATGACCGAGGAACTGCATTGTAATTAGTGGAACCAATTAGCTTTGATTTATTGGTATTCTGGTGTACCAGAAGAAACATTCTATTCAAAATCTTGCTGAAGAAGGTGGATCACGATTTAGATACTGTGAGCAATTAAAGGGATTCGGGTTTGGGAAACTATCACAAAAATGCTTATTTACTTATCTTAATTGTTTTTGGTACATTCTATGTGTGAAGACATTTTACTTAGGCATTTTGTTCCGAGTCGTCCATAAATTAATAAAGTCATCATAGGAAGATTGAGTAATAAATTGGCATGTCAGCTAATGCTAAGGATGCAGCTATCAAAGAGTGCTTATATTTGAAAGTCATGGGTGAAGTTGGATAAGGGGTTCAATAATTTATTTTTACGAGAAAACTTTTTTATTAATTATATATAATATTACATTAGTGAAGGCGGACAAGTAGTTCAACCAAAATCATTAAATGGAAAGCTAGAAAATGCAGAAGAATCAAAGCTAAAAATCACCCCGCCAAGATACAAAAGAGTGGAGTTGCTTAAAATTCTTTAGTGATGGAGGTCCATAAAGATGTTAGAAAGTTACTTTGTTCCCATAGCCCTTCCATCATCTCACATATATTGCCAAATATTGTCGCATTTCTTTCCGACGAAATAACCCACATAATAGCAAAGCATCCACAAGTTCATAGCGTGTGTTGTTTTTTGTCCTTATAAAACCACTAAAGACCTCAACGAACATTGAGGAAAGGACCTAGAAGCCATCCAGAACATCTTATTCCCAAAGATAGAGCAACGGTCAATGTCAAATTAAAAAATGATCCACATATTCACTAGCCTCACAACACATAGCTGATCACTATGTTGAGAGGCAGGTTTGAGGGTTCCTCCTTTGAAGCTGGTCATTAGTGATAGAATTGATCACAAGGATAAGAAAAGAGAGAGTAGAGAAGAGAAAGAGAAAAATATTATTAGGCTAAACTAGATTGTTATTCTCATTAACCTAAAAGTACACAAAGTAAGCCTTATATAGTAGAACAACACAATATAAAGTAAATGCTTAAATTACCCTTAGTATTAATACTCTGACACCCCTTCTCAAACTCATGATGTGACCAAAAACATCAAGGGTTTTCTAAGAAGAAATTGAAAATGTGCTATGGTGTGAGATTTCGTAAAAAAATTTGTTATCTGCACGGTGGATGGAAGAAAAGGGAGAGTGATGGTGTCTTGTTGAAGATAATGGCGCACAAAGTGATAATCAATCTCAATGTACTTTGTGCGCTCATAGAAGATTGAGTTGTGAGCAATCTGAATATCACTGGTATTGTCGTATAACACAGGAGTAGGAGAAGATATCAAAATGCCAAGATTAGCAAGGAGCCATCGTATCCAGACTATCTTAGTTGTGGTAGATGCCATAGCATGATACTCAGTTGCAGCAGAAGAACAAGCAACAACAGTTTGTTTCTTACATTTCTATAAAATAAGAGAATTCACGAGAAAAAGGCAAAAACCATTCCATAGATTCAGCAGTTCAGTTAGCATCAAAGTAAGCCCGAAGTTTCATAAGCGAGGAGTGAGAAAATAGTAAACTTTGATATAGAGTATCATGAATATATTGAACAATACGAAGAATAGCAACCTAGTGAGCAACAGTAGGGTGAGGCGACAAACTGACTTACAATATGAACAATATAAGAGATATTCGGACGAATGACTGTAAGATATACTAAACTCCAACAATAGTGCGATAGAGGGTAGGGTCATATAGGAGAGAATCATCAGAAGAAGAGTAATGAACATTGAGTTATAACGGTGTTTTAACTGTTCGATTATCTGATAAAAGGGCTTGTTGAATATCATTCGAGACATATTTGGACTGAGAGAGAAGATAGCCTTTAGGAGAGGAAACAATCTCAATGCCCAAGAAATACCTAAGCTATCCTAAATTTTTCTATCTCAAAATGGTCCTACAAATAAGTTTTCAATAAACATGTACCAACAATGTCATCATCCGTAATAAACATCTCATCAATATATAGTAAAAGAATAATAAAATTTGTGGAAGTAGACTGTAAAAAGAGAGCAGAATTATGGTCACTGGCACGAAAACACAAGTTACAGATAACTGAAGAAAATTTGACAATTTAAGGCTATATAAAGGTCGGTGAAGTCAATATACTTGACCAGGACTATGAGACAATCCAAGAAGATGAGTCATAAAAACCTCTTCACTTAAATCTCCATGAAGGACATTTTTTACATTCATCTAAGATGAACGTCATTGGCGAATGACAGCAACTACAATCAAGGTGTAAACAGTGGTCATCTTCGCAATAGGGGCAAAAGTCTCATCGTAGTCTGGACCATACTTGTGAGCAAAATTCTTAGCTACTAATCGAGCTTTATACCATTCCACAGAACCATCAAACTTGATTTTTATAATATAAACCCACTTAAAATCAATGGTACGTTTACCAGGTGGTAAAGGCACTAGCACCCAACCTCTGGTCTTATATAAGGTAGACAACTCCTTATCCATAGCTTATTTTCAAACTGGATCAAGTAAAGCTTCCTTGTAGGAGGTGGGTTTAGATAGGGAGTGAATAGAAGTAAAGAAAGAAAAAAAAGTCTTGAGAATATCAAGTGTTACTTCAACCAAATCTGTTTAGACATTTGCGAGATCATTGAGGATAGTGTGAGATATGATTTATAGTGCCTGAACCTGATTGGGTGGCAGAAGGCGAAAGGGGAGGCACCGTATTTATATAGGAGAGAGCTGGAGTCTTGCGAAGATATGTATACTTAGTAGGGAGATGAGGAACAGTTAACTTAGAAGGGTAAGGATCTGACATAGTTAAATCACTATCATATATGCCATGAGGAACATTAGCAAGAAAAGGATGTGAGACTTATTCAGTAGGAAAAAACTAGATGAAATTGAAAAGAAGGGAATATGCTCCATAAAGATAACATGGCGAGAGACATAAAGTTTGTGGGTAATAGGATCATAGTAATGATTATCTTTTTGACTCTCACCATAATCAAGAAAGACACATAAAGCTGACCGAGCAGAAAGTTTGGTACTAAGAACCCTATAGAGCAAAACACATCAAGTACACCCTAACACACGTAAAAAAAATTAGTTTGGTGGCTTACCACAACTTTTCAAATGGGGAGACTCCAGAGGTGAGAATAGTAGGAATACAGTCGATCAAATGAACTACTGTAAGAATTTCTTCACCCCAAATGAGCTGGAAACATGTGCCGATAGTAGAAGGGAGCATGCTGTCTCTAGAATATGACGGTGTTTACGTTCAGTAATACCATTCTACTTAGGTGTGTTAGTGCAAGAGTATTGATAAAGTGTACCATCAGATTTCAACATATCACGAAAAGAAGTAAGATTGTACTCACCTCCTTGATCACATCAAAAACATTTAATAACCGCGGAATATTGAGTGCGGACCATGTTACCGCATACAGTGAAAATCGAAAAGAATTCAAACCAACATTTCATCAAGTATACCCAACAGTACCTCGTAAATCATCAATAAAGAAAATATAATATCTGGACCCTCTTTGTGTAAGAACAGGAGTTGGTCTACATATATCAGAATAAACAAGATCAAATGGTGCAAGTAACACTTTTATTGAAAGGTAATGCACTAGCCAACTTGTATTTACTACAATCAGGAATGTCATGACTTTCTAAACTACCCAAACTATAAGGAGAAGTTAAAAATATTAAACGAGAATGAGAAACACGACCCAGGCAAGAATGCTATAAATAAAAATTAGATGCCTTTGGACTCAAACGAAAAGAAGATAAATTAATAGTAGAAATAGAAACATGGGCTTGACATATATCCATTTATGGAAAATCATGTGCTAGTCCTTTGAGTCACTTAGGTGAGGGTTATAGTTACCCCGGCTCAACATATTGTCTTCTTTTTGTTAAGATAATTGGACATGCATATTTTGAATTATTTAAGTGCAGTTCTATGTCAGAAAATGAAGGAATTTGAGTTTAATCATTCCTTATCTCTCTTTCTCTTTATCAGGTCCATTGCTTGCAGTTCCTGATATATGAGGTGGTATCAGGTGGTAATATGAGGAAGCCAGGGGGACTATTTGGAAATTGTGGCTCTGAGATTCCTGTTAATGATTTAAAGCAATTGGAGACCTTCTTCTACAAGCTTAGCTTTTTCCTGCACATACTAGACTACACAGGTTCTTGAAAATTGTCATTTATTTGGCTAAATGCAATTCAGAAGATATGATATACTTCTATGACATTTGATATTTGAGAGATTGGTCTTTGTTGACAATATGAGCTTCAATTTTATGTTCAATTAGATATGTATGACTTTCCATGAAGAATTATAATCCTTATTATTCGTTAAGATTTGAAGAATGGCATATACACATTAGAGCAGAAAAGGCATTTCCTTAAATGCGATAATCATAGCTGTAGGTGGTGTACAGCTTTGTATCAAAAGAGAAGGTCAAAATTTGCAAAGTATCAAAAAATTATAAGTGTCTTTGGAATGAAGACACGATGATCGCGTTATAGAGAGCCTAGTTAAAACTCTTCTAAGATTCACTATTCACAGAAAAAAATAGTACAATATTGCAGAAAGTCATTTTGAAATACTGAAAGGTAGTCTTGAAAAATAAATACTTGAGAATATTTTAGCACTTGGTTTCTAAGGGATTGTATGCTGGAGGGGAATTCTCGCAATTGGTGACATCCACCCTGGTGATGGGGATGTAGCACGGGAACACCCCGATCCTGTGACTCTGCTTTGAGTCAGTCTGGCAGATATCTTAAGGCTCCACTGATTGATTATGCTCGTCTTATCATTGTCCTTGATATGTGCATATAATGTATTTATAAAGAAATGCAGTAGGTTTCCTTGGCAACTTGCAATAACCATTTCCATAAAATGCTGACATTTGCTAAAACTGTGGTGTTACTTTGTTACAGCAACTGTTGGAACTTTGACAGATCTTGGTTTCTTATGGTTTAGAGAATTTTATTTGGAATCTTCTCGTGTCATTCAGGTAAAGATGATTGAAGGAGTGATATTTTTCTATAGTAATTTTGTTCGACTCCTATGCAGATATATAACTATCCATGCTTACTTAGTAAATGGAAAAATATGTTTGATGATTTTAGAAATCTAGCTACTAGAGGATGTTTTGGAAATACTTCTTGGATAATTACTGTGGTGCAGAAATATATCAATTTATTATAAATAAGAGGTGAATGGCAAACCTAGCACATACACAGATTATTCTCATCTTCTCGCATTCTGTTTCTCTCTCTTTATCTTATTCTCTCTTGTCCCTAACATAATATTGTAGTTTTTACTGCTTACCTGTAAACATTCTGCATTTAGAAGCTATGTTGATCCCTATAAATTATAGACTTTTTCCTTAGTTCTCATTAATATACATCCACCGAATGCACTTCCAACTGGTAAGAATGGATTCACTTAACATAAATTGGTTCTCCATCACACCTTCCTAGTTCTTTCTTGGATGCTACAGCATCTTGTCAATTAGATGAGGTTAAACTAAATTATTCTAGTTTCATTTTGCTGAGCAGTTCTCTAAATAAATGTAGTCATGCTACCATCAACAGATTTTTGATGAACCTTTTAGCTTTATTTAGCTAATGGTGATGCTGATCTTGTTATAATCCCCCATATATAAACATTCTATACCTGAAACCATTTATAGTTCCTTCCCTTTACAATGGGATGTTTTTGTGTGTATGTATCATCGATGTCCATCAATGAGATAAGGTTCATTGCTATGTCTTATTTGATCTAGCAAGGAGTCATTAGTTTCGGTATTGGAAAGCGAGGCTTCATTCTCTTCTTTTGATTCTGGTCGATTATTAGTTTATTAAAGGGGCACTTGAATGGGGATAAAACTACTGCAAGTGAATCTAATCAATATCTTTAGCTTAGTTGGCTATCTGTTTTGGGGACAGATGCCTATAGGTTTGAACCTCAAACCCCATCTGATAGTGGCCATTCACACACCATTGTTGTCGTAAGTTGCGATCTCTGATCAATCTAGAAAACTATACACACACACACACACACACATACATACATATATAGGTGTGGGTCTGTGCAAGTGTATAAACATCAAGGATCAAAATGTCGTGTCGACCAAAGTTGTTAGTATCGTACGATACGCGATACGTATCGTACGATACGTTACGATACAGCCCTAAAACGATACGGATCGTAGATATGTATTGTTTTTGCGTTGTATCGTCCGATACACGATACGTTTTTACGATACGATACGTATCGGTACGATACGCACGATACGTGCAAATTTTTTTTTTTTTTTTTTTTTTTTTAAAAACGACGTCGTTTTGTGCTCTGATTTTTTTTTAAAAAAAAACGACAAGTGAAGACTTGTTGGCATCCGATCACAATGATGATGATGATGATGCATTTTCAATTGAAATTGAAGATTGAGTTCAAAATGGATGTTAGAAATTTGGATTAGAAGTCTCTTTGGTGTTTAAAGTTTGAATTAGTGAACTATGGTTGTGAACTTTGCATTATAATAGTAGTGGATTATGTTGATAACTTGAATAGTTGGTGGAATATTAATGAAATGTTATATTTTTTATGAGTGTATGACTTTTTTTCAAAGGTATATATATTTTTTTATTATTTATTTAAAATTGCATCGTATCTTACGATACACGATACGATACACGATACGATACAATATTTGTATCTTACGATACGCCTTCCGATAGACGATTTGATAACTATGGTGTCGACACGTCCGAAACGTTTCGGAATTTCAACACTCCGAAACGAAACAGTAGTTGAATCACAAAATTCTAGTGTTTCGGTCGAAACGTAACCGTTTCAGTCGAAACGACACTGTTTTGGACCGTTTCGATCGAAACAATACCATTTCGACGAAATAGTGATATATTCGGTTCATTATGAATAATTACATTTAATACCCCACTATAATTATATTTAATATCCACTGTCATTACATTTAATACTCACTATAATTATATTTAATACCCTACTATAATTACATTTAGTTCCCACTGCTCTTCTGCCTTTTTATAATTTTTGTTATAAAAATAAATAATTACACTTAATACCCTACTGTAATTATATTTAATACCCATCGTAATTATATTTAATATCTACTGTAATTATATTTAATACTCCACTGCTGTGCAAGTCTTTTGCTTTTTTTTTGTTGTTATAAGTGATGAGCACAAATTTAACTGGGCTAGGCCCAATGAAAACAATCCAAGAAAGGTCGAAGGAAAGTCCAACTCTAAACTAGATCGACCCATTGGAAAAGAAGACATCAAGAAGTCAACAACCAAAGCCCCAAGGCCAACGCCCAAGAGACTTAGCAATTGGGCGTCGCCCATGGCAGCCTCCTAGGTTGGCCCCTTGGGCGCCGCCCATTGCAGCCCCTTGGGTGTCGCCTAGGCTGGCCCCTTGGGCGCCTCCCTCTTCGCTCCTCTTCACTTTGGAACTCCAGGTCCAAGCCAAGACAGGTCCAGGTCCAAGTCCAAGTCCAAGTCCAGGTCAAGCTCAATCCAACTAACGTTCTCCTCCGGATGAATAGGAGCACGAGGGAAGATAATATGGAGATTGACATAGAAGATCTTCTACCATAACAATACTTGCCAAAGCTATGAAATTCTTTTCCCTCACGTCACCGCCTCCACTACCTTACCCTAGCTATATAATGTAAGCCCTCTCAACATTGAGGACACGCCTCCAACGCCTCCGAACCTTATACTCATTGTTTTCTCTCTGTCTCCCCAAAAGTACTATAACTCTTCGGAGTACCATCACTCATCAATAAAGAACACCGGCCACCGCTGCCATTCCCGATAGTGGAGTAGGTCATCCGAGACCGAACCACTATAAATCTCTGTGTTGATTGCTTAATTATTATTTTTATTCTTGATTGCCATTGATTGCTTATTTTTCGTTCATTAATTACACCGTTTGTATGCTTGACTGTTGATCTTGCACAAAACTGATTTGTACATCATCAGTTTGGCGCCGTCTGTGGGAACCGACAAAGTTTCTACTACCTTTCAACCTTCTTGCAATCCATGGCAATCAAGACCTGAGCAAGGTCTCATCAACCGGGAGACAACAACCCTGCGCACTAGGAAGAGGCTCCACCTCCCCTCGCACCTTCAGAACCCTCTGCCACGGTGCCTCCCACCATTAGACAACAGCAGCAGCTTCTACAGACTATGCAATTGCTGGTGAAACAAAACCAGCAGATGATCCAGTTAATGCTCGACCAAGGGGGCATCACCCATCATCTCGCAGGGGGAGTCCCACTCCCGCCAACGGGAGAGGAGCCGCTACCCGTCTCTTCTGGGCGCCAAGTCCCTCGCCAGAATGTTCCAGGGCAACGTCAGGGAGCCCCTCGTCAAGCGATCCCTCCTCAACGCGCAGGGAGCGCATGTGTTCCCCTTTCGCACGTGCCTGCGCAGGAGGATGAAGGAGAAAGTCAATATGGAGACCATGAGAGCTAGTACCATCACCCGATTGAAGGTATCCCCAACCAGTGGGATGAGAAGATCAAGGAAGTGCAGGACCAACTTGGTAATGCCCTCAACGCCATCAAGGCACAGGCGCCTGAAATTGTGGACTATTTGGTGAGGCGTACTGATATTCCTTTTATTACTGACATTATTAATTACCCGTTGCCTTCGAAGTTCAAGATGCCCACCATCGAGATCTTCGACGGCACCAAAGACCCCCTTGACCATTTGGATACCTACAAGTCCCTCATGCAATTCCACAATGTGCCGGAGGAGATCATGTGTAGGGCTTTCCCTACCACCTTCAAAGGGTCTGCTCGCCAGTGGTTCTCCAGCTCAGGCCTTCCTCCATCCGCTCTTTCGCGGAACTAAGTAGGTCATTCGACTTCCACTTCATTGGGGGACGTCGCCATCAAAAACCAGTGACCCACCTGCTCACCATCAAGCAGGATAAGGAAGAAAGCCTTCATGACTACCTTGCCCGCTTCAACGAGGGCAAGATATATCTTACACCATTTAGGAGCTGCATATTTGATAGCTTGTCTTGCTCGTTTCATTGCTTTATATACATATGACATTGTTACTTTTTTTTTCCTCATCCACCATTTTTAGAACTGTTGCAATAGGTATATGCATATTTAGCACATTTTTGACATTCTCCCAAAAGTTAGGATTTAGAATTGTCCCTTGCCCTTTCTTTCCAGCTGGATCCTTTGCTGCCGCGGACCTAGACCAATCTTTTGAAGTAAACATCCTTTGCAAGCTATTTCTCTATTTCAAAATACTTTGCAGGGCAATATAATTAATGACAAATCTTGTTTGCCCAGGCCGAATTAATTCTCCCCGAACAAAATATTCTTATTATATTTAAGACTATTATAATTGTTAAGTGTAGAAGATTAACATAATCTTAGAGAGAAACAGAGAGGTTAAAAACTTAATTTAGCTCTCATACATCACTTGTATTTATAGTTAACTCACAATAATAAAAATTACACATACACCCTCTTACTATTAACAATTTACATACTACCCTAATATTCTTAACACTCTCTCTCAAGCTTGACTATATATATCATATATCCCAAACTTAGAACAAATCGCTGTAAGACGTGTACGACTCAATGCTTTGGTAAACATATCTGCAAGCTGATTTTCAGATTTCACAAATGAAGTTGTAATCTCCCAAGCTACTATCTTGTTCCGAATAAAGTGACAATCAATTTAAATATGTTTGGTTCTCTCGTGAAACACCGGATTAACAGCGATATGGATAGCTGTCAGGTTGTTACAGAACGACTGTAAAAAAAGTTGAACTGAAAACTCAATTTCTAGCGGAAGTGTAGTAGCCAAGTCAACTCACTCGTCATATGCGCCATTGCCCTATACTCAGCCTTAGCACGGATCTTGCTATCACGGATTATTTTTTACTTTTCCATGATACAACGTTATCTCCTAAGAAAGTACAATAACCAGTGGTTGATCTCTAATCAGAAGGAGAGCCAGCCCAATCAGCATCTGAGAAACCTTTTACTCTAAGATGTCTATTAGCTTGATATAACAGTCTAAGTCCAGGAGCACGTTTAAGATTTCGAAGAATACGAGTAATTGCCTCCCAATGTGATATTCTAGGACACCCCATGAACTGACTTACTATACTGACTGCATAGGAAATATCCGGTCGAGTAATAGTGAGATAATTAAGCTTTCTAATCAATCTACGATACAGACCCGGATTCTCAAACAATGCACAATCATGCATCAAAAGTTTCTAATTGGGATCCATAGGAACATTAATAGGTCTGCCACCTAGCAAACCTGCTTTCTCTAGCATGTCAAGTACATATTTTCTGTGGGATAAACAAATACCTTGTTAAATTGAGCCACCTCAATGTCCAAAAAATACCTGAGTTTTTTCAAATTTTAGTATGAAATCGATTCTGCAAGAATATTTTTAACTTGACAATCCCCTCAGAATCATTTCTAGTAATCACAATATCATCTACATAGACCACCAATAGAACATATCTAACATCTGTCTGTCTATGAAACACAGAATGATTGTCTGACATCGAAGAAGACCAAACTTTAAAACTGCATCTGAAACTTACCAAACCATGTCCTCTGTGACTGCTTCAAACTATACAAAGATTGCTTTAACCGATATACACTCTTTCCATACTCCCCCCTTGAGCAGTAAACTTAGGTGGCTGCTTTATGTATATCTCTTTAACCAAGTCACTATGTAGGAAGACATTTTTGACGTCTAACTGAAATAATAGCCAATCAAAATTAGTAGCCAAAGAAATTAAGATACGAACGGAGGAAATTTTGGCAACAGGAGAGAAAGTCTCCTCATAATCAACATCATAAGTCTAAGTAAAGCCTTTTGTAACAAGTCAGGCTTTGAGACGCTCCACAGAACCATTCGGATGAAATTAACAGTATACACCCAACGATAACCAACAGTTCGTTTACCAGGAGGTAAATGAACGAGATTCCAAGCCCATTATGATGTAAGACATTCATCTCCTCCTCCATAGCTTTCCTCCAACCCGGATCAGATAATACATCTTGTAAATGCTTAGGAATAAATATAGTAAATAATTGGGAAGTAAAACAAGAGAAGACGGGAGACAAGACATCATATGAAATAAAATGGGCAATGAGATGATTAGTAACACACGAACGAGTACCTTTTTGAAGAGTAATAGGTAAAGAGTCTAAATTACCTGATGTACCAGGATCAGAAGGCGGTAAGGGAGATGGTACGGGTACCTCAGTCGATGGGCAAGGACGAGAAGGTAAAGTAGATGGTAACACAGTGGGTAGCGGAATATCTGAAGATGAGGAAAGAGATGGTGGTACCGGAGATAACCCAAAGTCCAGATCCAAAGGTTGAGAAGGTCCTGGAAAATATGGAACAAATTCCTCAAACGTGAGATTGACACTAGTAAAGTATCGGTGCAGAGAAGGACTGTAGCAACGATATCCTTTCTGCATGCGGGAGTAACCAAGAAAGATATATTGATAGCTCGAGGGTCAAGTTTATCAAACTCAGGACCCAAATTGTGAACATAACAAACACATCCAAAAATCTTAGGAGTCAGGAAAAATAAGGGTTTACCAGGAAAAATGATAAAATATGGACTTTGCCCATTTAACACAGAGGATGACATACAATTAATAAGGTGACAAATAGTAAGAATAACATCACTCTAAAAATATCGGAGAATATTCATCTGAAATAACAGGGGACGAGTGACTTTCAACAAATGACGTTTTTTGCGTTTAGCAACACCATTCTGTGGAGAGGTGTAAGCACAAGAAATCTGATGAATAATGCCAGTTTTACTAAAATAAGATGAAAAAAGATCAGATTCATATTCCCGAGCATTAGCGGAATGTAAAGTTCGTATACGACAACCATACTGAGTTTTTATTTCCTTACGAAAGGTCTTAAATATAGAGAATAATTCAGACCGAGCTTTCATCAAAAACAACCAAGTTACATGAGAATAGTCATCCACAAATGTCATAAAATAAAGATATTTATTAGATGAAAATATTTTTATTAAACTCTATACATCATAATGTACTAACTCAAATGGACTAGACACACGATTATTGACTCTAAACTGAAATGACACACGGTGATGCTTACTAAGTTGACAAGTTTCATAAGACAAAGACGACACATAACTAAGACTGGGAACTTGGCACTTCGGATTCTGGAGAGAGGGATGTCTAAGAGGACAATGTCATTGAAAAGGAGACAACGAGGTCTATAAAGCCTGGGTAGGTGAATCAAAGTCAAGGTAATATAGACCGCCAACTTTATTTCCCGTACCAATCTTCCTCTTCGTCTTGAGATCTTGAAAGACACAATAAGAGGGATAACAGGTTACAGAACAATTGAGAGAACGGTAATCTTGCTAATGGAAAGTAAACTAAAAGGAAACTGAGGAACAAATAACACAGAAGATAGGGACATATCAAGACTCAAGTGAGTAGTCCCCAAACCTGAAACTTTAGAACAAGTACCATTAGTAAGAGTAACATTACGTGTGGAAGTAGTAGACTGATAAGTAAAAAAAACATTAGACGCACTAGTCATGTGGTCAGAAGCGCTAGAGTCTATGATCTAGGGACTACGAGTAGAGGATAATAAACAAGTGGAAGCAGTACCTGACTGGGCAAAAGTAATAGTGGAGGGAGATAGGAAAGCCAGCTACTGGGACAGAAACTGAGCATACTCTTCTCGTGTAATAATAACCGACCCAGTGTCTAGTGGAGTTAACCAAGGTACGGAAACAACAACAGAGATGTCATCTTGATAGGAAGCCTGATTCGTAGCACCCGAAAGTTTTTCATGTAAATCCCAACAGAAATCAATAGTGTGCCCTCCACGGCTACAGTGAGTACAGGAACGAGGTCCAGTACAACCCCTACGACCACTTGTACTACCTCCTCGACCACCACGATTACCTTGATGACCATCAATATGGCTACTGGGGACCAAAAGAGCTGAGCGATCAGTGGAAATACCATGATAATACCTGAAGTAGACAAAGTAACACACTGTATACGAGAGAAAACCTCAAATAATGAGGGAAAACTAGAACCACCCAGGATCTGAGAACGGATAGCCTTATATTCAGGTTTCAATCCTACCAAAAATCTAATAATATTCATGTCCTTATGTTGCTTCTACCAACTGTTGCATCAGTAGTAAACGGATGGTAAGTCTTCATCTCCTCACAGACTCCTCGAACGTGAGAGTAATAATTCTCAATGCTCAGAATACTCTGTTCCAGCCAGAAGTATTCCTTGTATATCTCACAAGCTCGGGTAAAATTATCTGTATCAAAATACATAGTAGCCAAGTGATCTCATATTTCCTTGGCAATGTCAAGGTAGAGTAGAGTAGAACTTATACTAGGTTCAATGCTATTCAGTAGTAAAGAAATAATTTGAGAATCCTCTTGTTTCCACTGATAATACCCAGAGGTATCTTTCTCAGGTTTAGGATTCACTAAATATTTCTTTAATCATTTGGCTCGAAGAAAGACATGAATGGATCGGGACTATGAAGTATAATTGGTCTCATTGAGTTTAACCGAGGTCATAGGATCATTGATAAGAGTTAGAGGAGTAGTGGTAGGTGGCAAAGATGGGGTAAGAGCCCTGGTATCTTGCTTGGGTTCCATAAAAGTGTAGCAAATAGAAAATAAAAAATGCTACAGTGCAAAACCAGAGGAAAGGAGGGTTGTTGGAGGGCTGAACCGGCCTAGAGAACTGCTAAACCGGACTGGTTTAGCCCAAAGAAGGCTGCTAGAAGGCTGAACCGACCTAGAGAACCACTGAACCGGACTAGTTTAGCCATCTGGACCACTGAATCAGCCTTGCTGAGGCTATTGGAAGCCTGAACCGGACTGGTTTAGCCTTCTGGCCCACTGAATCGGCCTTGCTGAGGCTGCTGGAAGCCTTAATCGGATGGACTAGGCTTGCTGGACCGCTAAACCAGAGTAAAAAATGGTCTAAAAACGGTCAAAATCGGTCTGAACCAATCTGAACTAGTGCAGGAACTAGCTGAATTGGGTTAGACCGAAGTGGGCTAGACTCGATCAGATTGGGTTGGGCTTAAAACAATTTAAACCCGTTGATGGAACTGGTTTGGACTGAAGTGGGTTGGACCCGATTTGATTGGGCTGACTTAAAATAATTTAAATCCGTTGTCTTTTATTTAAACCCGTGAAGTCGGGTATGGACCTTTTCTTCTTCGTCGATTAGGGTTCCATAACCCTAGTCTTCTATTGCGCAACCACCACCACAATGAACAACTGTGACATCCCAAAAATTGGGGGTCTTTTTATCAACCGTTGACCATTGTCAACCCGCAGAAGTACTTGTGATTGTCGTACCACTAGACATCACGTCGAAGCTAACCCTTTAATCGGGACTATACCCACACAACCGTGGTTTTTTACACATTAATTTATAACCATTTTATCCCATAGGACACCCTTGAACAAAATGAAAGATTACCCAAGAATTGAGGAAAAGAATTCAAAAATTTAAAGTTTTTTGAGAACTTTCCGATAGGTTTTCATAAAACTTCCGGAAGGTTGACCTTCCGGATGGTTGAGAAAACCTTCTGGAAGATCGAACATACTGGAATCCTATCTTTAAGAAAGATGTGTTGACCTTCTGGAAGGTGTGTTCAACGTCCTGGAAGAAGTTACACACTGGATTCCCTCATTTTAGAAAAATGTGAAGACCTTCCGAAAAGTTAGAATCGACGTTCCGAAAGGTTAGAATCGACCTTCTAGAAGGTTTCATCCACTGTCCAACAATTTTTCCTTGTCTTTGTCCAAACCTTCTAGAAGATTAGTTGCGACCTTCCAGAAGGTTTTGCCCAGAATTATCTGTTTCACTTATTTTTTATTTTCAATTCATTCCAAACCTTCTCACAAACATCCCAAACATGTAAACTATAGTTTTTCACATAAGACTTAATACATACAAGTTCTATTACAACGATTTCCTATATTTACATGTCAAATATATGTTTTTCTCAAAAGTTTTACAAAATTCACGATCAAAGGCCACAAATCGACCTTTTCTTCATTTTGGAGGTCCCGAATGAGAGTCCTCCGCCGGTACAAACCTCGTACCTGAAATGTGTTCCAGTATAGGATAAGCCACACCCAACAGAGTATTACCTACCGAGGCTATTCTCCAACCTAAGTGCATATGAATGTGGAAGACTAGAGCCACCCAAAATCTGAGAACGAATAGACTCGTATTCAGGTTTCAAACCAACTAAAAATCGGACAACATTCAAATTCTCATGTTGTTTCTGCCAAATCGCTACATCAGTAGTAAAGGGGTGGTAGAACTCAACTCCTCACACACTCCCCGAATATGAGAGTAATAGTCTTCAAGACTCAGAGTATCCTGCCCCAAACAAAAATACTATTTGCATACTTCATATGCACAAGTGAAATACCCAGTGCCAGAATACATGGTGGCCAAGTGATCCTAGATCTCTTTGGCCGTGTCAAGATAAAACAAAATAGAATTGATACTGGGCTTAATATTATTCAATAGCAATGAAATAATTTGAGCATCTTCTTGTTCTCATTTATCATACCTAGGAGCACCTTCCTTGGATTTAGTGTCCACTAAATATTTCTTAAAGCCTTTACCTCTAAGAAAATTTGAACAAATCATGACGACAAAACATAATTGGTCCCATTGAGTTTAACAGATATCATGGGACTATCAAGTAGAACCATAGGAGAAAAATTCGGTGACATGGATGTAATAAGATCAGCCTGACTATCATCATTTTTATTGTTGGGTTCTATAATAGTATAGCAATAATAGAACCAAAGAAAAAAGGAGAAAGAACCATGTTATAGTGAAAGGAAGAGGCTGGAAGAACACCAAGGAGCACTGAATAGTGGACTAGGTGCTTAAACTAGACCAAACAAGGCTACTGGAGTGATGAACCGGATTGGACAAGACTGCTCAAGCAGTGAACCGGACTGAATAAGGCTGCTGGAGTGATGAACCAGACTGGACAAGATTGCTTAAGCACTGAACCAGACTGGACAGACTGCTGTAGCCCTGAACTGGACCAAACAATGTTGCTAGATTGACGAATTGGATTGAGTGACTCCATTGGAGTGCTGAATCGGACTAGAACCACCTGCTAATCAGATGAACCGGGGTGAACTGGTACTGAACTTGTTTGAGAAGAAGCTAAACTGGTTTGAGAACAGGCTGGGCCGGTCTGAACTTGGCTAACTAATTTAAATAAATTTTGGGCTTGTTTTAGGCCCAAAGGAGAAACAGTCTCCTTCGCTGCAAGGGTTAGAAACCCTATTTTGAACACGCAAGTGGCGCACATCACCGCCACTACTCAGGGTTGAAGAAAGCTACCACTGCGATCACCACAGCCACACGACGAACAACAATAATCACTACTTTGATGTTGACCTTTGGCAACAACGAACAATCTCATATACCGATGAACCACACATCGATGAACACCATACGCCGGATTTCATTACCTTCCACAATCGATATCAACACAAGCACTAGCCATGGCTACTGGTCAAACAACAACCCTATGCCATGGCCATGGATGCACCAGCGACGGAACCAGAAATAACAAGAGGAAAAAGGGAGAAATAATTGATGATTTAATTAGATTAATAGCAAAAAAAGAAAGATTAATTGAATTAATTGCAGAGTAATTTTAGATCCATTGCTCTTATACCATGTTAAGTTTAGAGAGATAACAAAACACAATATTAGAGAAACAAAGAGTGGTCAAAAACCTAACCATTCTCTCACAAATCACTTGTATTTATATTTAACCCGTAACCATACAAAAGACGTGTATACCCTCTAGTGGTATTTACATAATACCCTAACAATCTTAACAGCTAGAATCAATACTTGTTGTGCTCATGCATTATATCTATTCACCATCTATTTATATTATATTTAAAAAATTTGATCGGCTTGTCAAATTTTTGTTTATGTTAATTCTATGATATCAACTTTCAGTCCCTTTTTCTTTCTTTGCCCTTACTGTATTTGTTTATCATTTTTTTTCCTGACCCCAAAGGAAATGTGAATGTTGCTCATATGCAGTTTCCTATTGAGTGCTCAGTTCCCTGGATGCTGGTAGATCATATGATTGATTCCCAAAATGCAGGCCTTCTTGAGAGTGTTTTGATCCCGTTTGATATCTATAATGATTCGGCTCAGCATGCACTAGTTGTGCTCAAGCAACGGTTTCTCTACGATGAAATTGAAGCTGAGGTAAACGATTTTCGAAATTGAATTAACAAAAAGTGGATGGTTGTCTGCTGTCTGATGTGTAGACATTTCATTTTACTTGTATTTTCATTTAGGTTTTCTCTGGATGTTATCCATCTTAGAGTATCAAATGCAAAACCAATTGGCAATGAAAAGGGAGGCCCCTTAACAATATAGATCAACTTTGGGTGATCTTAAACATTAAATTTGGGATATAATATCCCTTTAGAGTTTAGACCATATCTTACATGGGACTCTGGCTTGCACATGGGGTTAACAAACAACTAGTCAAACATGCATACCAGAAAATTGAAATGAGTAGGAGACTTGATCCATTGATCACCCAAGGTCCAACTTTGATACCATGTTAGAGCATGCAACTCAAAACCAATTGGTAATGAGTGAAGAGATCCCTTGGCCATATAATTCATCCTTGGTGATCCTTATCGTTCAATGTGAGATAGAACCTCACTTTGCACTGCAAATATCATAATCTCTACACTATCCTAGAAGCTGAAATATGTTGGTGGACTTCTCCGTCCAGGCTTATATTTTGGGGGAGTACTCTCATCTTTATTAAGAGGTCTCTATTTCTGTTTCACTTCAGAGAAGAAATTATAATTTTCCTCTATAGATGAATAGTGCCCATGGACGCCAGAGGGCAGAGGGTCCTTCCCTCTAGACTGGAATGATGGATCACATTTTGCTAGTACCCCTGAGCTGCAATCTGTAGATGTACACTTATCACTGTTATCAGAGAAAATTTCACAGAAGTGCTAAGTTGAGAGGGTGCCAGAGGTAATGAACATAAGTAAGAGGATAACTTTATTCTGACTGCTACTTTTGTGAAGGAAACTGTAATTTCTTTGTCCACTTTGTGTGGTGGTGAATGAGATTTAGACGGATGCTTTTTTTTTTTCGTTTTTGGGAGTGGGGGGATGAGAATATGCTTCAATAAACTACTTTCTTTTACTGGAACCATAGCTGTAGTCTTTAGGGAGTTGCTGTAGTCTGGGTCCAAATTTACAGTCACTGATCCTGACTGTGCAGTGGTGACTAACTCTTGTTTTAAGTTCAAACGATGATCCTATCTGAAGTCCTTGTGTCGGATTTATGTGCCAGCAGCCTCTACTGCTGCTGCTTTTTTTTTTCCTTATTCAAAATGTTCAAGGCTTTAGAACATCATTTTTTGAATTTTATTTGTAGGTTGACAATTGTTTTGATATATTTGTCTCGAAGTTGTGTGACATTATTTTCACGTACTACAAAAGTTGGGCGGCTAGGTATGCCCTTGCCTTCTGATTTGAATTTATACTGCTAAATATGTAGAAATGCACTCTTTTATACATGTTGCCTCTGCAATTCTGCAGTGAACTGCTTGATCCATCATTTCTCTTTGCCTTGGATAATGGAGAAAAGTTTTCCTCCCAACCTATGAAATTCACTGCCCTATTTAAGATGACTCGAGTGAAGGTAAAAATATATTTCATATTACATTTAGACTAAGCTGTGCAGTGACTTTGTTCTCCTCTCTGCTTCAGGCATCAGTGATTTAGTCTTTGGTATTTAAACTTTTATATCAATTTGATATTTTTCTCGTTCTTTATCCTTACTGAAACCTTCTTGTTTGTCCTGGTGTATTCTGAGGCAATAGTGGTTTCATATATGCAGTTGTCTCTCTCGGATGTTTCAGGATTGGCACACACCCTGCAGTTGTTCTGTCCAGAATAATTTTTTAAGTGAACAAAGAATATTATTGATGAAGAAAAGAAATACAAAGAGAGGGGGGGGGGGGACTGAAGACAATTTATTTATCCAAAAGAAGAAAAAAAAATACAAAGAGTACGAAAATAGTTTCAATCTCTCTAAAGTTTGATAGAACTATTTTGTTATTGATTAGGACAGATTGTATAGTTTTTTGTGAGATTTAATTTGCTTGATGATCAAAGCTTTATTTTCTTTTTTTATGTCTTTTTGGACGATCTCTTGTTTGTTGAAGTATAAATATTTAACTTACACCCTCTCCAACAGTATAAGATGTTGGAGTAGATGGTTATTTAAGATGGTATCAGAACGGGAGGTCCTGTGTTGAATCTTGCCGCTACCCTAATTATTAAAAGAGTGTTTACGTGCTAGGCCTAAAATCTAATTGTATTCTGATCCAAAAAAAAAAAAAAAAAGAAAAAGAGCGAAAAAGTTTGAAGAGAATCGCCTTCCAATCATGTTGAGAATTTGACAAGGACGCCCCTAAGACACTACTAATAGACATGGTTCATAAGGAAGTGAGGAACACAGCTATATCCTAGACAAAGTCTAGGTCAAGATAAGATAAAGTCTAATAGGAAGATAACGATCATGTAAAACTTTTTCATTCCTATCTAAGCAGAGTAACAAATAAAGATATAGAAATTTCCTTTTAGCTGAATCTCTTCAGGGCACTCAACAACCTTTTGCAAATCTACTTATCAAGTCCAACCACAATAAAATAAAATAAAATACAATAAAGCATCCTTATAGAAAGGCATAAAATAAAGCATCCTAGAGAAACTTGCTTTGAGTACTCCTATTACCTTTCCCTTGCCTGATGCAAGAACCAACTTGTCACACCCCACTCTGAGAGACCTATTTGGTTTCCCTATGATGAAGTATAAATTTGACATATGGCAATGCATCCACCTATATTGCAATAATGCAAGAAATTTAAAAGTACCACTGTTACTATTCTGATAAAAGAGATAAAATACATCGCCGAATACATAATGGTATAATATCAGATAAAAACATTGGGAATTTCGCACTTTACAACAAATCAAGAATTAAACATTCCTGTACAATATGTACATGATTAATTCGTTAATCTCTCTTCTTTCTGTCTTGGCTATGCTAGTGTTATGGTGGACCCATCTCTAGACTCCTGCTTTTTGAAGCAAAATAATTTTCTTGACTGTACTATACATCAAAATACATGAAATATATCAAACGTATAAATTTAATATCACTAGAAATATTTGTGAGTGAATGAAATACAAACTAAGTGTAGAGCCCCATATATATAGCCAATGAAAGTTACAATAAGGATAAAAGGATAAATAAGAGAAAACTTAATAAACCCTAATAAACTAGGCTGCTGCTATATCTCCAACACTCCCTCTCAAGCTAAGCGCAAAAATGTCAACTATATCAAACTTGACAACAGAGTTCCGAAGAATGGATAGAGTGACAGGTTTGGTAAAAATATCTACAACCTGATCACTAGTCCTTACAAACAATGGAGTGACAATACCACTGCTAATCTTCTCCCGAAGAAAATAAATATCGATCTCTATATGCTTCTTCCTCTTGTGTAATACAGAGTCAGAAGCAAGCTGAATAGCAGATCGATTATCACAATATAATGTAGATGAAGAAGTCACTGAAAATCTCAACTCGCCAAGAATCGATCGTAGCTAGATAATCTCACATGTGCCATGTGCCAGTACTCGATATTCTGTCTCTGTTGACAAGCGAGAGATAACTGACTATTTTTTGTTTTTCCAATAGATAAGATGAGTCCCTCGAAAAACACAGAAACTTGTAGTAGATCGACCGTCACATGCTCTCCCATAATCTGAATCTGAATAACAGGCTAGAGAATCAGTCTGAGATCTTGATGCATAGAACAATCCAAGTCTAGGACTAAGACTTGAGGTATCGAAGAATATGATAAACTGCATCAAGATGAGGCTGACATGATCTGTACATGAACTGACTAACTCGGCTGACAGCGAATGAAATGTCTGGCTTAGTGTTGGCTAGGTAGATAAGTATACCTACCAATCTCTGATAGACAGTCGGATCTCTCAGCTTCTCACCTTTAGCAGTAAGTTTTAGGTTTGGAATCATGGGTGATGATGCCGATTTGCACCTCAACATCCCAGTGTCTAAGAGAAGATTCAAAACATATTTTTTCTGAGAAAGAACAATACCTCTGTTGCTATGGGCAACCTCAATCCGAAGAAAGTATCGCAAAAATCTAAGGTCCTTCACATCAAAGGCCTTCCCAAGGTCTACCTTGACCTGCGCAGTTCCAGAAACATCATCTCCAGTAATAATAATATCATCAACATATACCAAAAAGATGACATACTGTTAAGAAGTATTTTGTCGAATGAAGCAGGTATGATTAGAATGACATCCGGTAAATCCTAAACGTATAACGACATCACTAAAGCATGAGAACCAGACTCGTGGTGACTGTTTCAGTCCATAAAGAGACTTACGAAGTCGATGTACCTTTCCAACATACTCCCCCTCACCACGAAAGCCCGGTGGTGTATCCATATAAATAATCTCGTTCAGATCACCGTGAAGAAATGTATTCTTCACATCCAACTGATGAAGAGGCTAAGAGTATTCCACAGCCAGAGAAATAATCAGTCGAACAGTAGTCAATTTTGTCACGGGGGCAAAGGTAGCACCAAAATCACGACCTGGTACCTGAGTAAAGCCCTTCGCCATAAGTTTAGGCTTGTGACGATCAATATTACCATTCGCAAGAAACTTCAGGGTGTAAACTCAGCGATAGCAAACAGGCTTCACTCCTGAAGGTAAAGAGATAAGATCCCACGTATGATTACGCTGAAGAGCATCCATCTCTGTCTGCATGGCAAGAACCCACTAGGGCTCCTGTATAGCCTCTGAAACAGAGCGAGGAACTGGTGTATCTGATAAGGCCATACTATAAGTTCAAAATATAGGAGACAGATCACCATAAGTAGAAATCGGGTATAAAATCTTGACAGTCCAACCATAACGAATAACTAGACAACGATCACGCTGCGGATAACGACGCCCTAAATCATCTTCCTCCACTGACAATGTCTCATCAAGTAAAACAATTGGCTCAGTACTTACAATCTCATCAGTGCTAACAAATGCATCAATATGGTCAACGAACTGAGAAATATTACCTGCATCGTCTGAGGTAGAGGGGACATCAGCAGGGGGATAAGAGTGAGGGCGACAAATATAAACCTGCAAAGGAAGAGAGACTGGTGACTCTATACTAACAAGGATGAGTGGCTTTAGGGGAGGAGAGACCGATGACTCTAGAGTGATAGTGATCAATGACTATGGTTCCGGGGGTAATAGAAAATCAAAGGGAGGGGCAGATATAAGATTGGAAGAAAAATAAGGAATATGCTTAAGAAAGGTAACATCTAGACAATGATATATATGGCGTCTAATAAGATCATAACACCGATACCCCTTAGATTGATGACAATAGCCCACAAAGACAATGAATTGCTTTATTATCAAGCTTTTGACGAGTAAGAGATCAATCCTGAACAAAACATGTGCATCCAAAAATATGAGGGGGGACCGAAAAAAGTGTCCGCTCAGGAAAAAACACTTGCAAGGGAGGCCTATACCGAAGAACACGACTCGAAGTACGATTACACAGAAAGGTAGAAGTTAAAATAGCAAAATGTCAATAAGATTTTAGCACCCCCATGCCTCTAAGTATACAACGTACCATCCCTATCAGACTCCTAATTTTTTTTTCAGTAACACCATTTTGCTCAAGAGTATATGGACAAAAGAGTTGCCGAAGAATATCCTGAGAAGAAAGGTGAGACACTAAGGCATCAGACATATATTCTTTGGCATTATTCAAAAGAAGAGCACGAACAATGATATTAAATTGTGTCTTAATCATCTATAGAAACTGAGTGATTATAGGGAGTACATCGGACTTCCTATGCAAAAGGTAGGCCCAAGTACAACGGGTATAATCATCTGTAAATATCACATAGTATCGGGCACCTGAAAGAGCAGTAATAGGAGAGAGTTCCCAAATATCAGAGTGTATTAGGTCAAATGGCTTGGATGACTGGTGCATACGAGGAATATAATTGGTCCTAACATGTTTCGATAGGGAACATATAACACAGTCAAATTTACCACCAACACAAGCATTGCTCAAAGCAGGAAACAACATACATAAATATTTAAAATTTGTATGTCCAAAACGGTCATGCCACATTGAACAGTTTGTGACGAAAAATTATAACGACAATTATTAGGTAAAATACTAGCATGCAAGCTAGGAACAGATAAAGACAAAACAGGTGCAGGTGATGTAGGTGGAGAAATGGATGAAACTGGAGGCAAATCGCCTAGATAATACAGTCTATCTCTCTCATGTTCCCTAATAATAATCCTTCTGGTACTCATGTTCTGCAAATAATACAAATCTGATAAGAACACAACTATATAGTAAAAGTCTTTGGCTAATTGATGTACAGATAATAGATTTATGGCCAACTTTGGTGCATGAAAAATCGAACGTAAAGCCATTTGGGAGGCAGACTGTACCCCTACTAACAATAGGGGTATGTGTCCCATCTGCTAACTGAACCTGTGTATGTAACTGTTCGTCAAAAGTGGTGAAGTGATGAGTCTCACCTGTCATGTGACCATTTGCACCTGAGTTCCGCATCCAAAGGGTAGACGGACTAGCACAAGCATGAAAGGCACGAGGTATACCTGTTGTAGTGGTAGCAGTAGTAGTCGGACTCTAAAAAGTCAGAGCGGACATAAATATATCCAATTGGGAAGTGATAGCATCTATATCACTCTACCAAGGAGGAGCAGTAGCGGTAGTAGGTGGTGGTACCTCAGCAATAGCAGCAGTACGACTGCGAGAAGGCTGCTTAAGCTTCGGATGGAGCTTCCAGCAAGCAGCCCTATGATGTCTTGATCGACCACAATAATCACATTGACGAGAATCCCCCCTGTCTGCGTTGATTTGGGGCATCCTGACGGCGTTGGTCTGATCGTTGCCCACCCCTAACTAAGGATCCTAAATGAGACCCTACAACAGCTACAAGGGTCATATGATCAGCCGGAGGAGTCAAGGCCGCAACTGGAAGTGTTGCAATACGGACGCGAGTATGCAAAAATATTGCTCCCTCGGGCTCTATCATCGGAATAGTAGCAAGAGGACGTAGAGTCTTATACTCAAGTCAGCACTGGGTTAAATAGCCATAATAATCCTGAACGGTTATATCTCCCCGCCAAGCATATGAGTGCTCTTGAAAAAGCTCAAAAACGCAAACTTCCTGTCCTGACTGGAAATACATCTCTGATAATGCACTCTATTGCTTCGGAACAGAGCTATGAAACTAGTGAATCCTGCAAACTGATGGCTCAATCGAGCCAAATAACCAACCAAGAATGGTGCAATTCTCAGAGAACTACGTAGAATATCCAGGGTTGGCATCAACTAGCTTTGGGTGAGATCTCGTCAGCCAACCAAGCTTCCTTACACGGCCTAAGAAAAGCTGGAATCAGCGAAGTTATGGCCATTCAACAACTGTCCCGTAACTTTCTGAGAGATCATGCCCGGCAGTACTGGTAATGCAACTGTGTCAGTAGGTACTGTAAACTGGGCAAACATAAAAGTGGAAGTATCAGTAGAGGTGTCAACAGTAGGGGTCTCAAGTTTCTCAGTAGTAGGCATATCAACAATAATACTAGGGCACCCGTGACAGAAAAATAACTTTAAAATAAATAGAGGGATAAGATAAAGGAGAATAATATACCTCCAGTCGAACAGTAGCGACAAACAAAGAAGGTCTAAAAAGCTCCTAAATAATCAGGTTACGGTGCTCAGAAATTCAGTAAATATAAATAATTGATCTACGACATCAAGAGCAGATCAACGGAGAAGAGGATTCAACTCCATTTAAAAGGGCTCAAATGCTGCGGCACTATGACAAAGAGCGTGAAGCATGAAAGCAAAAAATGAAGCTGTAACGAAGAGTGCGACTCGACAGTAGGCTAGTCTAGGTTTGGGCAGTGGGGTGCGGTGAGGTGGGTTTGGACAGTGGGGTTTGGGCTGGGTGTTTGTCGCTAGGTTTGTGGGCAGTGGGTTTTGGGCTGGGTGTTTGTCGTTGGGCTTGTGGGCAACAGGGCTGGGCTGTGGGCTAGGTGTTTGTCATTGGACAAGGGAGGCTTTTGGGGTTTGTTTGGGTTTATGCTTGGCTGTCAGTGCTTGGGCAGTGGGTCAGTTAGGCTTGGTTTGCTGGTTGGGTTTTGGGTTTTAGATTGCAGGTGATATGTGGGTGCAGTCGGTGGTGGTTTGTCAGTCGGTGCTTGGGCAGTGGGTCAGTTGGGCTTGGTTTGCTGGCTGGGTTTTGGGTTTTAGATTGTAGGTGATATGTGGGTGCAGTTGGTGGTGGTTTGTCAGTCGGTGCTTGTTGCTGTCAGTGGATGGACTGGGGTTGGTTGTCGTTGCAGGCGATAGACAGTAGGGGTACAGACAATCTTGGTTTTAGATTGCAGGTGTTATTGTTGCTTTCGGTGGGTGTAGGCAGTCGGTAATGAGGCAGCAAGCTGGTTTGCTGGTTTTGTATTCAGTTGGTGGAATGGACTGAAACAGTAGGGTGAGATTCTAGTTGTTGGTGCTGTGATGTCTTGTTGGTTGCTATGTCTGATAGGGGCTAGAGTTAAGGTTAGGGTTAGGGTTGGTGGCTCTGATACCAACTAAAAATATTTGTGAATGAATGAGATACAAACTAAGTGTAGAGTCCCCGTATATATTGCCAATGAAAGTTAAAATAAGAATAAAAAGATAAAAAAGGAAAAACTTAATAAATTCTAATAAACTAGGCTGGTGCTATATCTCCAACAATATCATTTCGTACCAACAATATATTCACAATCTAAAGCAAATCACATTGGTATCAAACTCGCTTTCGATACTCAAATGAACTCCATATATAAAAGTAATGAATATACCACACAAGCCAACATTCAAGATTTAAGCAGTGTCAAGTGCTATTTAACAACATTTGCGCCATATCAGTCATCTTGCAACATTTAAGCATTGTTAGGCTATGATACAATTGCTTAAACCGCAAGGTCTTCTCTAAGAGATAACTAATCTATGATTTGTTTAACTCAACTCAATTAAATTGATCAAAACTTGTTTTCAATTAAAAAGATAAAGTTCATATGCCATATAATTTTATTTCTAAATAGTATGAAGCCGTACAATCTTACCTGTTACCATCAGTCAATATACTACGAATGTACAATTGTGATTCGTCAGTGGAACCGATGTCGGTGTCTTAGACCCCGGACCTAGCACATATCACATCATTATGTCCATATTTATACAGAGCCTATCAGCTTATAAGAATGCACAAACATGCATGTGATGCCCATATTTGGCATAATGTTTCTTCCATACTTAAGCTTCACAATTATTTTTTCATAAATATGTCCTGATTTTCTTTAGAATCCACTTTAGTGCACTAAATGATTCTTTTAGCATTCAAACAATATTATTTATCCCAAAGTTGATTTTCAGCCCTCAAACAAATAGTTTTACTATAATTGAAAGTATTCCAGCCCTTAACTACAATATTAATGATGTTTTACCCATTTTTGGCACATTGCCATAATGTTTGGGATGCCAATTAAGTCATTTGCAGTTTGAAAAGCATAAATTCAGCCATATGTTTCAATACTAGACATCATTTTTCAACACTTAAAGCTGCTATTTCAGCATCCAAATGAAAATTCCAGCGTCTATTACGAATTTAGCAGCTTAATATTAGCACTTAAGTTTACTTGCATTTATGTTCCAAGAATTTAATTTCAGCTTTTGTTTTACATTTTCAGCAACTTACATGCGGACAACTTTATTTCCAGCAATGGAATTTGAACAGTTCAAGTTAAAACCCCACTTATCTAATCCTCAATTTGGCAACGATCAATATTAGCCTGAAGTTGCCAAAATTAATCTCATTCAATTCTTTTTAATAAGCATAAAAGAAAATCAAGAGTGATTTCCCTCCTAATCGATGCCCTTTCTCTTTCCTTCCTTTCTGATCTATTTACTCTCTTTATTTCTTAATCTTGACATGTGGGCGTTAACTCTCGAATCAGTAATCCAAGACGGTGAAGCTAATTGGGCTGCTGCATGTGCAACACAAGGATCAAAATTTCGTTTCGAAGTACCGTTTCGGTCAACTCAAAAATAGAAACGTTTCGGAAACATTTCGGAAAAGCAATGGAAACGCAAAAAAAATATGGAAACGCATAGAAACACAAATGCAATCCATTAATTTATAAAGATATGCTAAATAATTTATTAATTCAACATATTTATTAGGTTAACATCAATTTATACAAGAATAAATTTAAATTTGAGGGAAAAAAAGGCTTGACTTGAGGCGAAAGTCACTTAAATTAGTTTCAAACACTTAATTTTTATGAAATAAACACATTTTTACATAATATTAACGTCTTATAATACACATGAAATGCTAATGAGTACATACTTACATGATTACATCCATTCCCCTGTGGAGTGTCGAACAGGCTCATACATCGGTGTAGGCTCTGGGTAGCTACTTAGAGAAACTCCATATGTGACATAAATATGATGACAATAGTTACTCCAAATCATATTATTATGGTAATATAATCCAATTAATAATACTATTTTATTATAATACTAATAATGAAGGGTATCAAATTAAATTAATGATACTTATGTATACTTAAAAATTAAATGTAATTGCAGTGGGTATTAAATGTAATTACAGTAGGTATTAAATATAATTACATTAGGGTATTAAATGTAATTGTTAATACTTATAACAAAAAAAAAAAGCAAAAAACTTGCACAGCAGTGAGGTATTAAATATAATTACAGTATGTATTAAATATAATTATAATGGGTATTAAATATAATTATAGTAGGGTATTAAGTGTAATTATTTATTCTTATAACAAAAAATTATAAAAGACAGAAGAGCAGTGGGAATTAAATGTAATTATAGTGGGATATTAAATATAATTATAGTGAGTATTAAATGTAATTACAGTGGGTATTAAATGTAATTATAATGGGGTATTAAATGTAATTATTCATAATGAACCGAATATATCACTGTTTTGTCGAAACGGTTCGAAACAATGTCGTTTCGACCGAAACGGTCCGAAACTGTACCGTTTCGACCGAAACACTGGAATTTTGTGATTCAACTACTGTTTCGTTTCGGAGTGTTGAAATTCCGAAACGTTTCGGACGTGTCGACACGACATTTTGATCCTTGGTGCAACATTACCTACAGTGGCCAAACCGGCAACTAAAGTAGGCAAATGGAGAGAAAACGAAGACAACTATTGGATGAGCTAATTGAACTAAAAAGTAAGATCATCATGAGAGCCAGATGTGAATGTAGCAAGTCCACAAGTCGTTGGCTGAGATATAGGAAGAGTCATGTCATCAGAAACCTGATTAGCATAAGTTGATTTTTCATATTTATCCCATCAGTAACCCTCAATATGTCCAACAGTTCCACAATAAGAACATTTCCACTCAAAACGATTATCATGACCACCACGTCCTCACCGACCAGTGCCTCTACCACCATGTCCACCATAACCACAACTATGACCACCATGACTATCGTCATTAGAGAGTAAAGCAGATGACTCATGTGAGGATGAAGGAGTCTCATGAATCAAACAGATTCTTTGGAGACAAGAATATGCATTGGCAATAGTTGGAAGTTTCTAGGCAAACCATATTCAGAATTAAGGTTCGATAAGAGTGAAGCAACTTGAAACTCTTTAACATTGTCGTTGTTGTATCTCTAGATCCACATTCAATTGGTAAAGTAAACGTTCCTCCCATAACCTTTTCAAAGTGCCATAATGCTCAGCTAGAGACTTATTGTCTTGTTTGATATTAAATATGTGCTTAAAAAGTTCATAGATTCGGGATAGTTCCTGGCAAAAGGCTTGTTTGGTGGCATTGAACACAACAAGTAGGTTTTGAGCTTCCTAAGAGGATACATCTTCTCTAACCAAGTAATGGCTACTGTATGATGCTATCTACTATTGCAGCTGGTCTCAAGCCTGAATGAGTGGATGGAGGTGTGAGATGAAATTTGCTAAATGTGATTTTCATCAAAGCCATACAGAGTTGAATTTAGGAATTCAGGAAGTATCTACAAATTGACCCACAACGTTATGTTTTTCCCATCTTGTTATTTTGGTTGTGCTTATTTTTTCAGCTTTGTAATTATTGTGGTAAAATTATTGAGTATTTGTCATGTTTTTATTCTTGTCCCTAGACTATAACTGGCAATAGATTTATTTTTTCTCATTATTACCATTTGATTTTCTAGTTTTCTTTTGGTATAATCTTCTTCATTCTCGCATTGAATCTGGACTTCTATGTTGCGTAGTTATTGGGAAGGATCATTGATTTAAGAAGTATGATTGCTGAGAGGATGAACAAGGTATTCAGAGAAAACATTGAATTTCTGTTTGACCGATTTGAATCTCAGGATCTATGTGCTATTGTGGTAATTTCTTCTTTATGCACTCTCTATCTTATTGCTAATTGTAAGTGAAATTTTCTTTCTTTCTCTTTTTCATTTTAGTTCATTCAACATATTTTGCTTCTAGGAATTGGAGAAGCTCTTGGACATCTTGCAACTTGCTCATGAATTGCTATCCAGAGATCTTTCAATAGATTCATTCAATCTAATGATGGATGAGATGAAAGAGAGTATATCTCTTGTTTCTTATTCTACTCGGCTTGCTTCCCAGGTTTGAAGTTTCCATATTTTTCTTGATGCTTTTGGATGCTAAGAATCTCTCTCTCTCTTCCACACACGCACACATTCCTACGCACCAAAGAACATTACCTCTCTCCATGTTTTTATCTACTCAGAAATTTATCCTGTCAACGGGGAAAAGTGTAAGTTTATGAGGTGCATTGTTTAGCATGCTTTTGATAAATGGAAATCCATTTATCCCACTTGTGTGTGTAAGTCAGTTAAAAAGTTATTTCTTGCTAAGGATCCATAAGAGGTGTGAGTGGACACATTTTCCTATATGTTTAAGAAGTGTTGTGGATTTAATACTGAATATCCACTCTTATCCTTCATATCTGGTGATCCAGATCCAACAGGCCAAGGCCAACATGTTAAGACTGTTGAGGCTCTGGGCCAAGATGAATGAAGTGAGATGTGGTGCAGGTGGCAAGTCCATGCACCTAGCCCACATCGCCTGGAGAGGAAAGTTAGTTGGGCTATATATGTGGCTACTGAGCCTTAGAGATCAAAACATCTTAAAACTGTGAGCCTATCGGCTTAGCGGACAATATCTTGATGGTAGGTTTGGGGCGTAACAGTACATGGGACCTCCCTGTCTGTGTTGCCTAGACTCATTTGTTGAGTATGTAGTCCTGTGACCAAATGCTTCCTTAAAGAGCACATTTGTCAAAAAAGTAGTTCACCGAGTACCCAATGTAGGTGTGCTACAATATCAGTTAAATAACAGCCATCTGTTTTCAAAATTCAGAATTATACTATAAACTCCTAGCGAAAGCAAATCCAAAATGTAATTTGTAACATAGTTCATACTTGATTGGGTATAATTTTATTCCATATGGGTTATGGCACATGTTCAAATTTATTTATGATTTCCTTATTTGCTGATATTGTACTTCTTGATTAGGTTGTAGTTTCCTTTATTGGCCGTCAGTTATTGTATTTATTTAGTAAATATGTTCATATAATGACAAAATCTGAAGATAATAACTGCACACACTAATAATATTATTTTAAATGGGAAGTCCTTACAGTCTTTACTATGTTTGATTAATTGTTCACTGCTAGTTGTTTCTTCTTTTTAAGCAAAATGTGATGGTTCATTTAGACAAGTTCTGAAGTCATGCTAAGTAAAACAAAGCTACTTTTATATATACGTATAATTCTACTCTTTTCATATTCCATCCATACATTGTGTTTTCTTGAGTTGCTTATGCCTACTTTTATTTCGATTACTTTGTTTGTGTATCTTAGATTTGGACAGAGGTGCAAACTGATTTCTTGCCAAACTTCATCCTGTGTAATACAACTCACCGTTTTGTCCGGTCGTCAAAAGTGTCCCTTGTTCCGGTTCAGAAGCCATCAGTTCCCTATGCCAAGCCAAACTTCTACTGTGGCAGTCAAGTAAGAAATTTTCAATCATGCATCACCACTTGCTTGGGTTTTCTAAGCACAATTAGTAATCATCTGTAGTTTCAGTTCTTGTATGAGGTACTGAAGACAAGAAGTTACTGAATTTGATAAAATATGAAAAACCTCTTTGATATGCACTGAAATTTAAACACTAAAGTTGATTAAGTTGTCTGATAAACATAATTTTCACTATGAAAATTATTAGTTTCTCAATTTTACCCTTCCACTCATTACAATAACTTCTTTGGTGAATATCAATCTATAATAAAGAATCATGTCATATCAATGACTATTGATCAATAAAAATACTATTAGTCTATTACTCATCATGAACCATGGTAGCTGCATCTATAATCAAACTCAAGATATCAATTAGTTTGTAATTTGATTTCAGAAGTTGAACATATCTATAGGAATGGATCTAGTTGATTAGAATGAGAAAAATAAACCATGACAATGAGTTCTGATCCAAAGAATCCCCAATAAGGCATGAAACCAAATATTCTAAATTCACATTGAACCCATAAACCCAATCAGGTCAATCTTGGGGAATTTGCACTTGTTAAATTCCCATTTCCAAGAACCGATTCTGTCCGATATTTTGACCGAGTGGGAGCGAATAAGAAAAAATCTAAATCATGCTTCAACGGGGCGGCTTCGAAGATAATCAATCTCTGGTATCCATCAATTATAGAGGCTACCATCCTCCTTAAACCCAGCAAGGCAAAAGTTCCAGGTGCATTTGATCTTGGCTTCCCTATTGATCTGGCTATGTGGCGTGGATTTTGTATTAACACTGCTGCTCCTTTATATTCTGAGGTGGAATCCATGTGGTCACTTGCTTCAGTAAATTAGGATGTGGAATGAATTGGTATGATTTGCTTTTGGAATTTGGGCCCGCAGGTTGATGGTGTTGCTTCATATCTGTGTGGTGCGGTATTTGATGGGTTATGCTTCCAGATGTTGCTTTAGTTATTGAGCTTCCAAGGAGAGAGAGGGAGAAAGAGGGGGAGAGAGAGATGGAGAAAGAGGGAGAGAGAGAGAGAGAGACTGAGAGATGGTAGTGAGAGAGAAGCTTGATAAGGCGAATGCTTCCGACTCTGCTTTTGTAGGGCACTTTTGTCCACCGATGGAAATTGTTGAAAACCATTTTGCCAAGCACATTCCACGTTAAGTGATAAGTAACTCCCTATCAAGGATTAAAATATCGTTTCGAAATAATCAAAATAGTTGAATTATTTTCGTTTTCAAAGAGATTGAGACGAATCAGTGATGAAATCGAAATTCAAATATTTAAAGATGTTTTGTAATGTTTCAACGCATTTACATAATTATTTTGAAATGTTTGAAGGTTTTTTTAGATGCTTTGGTATATTTCGACTAATATATTAGAAAAATAATTCTCAAATTTTTATTCGTTTTCATGCTGTTTTCGAAATGGTTTTGGGTCGAAATGTTTTTGTTTCTCTGGTGACCAAAATAATGTACCAAAACAAAATTTTGATCCTTATGGAAAACAGGAGCTCTTTTTAAACTCTTTTTGGAGGCATACTTAATGCATAAGTAATTACATTTGACCTCTTATCAAACCCACTTAGCTAAAAAGTGCCGAAACTTTTCAATTTATGAGATGAGTTATGTTATCAAACACACCCTCCCTGAGTTATCCTTTAATTCTAAGGGTGTCATTTTGTGCTATACACTACCTCTAGATCAATTTTTAATTACAACAAAATAACGTATATTCACCCTTGGCGATCGTAATTTGATTTTCTGTGGAAGATAAATGCATAGAAATTGTCCATAATGAGATTTGTCAATGAAACAATGCTGCTTTTTCTCTCTCTGGCATGTCATCTTTATTCAAGGAATGTTGCGATGTAAAAATGTGAATTTTGGGGAGCAGTGTTTATGGTAAAAATGGAAAATTCATGAGAGTTCCTCCACTATATAATATGTTGAATGGATGTCGTGAATGGAGAGTGGCAATTGGGCAATGAGCACTGAGTTGGAACCTAAACTACGACATGCAATAACGAGCATGATAGAGGTACTAAATCATTCTAAAAACATGGTGGATGAACATAGGATTCTTAAATAAGCTACTAAATGTCATTTGAATTTAGTGTTACCAATAAAATTACTTTTCTTTTTGTTTTGTGAAAAGGCGAATAGGGTAGAGAGTCAACACTACCACACCAAAGGTTAAAAAGTTGTTGCGCAATATATAGATTTATCGGATGAAATATCTTCATCTTAGATAAAATGAATGTGGGTAGAATCATATCATGTGTTGTGGTTAACATTAACGCAATCCTAGTGTTACTTAAAACTTCTAAAATTACACTATTGTATGCAAGTCAATTTATCTAGCAAACAGTGAAGCATGTGGTAATACCAAACAAAGAACTATGTTGATTGGAGTTAGAGAAGTACAAAATTTGTTTAATTGAATAACTCCAAGCCTAATAGTTAATTTAAGAGGGGTAAATCTCGACATTATTGGATCATTAAGAACCATCTTGGATTTCTAAAGGTGGTTAATAGCAAAAGAGGGTGAGATGTGTTTGGGCCTCTTTTTGGTCCAAAAAGGGGCAGGAAGAACGAGTAAGGGTTTGGGCTTAAACATTTGAAGGAAGCCATACTGAAAAAAGGTAATTCTGAGTCCAAAGAGTTTAGTCTTGGTAGACTAGATAATTCTAATGTTTTGGAGTAAATTGAGTCTCGGATTGTGTTGGGTAATGCCCACGACCCATCTCTCATGTAATAGCGATGTGTCTTTAATTAGGACAAATAGAATGAGGAATGTCCCGATTGAGAATTCTGGAAAGGTTTCTTGAATCGAAAACTTTCATATGCGATTGAGAAAGATGGGAAGGATTTTGTGAAAACGATGGAGAAAAGAGGAAGGAAAAATGATTGTGAAGGCAACTGAATTGGATGTGTTGGAATTTGAAGTTGTTTAAATGGAGGGAGAGTGAGCAAGAGAGAGAGATGATTGTGGCTTCTTTTGGGCTATTTTAGCAAACATATGAGGGCTAGGGAGTTAGATGAGGATGTTAGAGCATCCAACGCAAAATCAATTGGTAATAATGGGTGGAGTGACTCTTCAAGTATATAAATTAACCTTAGTGGTTTATATTATTCGATTTAAGATACAAGCTCTGTTAACATCCTCCCCCATGTGGGATTTGTGTTCTACATGGAGTCGACAAACAAAGAAACAACTATACATACTGAAAAATTAAAATGGGTAAGAGACTTGGCCTAGTGGCCACCCAAAGCTCAGTTGTGATACCATGGTAGAGTATGCAATCCAAAACCAATTGCTAATGAGTGCAATGGCCTCTCAGGTATATAAACTAACTGTGATGGTCTTAATTATTCAATTCGGAATACAAGCTCTCTTAATAGAGGAGATGTTTGAACTCAATAAGGTCTGTTCTAGATCAAAAGGGCGGCTTGAGTATGAAGATGTTGATGGCATCGAAGCATTTGAATATATGAGAACAAATGAAAATTCAAAAGGGTTTAGTTCACAATTGGTGTTGAGTACTTGTTTGATGAACTTTAAGAGTGCTCCATTGCAACAAATTTTGTGCTCTACTGAAAAATCCAAATAACCAACCATATAAATATTTTGAGGTAGTACCTTTTCAGCAATTCAATGAGCTTTTTTAGCACAAGTATTGTGATTTCTTTTCTAAAGGCAGCTTTTGTTGGATGAGTCTTTCAAGTAAGTTGTGATTATTGTCCTAAGTGTCATATTATTAGTAATCATGGTCCCAAATTCCCTTTTTTTTCTTTTTTTTTTTTCCAAAATGAAGTTCTCCTTTATGAGTTGACACTTTTAGAAATGCGTAGTCACTGTCTTGAACTAGATGGGCTTGCTTCTTTGATTATGTTTTAAGATTGCAATATCGGTCATTGATTTGGAGACACTGAGACCAGCCATGACGTCGCGGAACGGTATAAGGACTATACTCATGAAATACTAGACAGATGGCCAAAAGAAGTCAAAAATCCATGACAAATTCTTAAATTTGTAAAACAAAACAATTTGGAGAGTAAGCGTGCTATTGGAAATATACAATAAACGAAGTGAATATGGAATGTTTGGTTGCTATCAAAGATATAGTCATAGAATAATACTGGTTGGACCTAATTTGGAGACCTAATTTGAGGACTTGATTCATTGTTGTAGGATTAATTGTGAGTCCTAATATTGTATGGTATCCACGGTCAATCCAATCACACTAATTGATTAAATCCTCAAATTGAGTCTTCAAATTAGGTCCAAGAAGTGTTATTTACTAAAAACAATTATTGACCAATGACTAATGAATCCATTCAAAATTAAATTGCAAATTCCCCTTAGAACATAAATGATAATAATATTTCACTTATATTTGTGGGAAAATATTCTAACCTAAGGTTTATAAAAACAATGTTGAAGAGGACTATATAGGCTCAATTTAGTGTTCCACGTGAGCTATGAAGTACGAATATGAATACGGATACGATATGATATAGATACAACGATACAACAAAACTTAAAAAAAAGGATACGTATACGGCTAGAATACGTTAATAAAATATATATATATTTAAAATTTTATTATTATATTTAATGCAATAATTATGATTTATAAAGTGAATCACACATCAATTAAAGTTATATAATAATAACTAACCATTTTATCATTCATAAATTAATATTGCATAATAGTGTCCATGCTTAAACGAAAGAAACCATCCGATTACAAGTCAAGCAACAAAAAAAGTCCCTTCTTGTTACTAAGACGTTTCCTTAATATTATTTTTATTTCTCTCCCTTCATTTTTGAATAACATAGCTTCCATCTCTGGCTCATCAAGTGAAAGACTTGACTTCAAGCAACCCAGCATCCTCCAATGAATCAAATGCATCTCCACCAATGTCTGATAGCTTCGTAGCTCCTTCCATGTATTGTTTACTCCTATTTGATAAGAGACGAAGATTGTTGTGTACAAAAATCAAATCTTGAGCACTGTGAATTCGGAAAGTATCTGTGGAAGCATTTACTTCATATAGATGAAATCTCTTCATCCTTGTGAGAAACACAATTGGGATTTTCATCTAGCCCAGTGCATTATAATACATATATTGCAAAATTGGAAGATATCAAAACTAACTCGATTGAAAAAAAAATGAGTAAAAATTAAAAAGAAAGTTGTCACTTTGGATTTAAGGAATATGTAAGACAATGAAGAGGTGTGTTTCTTTTAGCCCTTCTCTCAACTAGAACTTGATGTACCACATTATAAAAGTTTGACCTTGCATTATTTGGCTTCCCTTCATGCCAATGTATAGTTGTCTTTACCTTTTCAGTCATTGTGTCCTATATTTCATAAACCAAATGAAGACATGGTATGTCTATTTCGCAAACCTCAACATCTCATAAATTGGCAATGTGAAACAAAGTATATAATCTATCTTATCTCACCAAATTTCACTCAAGATGTTTTCCTTCACAAATGATGCTTTCACAACATCATCTTCTTTGTAAGAAAACCATTTCTTGCTAATCACCATCACTTGAAAACCACACTTGATGAGTTTAAATCTTTTCAACATTACAATAGCATATGCAAAACGAGTGTCAACAACAACAAACAATTTCAAAGGCACAAACTCATTGAAGATAAACAACTTCAAATAATGATTCATGATGAAATTTTTTATAGTTATTAAATCTCCAACAACTTCTGTAATCCAGTGACATTCTTTATAAGTAATTGCATTCTTCTCAAATTTTTTTGCAGCACATATTCTTAAGGACAAGATTCAATGTGTACACAACAAGTGTTGTCTAGAAGATATGTTGGAACTCATTTTGAATGATTAACTGATCAGAAGAACAAACAAAGAACTATCAATAATTACTTGAACCACATCTTGAGGTCCAACTTCCGTAATTACTTGATTGATTAAGTTCGCAATAAAAAACTTATCTTTGACCTTAACCTCGCAGTTGATAGCTTTCAAGAACATTGCCCTATATTTTGATGCAGCCATCAAATTGATAAGAGGGTTTCTTTGTGAATCAGCCCACTCATTTGTAACAATGCTCACTCTCTTTTCTTTCCATGACAATTTTGTTGGGTCCAATAACTTTTCTACATGCGCCCTTGTCTTTCAAAATAGTGTGGTCTTCAATACGTTGTAACCAGGTGGTACATAATCATTAATCAAATTAGTGGCAATAAATGTATAAGAACTCTCATAATATGGGTTCCTAGCTAAATGACAAGCCACCTAGAGAAAACATTCGTGCAATATGGGAGTGCAATTCTTCCCAAACTGCCTAGGTTATGCTAGCACTAACCAGCTTAGGTCAACTAGGTCATGTAGTTGACATCCACAACGGCTTCCAACAAACCACCAAGCCATTTGAACCAATTAGAAACACCCATCAATGTTTTAACAGTTGTTTTCCATAATATCTTTTGCGTCAGCCACCAGCTTCCTAGAACTGTTTACAAAATCATCCAATGTCGTTCTTGTTAGCCAATTAAATTTGATTTGTTTGTGCCAATGTGCCAAGTCATACCCCGCCTATGGCTTAGTCTTCAAAGTATGTCAAGATGTCGTGCTTAGCCCACAGAATCATGCTTTGCTTTGCTTCATTGTGTCTGATTGTGCCCATGGTGTACTGTATCCCTTAGCCATGTGCGGGGCTTCGAACGACGACGGGTCCCACCGGTGCTTGATTCCCATTTTCTCGAGTCCCAGATTTGTGTGCCTTGTCTCACCCATGACAAGATTTGTTCGGGTCAAGGCATGCGTCAAGGCTAGGGGGCTAAGGGTTGGCAGTTGCCAGGCCAAGTATCACAAGGAGCAGCCACCCATTGTATATGCTTTAAGAGGAAAAACCTTAGTGCCAACAATGGACATAGGCAAGATGAAGAATCATAATGCATAATTTACAAAAATGCTACTGCTCTACATCCTTTGCATTTTTGCATGCTCAGCCAGCAGATTGGCTTGTTAGGCAGACAGACATGCACCGTAGTAATTGACTTTGTATCAACGGGCCTTTGGTCCAATAGTACTCCTTACCGAGTGAAGACTTTAACTTCTTGAGGTCAAGGGTTCAAATCCTCCCTCCTCTCCCTCTCCTCCCCTCCCCTCGTAAAAAAAAAGTAATTGACTTTGTCAACCGCTGACTGAAGTGTCTTAAACACCAATACCAACACGCAACCAATTCCTTTAGGAGCCATAATGTAAATTGGGATTTCTTAGACAAGCACACCCCCACCATGGCCTTGGCATGGGGTGCCTTTGTGCAAGACACCCGCATGCCACGGATTGGTCCCCTTTTTAGCATAATCTTCAAAAAATCACAGTTACTTGAAATGCTTCAATGATTTTGAATGGGAAGAGAAACCTTATCTTGGATTCAAGTTTCCATGCTCTAGATGTTCAAACCATCCCTAAATCCCAAGTTCTCTAGCTTTTCCCGCTTTTTTCTCAAGATTTCTTATCCTCTTTTCTCTAAAATATGTATGGGATGACGAATGAAAAACGAATGGGACAGATCTGGGTTTGGGGTATCCGTATGTTGGGTTTGACCCCATTTGATTACTTATTTTTTGCTTTCCTTTGGATGGCTTGCTTAACCGGTTGACCCTCCCATCCAATTACCTAGTTTCGGATGTTTTGGTTCCGTTTTTGCTTGAGATGCAATACAAAACTCATGGATCAATTTCCAATCATCCGACATGAGTCTAAATGACTATGATACTCATTGCAACCCTTAATCCAATTCCCGTTAGAACATAACAAGGTGACCAAATCCTACTCTGCTTATAAAGCCTAGCACAAATTTTAATTTTGTTTATACTTTATTTAGGTTAACCTAATGGGTCTTACAATAATTGTGCATCGTAATTTATTAATGCAAGAATCAGCTGGATATGATAATACACGCTTGCATGGCATCTTCTAAGCTTGTAGTCTTCCATTTGTATCTGTAACTCTTATGTATGATTCTCATGCTCTAAGATATGCTCGAGTTATGAATGAGATTGTGCAGGATTATACGTCTTGCACATTTTATTTTTAAGTGAATAAGATCTGGATATTTGTATTTTTTTACCTTTTCGTTCTTATTTTATTTTTTTCTGTTTCATTTTTCTCTGTTTCTTATGACAGGAATTAAATGCTGCACACCAAAGCTTTGCTCAACTACATAGTGGATTCTTTGGAATACCTCACGTGTTCTCCATCGTCAAGCTTCTAGGTTCTCGATCTTTGCCTTGGCTTATTCGAGCTTTACTAGACCATGTATCAAATAAGGTATGTTATCCTTTGTTGAATAATGTGGTTTTTTAACACACTAAACAAATGGTGTTACTCTGCTTCAGATGATCATATGCACATGCTCGGAGGGCTTTTCCATCCTTTTATCTTCTTTTTCACATGATCATTGTTTGTTATATTTTGTTCGTGAGCAACTTTTTGGTATCAAATTCCTTTTTCTTTCTTTTGGGCAAATTATGAAAACTCTTTTTCACATTACTTATAGTCTTAAAACCTACACTGCTACACATAACTCCCTAACGTTTTGTTTTAATTTGAAAACGTTAATTTTATCGTCTATATTGACCGGCATTGTCATCCATGATCAAGTTCTTGAAACTGGGAAGTGATTTCCTTCAAAAGTGAACAATTAATACCTAAAAGCCCCTTAACAGATAATAGAAACCCACTATTGCATTTCTTTCAAATAGACCCACATTTTTGGCACAAGTCCTGCGCAGAAGAAGGGGGAAAAGGGAAAGGCTGATACATCTCTCTCAGTCTCTCTCTCAGCATACCCTTTTTTGGTTCAAATCTCAGTACACACTCAAAGACCCAGATTCTATGTCGTTTGTCTCCGGACTTGACCATGCGCGCTGCCTATTCGATGAAATGCCTCGTAAGGATGTTGGTCATTGAGACGCACTTGAATTCAATGAAAATTTCAGAATTCAACTTCCAAATGAGTTCAAGCTTCCAATTTTGAACAGTGGATAAACATTTCAGTTCATCCATTAAAACCAGAAATTAATTTCATCCATTAAAGCATCCAAAAAACTGATATCGAAATCCTCTGAACTATTCTTCGATGGCCTTCTTCCTCTGCCATGTGCTGTTTCAAAAGAAGCACAATGGGAGTCTTCGACTTTCTGGTGATGCCTTTTGGCTTGAACAATGCTTCAGCAACGTTTTGCAACCCTGATGAACAGTTGTTTCACCCCTACCTGGACCAGTTTGTGGTGGTAGATCTTGATGACATTGTGGTCTATAGTGGGACGCTTGAAGAGCACCTAGGAATGTACCTCTACCATCACTCCAGTTGCACAAAACTTTACCAGCACCTCCACCCACTTCAGCATCACCTTTCCCAATTCTGACAATACAACACCTAAAGCTGTATACCCAGCCACAGCAGTTTAGGGCTCCTGGTGAGATCTACCAGATGTTTGTAATATTTGTAAAAAATGCCATGTAAGGAATACGTCTGGTAAAATGTGAAGAACACCACTAAATCTCAACACAAAGCTAACCAAAGCACACATGCACCTCTTAAACCTGAATTGCGCTAAAAGCCTCTCATTCATTGTGATTAGGCAGATGACTTTTACTACAAAAGAGGCCAGAAAGATAAAACCCTCTTTCTGTTAACGGAGTTGATGAGTTTCAAATTGGTTCAGAACGTTAGGGGGTTATGTGTAGGTTTTGAAACTATAAGTAGGCTATGTGAAAAGGGGACAAACCAAAAGGCCCTTTTCTTTTTAAGGCATCAACAACCACTTCTCTCCTTTTCTTGACCCAAACAGATTGTGATACAGCATTTTGATAAACTATCCTAAGCAGGCTATGCTGATTATATCTGAGTGGTGTTATTTGTTGATTATGTGGGCACTATATTTTATATTCGACCTTCGATATCTGCCTTCCATCTATATTAACCTTTATAAGTGCTCCCTAAAAATGGAGTGATCGTTGTTTTCAACTATAAGAGTCCACAGGTAATGTGTAAGAATTGTGGTAATTTGAGGGCATTTTTATGTTCTCAGTGTTAAAAACAACCCCATGGTAGATTTGTTCTGTTTGTTTCTTGACATTCTTTTTTTTTTCTTTATATCTGCTTGATTCTAGATTTGATTTCTCATTTTATTTAATCTGATTTGTAAGTCTGTAAACTACTTCCATTATTTTCCTGGAGAAACTGGTAATATACAAAGTATGGAAAACAAATGCAAGTACAAAAGGTTGGGAAATCCTTATGGGTGAAGTTGATCACTGAACAACTCAACACATTTTTGCTATATCCTTGTGATTGTATTTCCTTCTTTTGTCAGTACAGTATGCTGAGAAAGATCATTTAAGACATGGGAAACCCTTAGTAGCAATGGAAGACTGAAACACTATTTTCCCCTTTCTTTTTTGATCATAGGACAGGAAGCTTGGTAATTTGTCATAATTGTATATCTCTAATATTATTTTTTAACTATTGATGTCATCACCAAAGAGGCACAGGGTTCCGAAACTCTTGCTGCCTACATCTGTGAGTTTGTTTCTGGTGTTAGTTTGTGGATTTTAAGCCACTAACAAGGACTCAGAGTCTCAGACAGACCAAATCACAGAGCATACTCCATTAAGGTCGATAGTCTTTGTCAAACAATGAAGTTCTCACATTAAACTAGTTTGCTTGGTCAGACCTCTATGTAACTGCCATGTATTTTATCCATTTACATGCCTTGGATTGTAGACCTGGGTTTCTATACATGTTATATATATCATGGTTTTATTGGATATAATTGTCAGTTGGGATATGGTCTAACATTTTCCTTCTTCATCTCAGATAACTACCCTTGAACCCATGGTAACAGGACTGCAAGAATCATTGCCAAAATCTATTGGTCTACTTCCTTTTGATGGAGGTGTGACAGGTACATGGTGCTATGATTGTTTCCTTAGATTTATTTAAGTTCCTCTAATTTTGGTAAACATTGTTCAGAATACTCCAAATGCATAATGTCAAGTTTAGATGCAGACTATTAAGTCCCTTCCAATGCGGTAAATGTTGTAGCAAGTATGTTTTACGTAAAAAACATTCAGAACATATTCTTTGAGAAAATTTGTAAAATGAGAACTTGTGGGAAACATCATGGGGCAATTCGTGTAGTTGTATTCTCTGTTCTTGCTATGTAAGACAACTCTTTTATATCCTTTGTTTATTTGCTAAGTATATTAATGTCGTGCTTACATATTGATTGACTTCTTAATTCTCACTTAAGCAATCACAAACTTGCTTGATACAACTTTTTTTCTTTTTTCTTATTTTTTTGGTAAATTACATCCACCTTATCTGAGGTGTGGTCAAATAACAACTAGGCCCCTCTTGTAGGGGAAATAACACTATGTTGCCTTTTGCTTTGGTTGGCTATACTAGACTCCCTCAGTCATTAATGTGCCATTACGAGGACAGTACAAGAATAATTATGTAAGCAACTCATCCTTTTAAAATTTCAATATTGCCCTCATCAAAGTTATACATAAATCAAAATTGTTGTGAAACAATCTATATATTATGTTATTAATAGTCTAACTTCGAGTGTCCTTCAGTTTAGATCTCCTATTGAGTATCTCTCTAAGTCTTTCTCCATTCCTTCCATTTAATCCTTGGCTTCTAAAGTGATTGGATGTGTTTGTTTTGTCAATGATTACAGATCCTCAAGGGAGAAACTTGAGCTCAGGGCACTGCGTTGTGTCTTTGTTGGTTATTCTTTCACCCAAAAGGGATATAAATGCTATTATCACAATATCAAAAAATGTATGTTAGCATGGATGTTACTTTTTCGCGAATTTGAGCCATTTTCTACTACCTAAAAATCTTTTCTGGGGAAGAATACCACTATAGAGGAAGCGATGTTTTGTCAAGCGCCTCTTCTTCAATTGCTTGTTCATTGGGATGTGACTCAGTGGGAAGGAATAACTTATGGAAAAAAAAAATAGTGATCTCAGTGATACCAATGGCGTTCACCTTGGTAAGGATAATCTAAAGTCTTATTCTCGGTGCCAAAAGATGCAAATTACCTATGTGCAGCTGAATCAATTGACTTCTCCTACTCTAGTTCCATCTTCCGCTGAGTTGTTAGGTAATGAACCTTTAGATTTTACTCCTGTTATTGATAATCCTATAGTTGATGACTCTAAGCTTCCTATTGCAGTCAGAAAGGGTGTTTGGTTTGCACTCAACATCCTATCTGTAACTTTGTCTCTTATGATTCCTTGTCTCTATCTTATTGTACTTTTGTTTCCTCCTTGCTTTCTATATCTATTCCTTAGAGTTAGAAGGAGGTTATCACTGCTCCTTGGTTGAAAAAAGCTATGGTAGAGGAAATGAAAGCCTCAAAAAAAAAATGATACATGAAAGTTGGTTCCTATTTCTCCTGGAGCAAGAGCAGTAGGGTACTAATGGGTGTTACTTTTAAACAACAAGTTGATGGGACTGTTGAGGGGTACAAAGCTAGACTGGTTGCTAAGGAATTCACTCAGACATATAGTATTGATTATCTTGAGACTTTTGCCCCTGTGGCAAAGATGAACTCTATACGTGCTCTTCTCTCATGTGCAATTAATTTGGGGTGGAATTTGTAGCAATTAGATGTAAAGAATGTATTTCTTCATGGAGATTTAGAGGAAGTGGTATACATGTAGATTCTTTCATGTTTTTCATCTTAAATAACTGAAGGGAAGATGTGAAAGTTGAAGAAGTCCTTTTATGGATTAGAGCAATCTCCCAGACCTTGATTCGATAGGTTCCTTAAAGTCATGCTAAAATTTGGATATAGACAAAGTCATGCAGATCGTACTATGTTCATTAGACAAGTTAATGACAAGATTACAATTCTTATTGTATATGTGGATGACATAGTGATAACGGGGAATGATGACCATGAAGTTTACCAAATTGAATGTTCAATTGGTTAAGGAATTTGAAGTCAAAGACTTGAGTCCATTACGGTACTTCTTTGGGATTGAGGTTGCAAAGTCATATAATGACATTTCTATCTCCCTACAAAAGTATGTTCTTGACCTTTTTGAACCACCTGATATTTGTTATTGTCATTTTCAATTAGAACAAACTGACGAACGTCATTTTATGGTGTTATTTCCCATAAAAGGAGTATAGTTATTTCACTGAACCTCAGGGGAGGTGGATATATTTTTTTTTTTTTTTTTGTGGGTGGAATCTCTTTTTAGTTCAAAGGATCAATATAAACATAGATTTACTCGATCTAAGAGCAAAAGTTATATTTTTGATATATCTTACCATAGGGCCGTAGTTGATATTATGTGAAATTCTTTTTAAACTTCTCCATGCTAGTCCTACTCTTTTTTGTTCTCTTTTTACAGTAATCATTGCCACTTAGTCGCTAGCATTGGAGGATTGCCATCTTAGTTTGTGTTTTATACACTATTGCCTTGGAAGTCCCCTTTATGACTTCCTGGTTGAAAGTTTTTCTCCCTTTGTCTTCATTCTTGCATATCTCCTGATTTGTCTATATCTATGGTTCAAGGTTATTATATTGACCATCGACTTTGAATGTACTAACATTAGTCTTGGCCAACACGCAAAAAATGCTAGATAGAAGGCTTACCAAATTCTAAAAATATCATAAAACGATTTGAAAAATATAAACAAAATCCATGCATCAGATGAAAGGGAAATGAAGAACATGAAGACACAGATGAAATGGAAATAGAGGGAAAGCACTATACAAAGCCTTTTCTAGAAATAGAGGATAAAGAACCATTAGAAACTCTCATTTTATCCTTACAAGAACAAGGAGTAAGAACAAGAAAGTTTAGAGGAACCCGTCAAATAGTCAGTAGTTGCAGAATTAATTACCCAAATGCAGAATTAATTATCCAAGGAGAACAAGAGACACTGAGAGCATATTATGCTTGACATCTTGGGAGAGAGCACTAGTATCAGTAAAAGGGTTTGAGGAAGTCTAAAAAATATGAGTTGGAGACCGCACAGTACCACTACGACCAGCTCCACGCCCTCAAGTAGGACGACCATATAACTTCCAACTGTGCTTTCCAGTATTGCATTCTTTCCTATAGTAATCATATTTCAACAAATCACGATTACCAGCATTACTCTTTCCACTAGTCCAACCAACATTACTATTTCATGGGAGTAACAAACAAAGCAAAAAGATCTTGACTAGGAGTGTATACCATAGCCCTAAGCCGACTTTCCTCTTGCTGAACGCAAGCATATGCCATTCTCAATGTGGGGAAAGGAAATAGACCTAAAACCTGAACTTGACTATATGATCATACTCCATGTTAAGGCCAACAAGAAAATCATATACCCACTCTTTCTCCATCATCTACTAAAAGGCAGCTACGTCCTTAGTACAAACAACCTGAAAAAATCTGTCAATAGTCAAGTTCCTGCAACTAACCAGTCAATTTAGCATAATAATTAATAAGAGGTCTGTCTTTCTAATCCAATCCACAAATCTTGTTTCTCAGTTCATAGACATGTGCATCATTACCCTTCTATGAGTATGTCTGTGCAATTGCAGGCCAAATCTTTGTATTGTGTCCATAAACAAGAAAGTGTGACTAATAGAGGGCTGCATTGAATTAATTAACCAAGGCATTCTCCATTTCTCTCCTGATGGTCCATCTGTCATGGGATCGTTAAGAGTTCGTGTGATATAACTAGTTAGATGACGTGTAGTAATAGCCATATTGCATGATCGTGACCAAATCAAATAGTTGATGCCATCCAACTTAACCAGAATAATCTGAAGGAGTGGGCTATCTCAAACAGTCCCAACCCGACTCAACCCATTTGCCTCGGTGTCATCGGAAGTCTTACTATTTTTGCCATATCCACCAAACAAGGATAACACCCCCAAATATCAAAGAACTAGTTCAATCACCTACAATCCTACAAAGACACGAAATAAGTTACCCACACAATAAAAGCTGAAAAAGGAGACCAAATCATATCAGAAAAGTGTTTAAAGGGTACAAAAATTGCAGTTTCAGAAAAAAAAAAAAAACATAAGAAACATCTTAGATTTGGCCCAGGAACCATCAAATGGATCAAACAATAATTAAGTAATAACAAGACGGTAATTTGCATCCCAAGGGAGCTATTCAAGCCATCAGAGTATATCAAATAAGCCAAAACGATTTTGGAAAAATAGACCAAAATTATGAAAAATTAGAAAAAAAAAAGAAAAATAAGTCTTCTAAACTTGAAAAATTTTTAGTAGTTTTCTAGGAGTATTTAAAAGTAGTCGATCATGCTGAAATGTTTTTAATTTTTTATAGGGTTCAGCAAAAAATGACGACAAAAACTGTGGGAGGAAGAAAGAAGATTTACATTAGTGAAAAAATGATAGAATAAAAATAATATCAACTAACGACGGATCAAACTCTGTTAGAATATGAAAAGAGCATAAAAGAGAAGATGTAGAGGGGACGAGAGTTTTGAGAACGTGGGGGATATTGAGAGAATGCCCCAAGAATCATATTAGGGTTATCTCCTATAGCCTCCTATATTTATAATAATATGACTCAAAGTACATAAATACCCCTCATGGCATATAAGACATCTCTTAATAGTGTTGTTTCTTAATCACTTCACATTTTGGACCTCAATCTAATGGGTATACGTTGATTACATACCATGCCATATGCATCCTCGACATTGTCCATCCTACTTTAATTACTGTCTCCTGTCTCTCTTTCCCAAATATTATTCACTACAAATACTAAAAGTGTTCACTCTTAGGTTTCTCTTAATCTTCTATCTTTACTAATATTTGAACTTTGACTAATACTACAGTTTCAGCCCATGTATTCAATTTTATTTTTTTTATTTATCCTAAACCTTTTTGATTCTTAAGTTTCACTACAAAATTCCTAGTTTGTTGTTAATTCCTATTTTAGTTTTGTCGATCAGTATGATTTTATTGACAAATAATATATACCATGTAATGTCATTCTAAATGTGTCTAGTCAATTCGCTCATGATAAAGGCAAAGAGATCCACATTTAAACTGGAACGTTGATGTAGACCTTCTGTAAGTGGGGGTCCACTACTTTCCCTTAAAGTTGTTCTAATTAAAGTCTTTCTCTTTATACCTTTCCATTAGTCTTCTAAGTATACATCTTCCATTATTGCATGCCCAGGCATAATCAAAATTGATTCTCAAATATGGTTGTTTCAAGTCTTAATCGGTTCTTGGTCATTCTCTTGAAAACTATCATTGCATGGCTCCTATTAACTCATTTAGTTAATCATGATACTCTGATATCCTCTAAACACTTCCAAACCTCGAAAGGTACACCATTTGGTCTTAAAACTTCTCCAATTTTCATTTTTTTAATGCATTATTTACTTTAGGCACTCTAAATCTATGAAGAAATTTATTTTCGTTAGTCTCCCTTTGGTAATTATATTGTTCAACCCTGAAGTGTTAAACTGCATTTAAGATTATAGAATGAAATGTTAAACTGCACTAGAAATGTTTCAATCCTCTTTTTCTCTTTAAGCTGTTTTTTTATATTTTATTTTTTGGACTACTTCCTTTTTGAATTATTCTCTCTTATCGGAGTAGTATTTTTCTCCTTGTTTTTGTCAGGCTGGTCTTTTTCAATTGATTGCTTCATTGGTTTTTTGATATACATGGGACTATACAGTCTTAAAAAAAAAAAAAAAATCAGTCTTTCATAAAGCCACATATATGAATTCCCAATAAGAAGCTCAAATCATGACTGGTTTCTGATGTTTTTGGCATGTAATGTATATTATTATGTTTAGGTTGTACGAGGCTTGTTAAAGAACATCTTAACTGGCGGTCAAAATCAGAACTCAAAGCAGATGTTCTTCGTGGACTAAAGGAGATTGGAAGTGTATTATATTTGATGGGGCTTGTTGATATTGTTTTGGTGAGTTTCTTGTACTCTACTTCCAGAATGCCTTAATCGGATTCCAAATTGAAGTATTAATGAACCATTAACTATATTGGAAGCAGCAGCTGCAGGAAACTAGAGAAGTTTTCTGGTAAAAGTTGAAAGTCTTATTCATTCAAGTTGTTTGAGGCATGGAAGTTATTCCATATGTATTACATGCTAAAAGGTGCTGAACTGCTTATGATTGTCTTAGAACAGTCTTCGTGGTTATCTATTGCCCCTAGCAGTGGCACTAATTTTGCCTTCCATAATTATTTTTTTGCAAATTTAGCATGAGAAGGTAAAGGGCTTTTGGTTACGGGCCAATGATAATGATATTAAAAAGGTGATCAGTGGGAATCGTATTCGCTACAAGAATATTGATGAAAGCTTCTTCAACTTGAGCTATAATTAAGTTATTGGCATCTTATGTTCTGAGTCTGCTAATATGTTCAACAGAGAGAAGTAAATACCACTCATTTCACGCAAATTGCCCCTTGGTTGGGATTAATTCCTGGTGCGGATGGGCAAATATTGCAGTCTCAAGAAGTGGGAGATAGCCCTATGGTCACTCTCTTCAAGTCGGCAACAACTTCAGTTGTGTCAGATCACAGCTGCTCAAGTCCAGCATCCTTTTACTGCATATCAAAACAGGCAGAAGCTGCTGGTACGTTAGTATAATTATTTTTATCTTCCACAGAAAGATCTTTTGCTCTTTAGCCAACCATGTAAAAAGTTGGTAGAGTTGAACATGTACATAGAATAAGTATTTATTCTACCAGTTATATATGCTATTTCATAATCAAGCTAAAGGACTCCTAGATGTCTCCAATTGATAAATACAATACAATATTGAATCTCCTGTTTCAGTATCTTGCGACTACAGCCTGAATCATGCAAAGTTGGTCAAGTGATCTTCTACGCATTGCCGAGTCCAAGCATCAAAGGCAAGAGAGTTTGGTAGCCCTACAAACATCGTTCTAGGCAATGTCACAGTTGAAATAATGTAAAGACAAACACAGTGCTCGTAATTATGTGACATGATAGAATAAGGGGCATTAAGAGTGTGACAACTTAGCTCCTAACTTGCCTACCATGCCCCAGCAGTAGTTAGAAAAGCCGGATTGCTGTATAAACTTTGACATTAAACATCCAAATTCCAAAAATGTATGAACTATGTCACTGCCATGGTTACCACAATTCACTAAACTTTTAACGATTCATGATTTTGGTACATCGATTCGAAACGTGGTGAGTTCGCAATCCAAATCACCAAAATTGACGACCTCAAATTGCAATACTAATCCTAAATCAATTCTCTTTAGAACATGTAGCACAAATATAAAATACATATTTATTGACTACATGTATATTGATTTATAATTATATATTGTTTTAGATAATAGAAAATCAAGCACAGCTATAAGATAAATGGTAACTAACTTAGTGTTTATGAATGTTTTGCAATATATAAAATTGTATAGTAGTGAAAACTTTTTGTGTAAAAGTTCCAAAACGAATTGCGACCCAAAATACTGTACCTGTTAAACCTACTCCCATCGTACCACGTACCTAAGAAAGTGTCGTACTATGTACCTGTTCCTGTACCCTGTACCAAAGCGACCCACGATCCAGGTAACATTGATCACTACACTTTTTGCCTGAAGATGTAGATTAACAATCATTATGGCAAAGCTAAAAGTTCAATTCAGTGGTCTATAGAGTTTCACTCTGGTTTTTGTTTAGAATAATGCACAAGTAGATTTCGGAGCGGGTTTGGAGTCTTGGAAATCAAATGCTTCAGCTCCCGATTGGTCAATGTATGGTAGAGAAGGAGATGTGAGACAGGAGTGAGAAGCTTTGGGATAAGATGAATGTCAAGTTAAACCTCCCCAGGGACAATGTGTGAAATTCCATGAACTAAGAACTGGCAGCCAGTGGTGAAGAAAGTGCTTCCAGCCACTGATACTTCAGAGAATGTGCTGTGAAACAAGAAATGTGTTGGAGACATAATTTGGAAGTGTTATGGCTCTCAAAAGGTGTTAGCGACACAAATTTTTATTCTCATAGAGTGGGTAATGTTCATATATAGATAGCCTAAATTCTAGATGATTAATAAATGTAATCCCTTCTCTCTCTATATCTATTAATCTACTACATGGATTATGCATTTATCTTGAGACATTTCAAGAATGAAGAATGGCGGTGTTTGGATGTTTTCACTCTTCATGCATGAATTCCCCAATCTTATTTCTGTCTGATGATCTGGCCTTGGTGGCATGCTCACGTTGATGACAAAGAACTCAGTGACATCATTTTTCCTTATTTATTTACCTATTATTTTTGTAGTTGCTGCTGCTTCTGCTATTTTCCTTTCCGAGTCCGGTTGTTGAAAATATTTACGAGTCATTTGGTCGTCTGTAGCCTTTTAATATCCATCTTGGTATTTTCATTCCCTTTTTTATGTATTTTCAAAGGTCATTTATTTGTCAACTATGGGATTTATTTTCTTGCCTTTGCTGCAGACCTGTTGTACAAGGCTAACATTAATACTGGAAGTGTGCTGGAATATGCACTCGCATTCACAAGTGCAGTGTTGGATAAATATTGCAGTAAATGGAGTGCTGCGCCCAAGACAGGGTTCATTGACATTACAACTTCAAAGGACTTCTATCGCATATTCAGTGGACTCCAAATCGTAAGAGAAAGTTTAAACTCTAATGTTTTTCCTGAATAAATTCTGCATAATCTCAGGTCTATCCATGCACTAAGTAATACCTAATACTAAATTTTGACTGCTTCCATAACTTTAGTGGGCTCCATATTCATCAAAGTGTTGATAAAATCTTTGTCTCTTCTAGCTAGCCTCCAGAAGTCCATAGTTTGTCCTTGGATTTGGCTTCAAATTCCTAGAGAATTTCTTTTGTTATTCAAGTAGTGACTGGTCAGTGATTGCTATTTACCTAAATAATTATGTTAACAGCATAATGAGGATAGCTGAGTTATGAGGGGCATAAAATTGAGAAATAATTAAAGTAACAATAATCAAAAGAGGGGGAATTCGTTTAGTGGTAAACAATCGGTCCAATAATCTAGAGGTTTTAGTTTCGGGTCTGAGTCGGGCGCTTTTGCAAATAATATCAAAAGTTAGATTTGTATCAAGTCTACCCTCCCAGGTGCTTTAATGGGGATTCAATTGGGTATTATACAGTGAAAGTCCATTGTTACGTGGAACAATATTGGACAAATGATCTATTAGGTTTTTCTTGAAACTGCTATGGAGTTTTTTTGCCCTTCCTTTTATTGTTAACAAGAAACATGGAAAAATTCACCAGAATAAGCAATGTAGAAATCTTTTGATGGTTATAGACTTGATATGCTTGGATAATGGCAACGTGTTTAAGCGGGGGAGGATATTTTGAACAGATCATTGCCCTTGATTGGTTATTTTTGTTTGTCAAAGGTTCAGAACTCGCCTTAGATTGTTGTTTTGACATGTCGGATGGTACTATGACTTCTAGCATTGAAAGGGGTGGATTGAGTCGTTGAGGGACTCTTGCAGATAACTCTTGTCGTCAAATCAGTTCGAAGGAGTTGGGTGGAAGCAATTATTTGGCATGGCTACGTGTTTTTTTGTTATTAGTTCAAGTTATTTCTTTGGATGGGTATCTAACCAGAGATACTAGTAAGTTGAGTGAACCGGGTCCTTCCCTTTAGCAAATGGACATCTGAAAATACCCTAATTATGAGTCGGTTACTAAGTTCAATTCAATCTCATATCAGTCGTGGTTTTCTATTGTTTGATATTACCCATAATGTTTAGATTGTTGTGTGTCACTTACTCTCAAAAAGGCAATGATACCATGGCATATGACCTTTGAAAGAAAGTTTCCAAGACCAATAAGAAAGACAAGCTCCTTATAGTATATTATGCTGAGTTGACCACTTTATAGGAACAACTTGACTACCCCTAGAATTTTTCAGGCAGATTGTGATGGTGACACAACAAAGTTTCAATAGTTGGTGGAGAAAGAACGTATTTATGACTTTCTGGCTGGCTTTAACATTGGGTATGATCAAATCGGGTTTAGGTTATCGGTCGTAATCTATTTTCCACCTTGTGAGAGGGCCTTTTGCTATGCTCAGCTGGAGGAGAGAAAGAAATGTTATGGGTTTTGCATTCATTCAGGAGCAATTTGCTTTATTTCTTATTCCACTACGTGATCTGAAATTAGCCCAATCCAAGACTATTGATGAGGATGTGCTGAAGTGTGATTACTATGGGAACACAAGATATGCAAAATTTTTTTGTGGGAAGTTGAATAGGTGTCCCACTCGTGGACGCGGTGGTGGCCTAGGTGGTATTGTGTTGTCTCACGCTCATTTGCCTTTGTCTTAAGAGACATCATCTCAGTCTGGTGGCAATATTTCTGCTACTTTTTCTTTGGATGAGATGTAGACCTTTAGACATCTAATAGCTTGAGTTGATGTTTCATCAACTATAGTTTCTAAAACTGTTTCTTCTTTTAACTTTGCTCATACATGTATATCTGTTGATGTTTTCGTCCTTATGTGCTCCTTAGATAATATATTATGGAACCACTGACCATATGATAGGTTCCTTTAGTCTTTTCTCTAGTCACTTTCCATGTTCTGGTAGGGAAAAACAAGAGTGAAAGATGGATCTTTGTCCTCTATTTCTGTTAAAGGTTCAATTAATTACTCTCCATCCATTTCCCTTGCATCTATCCTTCATGTTCCTAATTTTTTTACTAATTTACTGTATGTTAGTAGTATTACACAATTCTTGAATTGTTCAATGATATTCTTCTCTACTCATTGTATCCTTCAATAGCTGGATATACAATCATATCATTTACCTTTGAGTGTCCTTTAGTTTAAGTTATCCATTGATGTACTCTCTGAGAGTTTTTCTATTCCATCTGTTTCTTTCATTTCTCCTTAAGTTTTTGGGTGTGTTTCATTCCTATATGATTTCAGATCATCTAGGGGGAAACATGACCCCAAAGCTTTGCAGTGTGTTTTTGTTGGTTATTCTACTACCTGGAAAGGATATAAATGTTGTCATCCACGATCTCAATAGGTGTATGTTAGCATGGATGTAACATCTCTAGAATTTGAGTCCTTATTTCTTACTTCTCAACCATCAATAATGAGGAAGAGATGGTATATCAAGAGCCTCTTCTTCAAATGCCTATTTAGTGGGATATTAGTAAGGGGAGCAACAACTTATGAGGCAAAAAAGTGATACTAGTGGTCTGCCTAATCTGAAAACTTATTCTTGATGTCAAAATGTACACCTTACTTATGTGCCGCTAAATCAATTACATTCCCCAACTCTGGTTTAAGCATCTTCCATTGATTTATCAAGTAATGAACTTTCATCTATTAGTTTTGTCGTTGATAATCCAGTTGTTTATGATTCTGAGCTTCCTATTGAAGTCAAAAAGGGTTTCAGAGCTTGTACTCAACATTCCATCTATAATTTTGTCTCTTATGATTCTTTATCTTTTTTCCTATTATATTTTTATTTCCTTCTTCTATATCTATTCCTCAGTGTTGGAAAGAAGGTATCATTGATCCCAAATGTAAAGAAGTTATGTCAGATGAAATAAAATCCTTGAAAAAGAATGACATAGACTAGTTGCTAAGGGACTCACTCAAATATATAACATTGATTATCAGAAGACTTATGCCCATGTAACAAAGATGAACTCTATACGCGTTCTTCTCTCTTTTGTAACTAATGTAAGTTTCAGATCCTACAAGGTGGTGTGTAATGTGAAGATCCCACTAGGATTTTCATCCGAGATAACTGAAGGGAATGTGTGTAAGTTGAATATGTGACACCCCAAAATTCGGATGTTCGTAATTACCCCGTTGATCACTCATCAACCCGCGGAATACCCCTAGATACCGTGTAATGTGATACCACGCCGTTATGCCCCATTTACCAGGATTCATAACTCAATAAAATTTGGACAGTCTCTTTTGTATGGGGAGTTTTACCTAAAACACAACGTATGCAATCAAATAACATTGACTACACCTGGTTCATTCATCCATACTCAATTGCATAGTATCAGATACTACCATAATCATCATCACTACGTACATTTATTCATAAAAAAATAAATATCTCAAAAGAGTTTCGTATACATGTCTTTTAAATATAAACAAATTTTTGTTACAAAAATTATTCAAGGGCAAAAGTAAACATATACAAAGGACTACGACGTCAAATTATGAGCCACAATCTGACTTTGTCGTCAAAGCGGACTAGTAGGAGGGCCTTGGTAAAAGCCTGTGATGCACCTGAAAATTGTTCCCATAAAGAGTGAGCCAACGTTCAATAGGGTAACTCCTATAGAGAATATTTCTCAACCCAAATGCATATGAAATGTTACATGTAACAATCATTTCGTGCATTCATTCAAATATGTCTAATTATGAACAAATGTCATTAATCATGTCATATCATGAGATGAGACTCACGCAAGCAAAACCAACACCAAGCTCCATCCCAAGCTCTCACAACACATCCAATGTCATGCGTATGTATCCGGGCATTCTAAGCCCCCGTCATTGGTGTTATGTACATTCAATGATTAATTAATTCATTTTCCTGTGTCTTTTTAGAGAGATGAGATGATTTATGATATTTTACCAATAGAACATCATATCATCAACAGATTTTCAAGACATCCCACCTGTGGCTTTGTTTTTGCCGTTATATTTTTCTGGAATTGCACCGCCGGAAAGTGTATAAACCAAGTAAGCAGGTCTTACACCCGTGGGAGAATCTAGCTCTTCTTGTTATATCCCGACACGTTTATCCATTTAATTTTTCGTGAGACTCAACCGGACCTTGGTGCAACTATCCCGAGCCCATGATCAACCACCTATTGGTGATTGATTTCATACCATGCACACACTGCCTCCCATGTCAATGCCCATGAATGTAGTGCAACCCATGCATAAATGCAATACAATGTACAATTGCTTTTAGTACCATTTACAATGTACATGACATAATGAATGTAATATAATGACATTTTCAACACAATCCCAAACATATTATGTAAGATAATCAATTCAACTAACATACTTGTATTCACTTAAGCATTTAAACAAACACTTAGATGACACATTAATTTACACAACTAGTGTCATACCCTAACTCCAAGGGCATGACCGGCCGTGAACCATAGATCCATAACTTATGGAACACGTAAGTCTAACAATAACTAATAATATAGGAGTGAAAAATAACATTAACACTAAATTAATCTCATATCGATATGTTAAATTTAACATACCTAAACCTGTTTGCCCCGATTATCCAAACAAGTAAGGAGGGCTATACGATATATGCTATGGAGGTCACAACACTATTAGTCACCAATCAATTTCCTGAGTCCGCTATTGACACTCCAATCATTTACCTAAAAAAATATTATTTTGAAAACATGAGTTAAAAAGCCCAGTGAATGGAAAGGTATGTATATTCAAAATGGCTGAAAAACATATTTGACATACGACATGTAATCAAATATTTAGAAAAATAACCTCATCAAGATAACCAATTTCTCAAGAATAACACAATCAGGTTTCAACAAGAAATCATACCATAACGGTGAATCATATCATAATGGTGGAGACTGTTTGATATTCAATAATCGATAGGAATCAAATACCAAATACAAGAAAATACGTATGGCATATGATAGATAATCATAAACAAAGCCAGTAAAAATGTTGTGATAATAACAAATTATATCATCATCTCATACTAGTAAAGACTTGTACGATATCTGGGAACCATACCAAATGCCAGAAGATCTCAAGGTTGAATCTAACATCGTACTTAGGGTCACCACGGGTTGCCGCCCGAGAACTGTTCCCTAAGACGATCCGGTGAAGGTCATCAGGACGCAACAGGCACTGTTCTTTCAACTGTTGAACAATTAGGGTCATCTCAGCCTCTCTCGGGTCTGTTCCCTAGTGGCCAGGGTCACCCGCACACAAAAGAATAATTTTCCTGGAGTTTTAACCAAATGTCAGAATATATCTCAGGGTTGGATCCAACATCGTACTTAGGGTCATCACAGTCTCCCCCAAGTCTATTCCCTAAGACGATCTGATAAAGGTCACCAGGACGCACCAGGCACTGTTCCTTCAACCGTTGACCACTAGGGTCATCTCAGCCTCCCCGGGTCTGTTCTCTAGTGGCCAGAGTCACCCGCACACTGAGGAATAATTTCGCTAGACTTTTAATTTTGGTCCCATTCACCATCACTAAGTTTTACCATATAAACAAATAATTGAGTCATAATACTTCACAAAAGAATTCATCTAGGTAAGGGGAATCGTATGTCACCAAGTATTTAGACACTTAATGAAACATTTTATAAAGGTAATAATGAACCAGTATTATGTATCATTTTTAAAATGTTAGGATACGAAAAAATACGTAGCATGCCAAATCACTCACCTCAAGTCTAAAGAAAATGATTTGTCACCCAATGTTGGTTGAGAAGTTGCCAATCCCTTACATTGTTCTTCCACGGTTTCATTTCTTCTTATATGAAGTATCCAACCTTCCTCTCTCTCTCTATCTCTATCTCTCTCTCTCTTTAGTGGGAGGTCACTAATGCGTTTTCTTCCTAATTCAATAACCAAGTCCCCTATTTATAGGCCTTCAGAACTCCTAGGAATATTCTAGAATGTCGATGTGTCATTATTTCCTTGGTGTGGGGACTTCTTACTTGGAACTTTCTAGGTTCTAATTGTAGATATTTATACAATGGTCAATCCTCCACATCTCTAGAAGTTTCCATACTAATCTAGGACATTGTTGAGTACTCTTTATCTCTCTAAAACCTTCCAAACTCTTCTGGAATGCTCTAGGTTCCTCGATGTTCTAGAACCTTCTAGATCTTTCTTCAACATTCTAGATTGTTCTAGACTATTTTAGGATATTCTTGAACTTTCTAGAAACTTCTCCAACATTCTAGATTCTTCTAAATTATTCTAAATTCTTTTTTAAATTTTTTTCTTATTCTTTCTAAGATAATATTCACTAACTTGTTCCTTGTCAAAATGAAATGGGGTATTACAACTAGCATGCTTATTACTTTCAACAAGGCAACATGTTTATTAATTATAAAAACATAAGCACAAGTCCGACACACTAATCATATGCTAAATAATCATTTAACATACATATTATTTTATAATCACATAACAAGCTAATAATTTTATTAAACTTGATATGCCATTAAAACATCAATTCATGCTAATGTAAAATTAATATGTTTTAAACCACTAATATTAACTTACATCAAGTTAATTATAATATGATTTTACTAATTACAAGGTTAATTATAAATCCTATATTTGACCCACTAGTTACATTAGTCAAAACCTAACATGTGATATACACTCTTAGCCTACCCATTTTATATGTCATATTTTATATTGAAATTACATCTAAATAGAAAAAGCTCTACCTCTTGTAGTGTGAGCCCACGTAGTAAACTCTAACAAAAGTCCGAATTTACCTTCTCAAACCTTAGGCCTAGATTCTCATCTTTGATATTTTTGGAGAAAAATGCGATCTTTGATGTGGTTGTGTAGTTCTCGTTGCGTAAAATAATTTTAATTCTTGGCCCGAAGCGATTAAACAATTTCATCTTCGTAGATCTGAGGAAGAAGATCAAGAATCTAACTTTTTTCCTTTTTCTTTTCCGTTTCTCCCTTTTCCCTTTTCTCTATATACTTTTAACTTCTTGGCCCACATCGCGCCACATGTTCAATTTTAACAGGTCCAATTTTATCTCGAATCAATTAAATTTCGTCTCGTATTAAGTTTAGTATATTTTTATTGAACTAACTTTAAATTATTTTTTTGGTCCTGTGAATAAAATCTGATCAAAATTATTTTAGTTACGTGACACCCGATCGCTTTGTAACACGTGAGAAATTTAACTATCTCAGAATTTTAAATTTACTAGGTAGTTAGATTTCGCGAGACGAATCCAACGGTAAGGTCTGTTTCGTCATCTAAATTTTATAAAAATTCACGTTTTTGACCTGTGTTTTTAACAATTAATTATTATTATACCCATTTAATTAGGATTTAATAATTAATTTTTTTTCGGCTTTACAGAATAAGTCAATTTATAGACTGAAATAGTCTCCTAAAGCTTAGTTTGATAGGTTTCTTAAAGTCATGCTGAAATTTGTGTAAAAATTAAGTCACGCTTGTAAATTTTGATCAAATCATGTCAAGAAAAGAACATGTGTAAAGAGAAGAAAGAGAAGAACCAAGCTGCTAAACTCTAATATCCATCATAATAACGAAATTAGATACAAGAGACACTTTATAAAACCCTAGTACAAGAGAAAGACTAAAGTATCCCTAATGATAAATAAATATAAATATAAATAAAATTGGACACGTTCAATTTTAACGGGTCCAATTTTATCTCGAATCAATTAAATTTCGTCTCGTATTAAGTTTAGTATATTTTTATTGAACTAACTTTAAATTATTTTTCGGGTTCTGTGAATAAAATCTTATCAAAATTATTTTAGTCACACGACACCCTATCGTTTTGTAAAACGTGAAAAATTCAACTGTTTCAAAATTTTAAATTTACTGGATAACTAGATTTCGCGAGACAAATCCAACAGTGAGGTCTGTTTCGTCATCTGAATTTTATAAAAATTCACGTTTTTGACCCGTGCTTTTAACAATTAATTATTATTTTACCCATTTAATTAGGATATTAATAATTAATTTTTTTTTAGATTTTACAGAATAAGTCTATTGATAGATTGCAATAGTCTCCTAAAGCTTGGTTTGATAGGTTTCTTAAAGTCATGCTGAAATTTGTGTAAAAATAAAGTCACGCTTGTAAATTTTGATCAAATCATGTCAAGAAAAGAACATGTGTAAAGAGAAGAAAGAGAAGAACCAAGCTGCTAAACTCTAATATCCATCATAATAATGAAATTAGATACAAGAGACACTATATAAAACCCTAGCACAAGAGAAAGACTAAAGTACCCTTAATGATAAATAAACATAAATATAAATACAATTTTAACACCCTATTCAAACTCATGATATGACAGTAAGAAGTATTGAGAGTTTGTCTAGAAAAAAACAAAAACGCAACATAGTGTGAGATTTGGTAAAAAAAATTAGCCAATTGCATGGTAGAAGAAACAAAAGTTAAGAAAATAGTCTCAAGTTGAAGATAATGGTGCACAAAATGACAATTGATTTCGATATGCTTGGTTCGCTCGTATAAAATAGAATTATGTGCAATCTGGATGGCATTCTTGTTGTCACAATACATTGTAGTAGGAGCACAAAAAGAAACTCCTAGATCACCAAGTCACGATCTCAACTAAACTATTTCTGACATAGTAGCAGCCGTTGCATGATATTTAGCCTCAGCAGTGGAATGAGCGTCAATAGTTTGTTTCTTGCTCCCTCAGGAATTAGGGAATCACCTAAAAAGACACATAAACCAGTTGTGGATTTGTGATCCATGACATCTCCTGCCCAGCATCTAAAAAGGCACGAAGCTCCAAAGAAGAAGTGTAACAGAACAACAAACTCTGACATAAAGCGCAAAATACAAAGTACTGTAGCCAAGTGAACTGTAGTTGGAGAAGAGACAATCTGACTTATAACATGAACAACATAAGCAATAGCAGGTCGTGTAACAGTAAGATAAACCAAACTACCAACAAGAACCTGATACAAAGTAAGATCAGCCAAAGGAACCCTAACTGAAGAGTGTAATTTACATTAAGCTCAAGGGAAGTCTTAATAGTCCAAAAATCTGTTAATCAAACCCAGCGAATAACATCAGCTGCATACTTTGACTAAGATAGAAGATAATTCTTGGAAGACAAAGCCACTTCCATGCCTAGAAAATAGCGAAGGAAATCAAGATCTTTCATCTCAAATTGTTGTTGTAAATGCACTTTCAAAACTGAGATACCCTCATAATCATCTTGAGAATATCAACATATAAGAGAAGAATAATCTGACCAGAAATAGAACAAAGAAAAAGAACAGAATCATGATCACTGGAACAGAAACCTTAGTTGCATATCACAAAAGAAAGCTTTTCAAACCATGCCTGAGGACCCTATTTGAGACCATACAAAACTTTTTTGAGTTTGCATACCTCACCAGAAGCATGAGGGAGACTAGGGGGAGGAACAATAAAAACTTTTTTAGGGAAATTACCCTTCATAAAAGCATTTTTGAAATCCATTTGAGATAGTTTTCATTGGCGAATAGCTGCTACAACAATCAATGTACGAATTATAGTCATCTTTGCAACAAGAGCAAATGTTACCTCATAATTAATGCTATATTTATGTGCAAAACCTTGGCAACCAATTTGGCCTTATATCTCTTAACATAACCATCATCCTTAGTTTTAATCTTATATACCCATCAACAACTAAAAACACATTTACCAGTAGGTAAAGGCATAAGATCCTATGTCCTAGTTTTATGTAGCACAGAAATTTTTTCATTCATAACTTGTTGCCAAATAAGATCAAGAGCAGCCTCCTTGTAGGAGATAGGCTCAAAAAAAGAGTGAATAGAAGATAAAAATGAACAAAAATCAGACGAATAACAAGTATGAGAAAAACCAAGGCGATCAGGACACTTACGAATGCGCTTAGGATAGCAAGAAGAGAGAGGATCCACATCATCAAAAATCAGTGGAGATGCAGCCAAAAGAGGTAGAGGTGTGATACCTACGGAGGAGTTTGTTTTGTTCATGATTGATTGAGACTCGAGTTAGTGACGAGAGTTAATTGAGGCAATGTTCAAAGTATTGGAGGCGATTTTTCAAAATCCAAACTTGAAGGAGTTAGTATGTTAGAGGCATCCTACCCGAAATCAATTGCAATGACTGGAGAGACCATTTAAACATATAAATTTATACGCCAAACTTGGGTGACATTAATCATTAAATGTGGGTTACAGGATCTCTTTACACCATCTTGCACGTCAGATTGCAACACGACCGTGGGGCTAACTAGTAATTAAAAAAACATGCATGTCTACAAATTCAAATGCGTAAGAATCTTGGGTCACTGGCCACTCACAATCCAATTCTGATATCATGTTAGAAGCATCCAACCCAAAACTTAGTACCGAGATCACTTTACCATATAACATAATCTTGTGTATCCCTAATTATTCGATGTGAGATCGGAGCTCTCTCTATAGATTACAGTATGAACATAAGTTGAAAGGGTTGTAATTTGTATTTAACCCTATTAAAATTTCTTATTTTTATTGTAGAATATGAAGGCATCAATTGCTCTCTCTCTCTAGTGAGTTCATTTTTCAGAATAGGACTTTTAGTAGGGGACGAATGTCGAACATTTCTTCTACTATTTACAAATCCCTCACTGATTAATTAGTTTTTTAATTGTTTTTCGTCTTTAGTAATTGACAAGGTAATACATATCTTCATGCTGCTGCTATAATAATTAAGCCCTTAAATTCAGGAATATATGGAGGAATCCGGTCAGGTGCCACCTGGCAATCATGAAGTACTGGGTGATTCAGTTACCTGGGGTGGTTGTACCATAATTTACTTGCTTGGTCAACAACTGCACTTTGAGCTCTTCGATTTTTCCTATCAAGTCCTAAATGTTGCAGAAGTAGAGGCTGCAGCAATCACACCAAACCAGAAGAATCCTCACTTTGTCCCGGTATGAACATTTTATCTTATGTCCATCACTAGAATTTATCGCTGCTATATTGTCATATGTGATACTCGACTTCTTATATTGTCATATGTGATACTCGACTTCTTATACGTTCCTGTACTGCGTTCTTTTCTTTTTTTTTCTGAAATGTATATCATTTGCACTTTGAAGTAAGCCGAAAATAATATCTGCTATTGTATTTCATTCTTATGACCCTATTTAATTTGATCAAACACTAATCATTTCCATATATTAGGTGATTTGTTTTCTTGCCTTGGTGTTTTCCAAGACCCATTTAGTTCTAGTGGAATGGAATACCATTTCAGTGTTGGGAACATTGTCTGAAATGGATTGCAGTGCTACTAAATTCCTGCCAAGGATGAGTACTATTATCAAATTCTGAAATGGCTCCTTTTATTACAGTTTATTCTTAGTATAATAATAGTCTGCATAATTAATTATGCGGACCGGTGCCAGATTAAGGAGCTCTTGATGTCCTGCAAATTTTGGCCCACAAACAAAGCTCCTCTCAAGTTTTTATGATGGTACATGCTGCCCCTGATTTTGAAAGCCCCTGGTTTCTGTGTTCCAACAGACAGAACCCTCGACTAATTGCACAAAGGCTCCTTCACGTTGCAGTAATATAATCTAACACCTATATCTTTTGTGTTCTGATATGAACACTCCTGACAAAATGACCAAAAAAATTTTTATGGAAAAGAAAAGCAATGTTATTTGGTTAGGACCTGGGACACTATTTTTTCAGCCTCTATCTTCTCTCGGCACCTCTCCCTCTCTTTCATCTCAGTCCAAACTCCAAAGCACTCTCTTTCATCTCAGTCCAAAGCGCTCTCTCTCATCTTGATATCAAGAGTTTCAGACTTTCGCCCATCTAATGTCTTGCCGTCACACTCTCATCCCAAAATCTCTCTCTCTTAATATCACGCATGCACAGTCCCCTCAACTCCACGTTTGAAATCATTTTAAAATCTCGTTCATTTAAACTAGGAAAAGGTGAGTTTGTGTTGCTTATTTTATCTCCTGGAAGACCTCTTCTTGTAGAACTATGGTGTTATTTTGTTTTCTTCAGCAGTGGACTAATTTGTGTACCTTCAATATGTCTAAGATATGATAGTAACAATGCTAGTATAAGTCCAATATGGACAGTGGAAATAATACCAACCCAATTAATCTGTGACAATTTCATGTTCTTGTAGTTTGTAGAATAGCATAGCCTGAATTTCAACCCAAATAGTTTAACCTGAGCTCAAAATATAAGTGTGGGTAGTGCTCTAGTTGAAGAGCTCGGTTTTGAGGCAGGGTTCACATTGAGTGTTTTATATCGTGGGTTGAGCTAGGTTGGACTCCTCAACCTGCTCATGTTGCACCTGTAGTTTTTTCATTTAGCTAATTATTGCTTGACCTTCTATGTTTTCAAGTGCTACACAAATCTCATCCAAATCCTGCTACCTCCACCCTTCCATGAGAGGGCTGAGGTATATTGGGCCGTGCCACAAAAAATTGGGGGTTAAACAGAAACTACGTATCTGCCTCCATAATGATTGTGATTATATATAAACAAGTTGTAATCTAACGCATTACTCTCTTCCCATATTCTTCTCTTTCCCCCTTCTCTTCTCTAAGACACTAACGGCTCTAAAATCTAACTCTAAGTCTCCAGTTAGTCATTTGTCATTGGCTATTGAATGAGAAACTTTTGTCAATTGCTTGCCAAGTCGCTTGCACTCTGAACATGAATAGCAGAGTTCTCTGAAAACTACTTGGGCCAAATCTAGTTAAGTGAAATTGTTTAAGCTTGTTCTGCCATTTGCTTGTGTATTTTATTTCTGACTCGGGTTCTACTTCCTAAATTAGGAGTGGGATGCCCTATTGGAAGCTATGAAGAAAGCAAGGAGGTTGAACAATCACGTGTTCTCCATGCTGAAAGCACGTTGTCCATTAGAAGACAAACAGGCATGTGCCATCAAGCAAAGTGGTGCTCCTCTGCATCGGATCAAGTTTGAAAACACTGTCTCTGCTTTCGAAACATTGCCACAGAAAGGTGCTTGAGTCAATTGGGTAACTTCAACATCAGTTTTTGGTTGGGACTGGTCTCTCTAGCTGTATGTGGAAGAAATCTCTGGTTTAATAATGAAGCTAATATTATCTATTCCTATTTTCAGTACTAGTTAGTATATACGTGCGTTACCAAATTTGATTTTTAATTTTTCTATTATATTTTTATTAGTTAGGATTGGAGTGATTTAATATGCATCTGTAACATGTTTTTTACTAAATGATGTGAGTTTTACGTAACAGAGCCAGAATAGCATAATGTTATATTCTAACTTGAAAGAAAACAAAAATACTTGCTTATTCCCTAAACTAAATTCCACTAAAAAAATCTAATTTCCTCGTATGAATAACAGTTTTTTTTGCTCATAAATTAATATATTTTAATAACAATAATCTGTTGAGAACATTAGCATACAAAAACGATCAATCTGTCCCTGAAAAAAGCCTGAGCCCGTCAAATGGATGTTCTTAAGCTATTCGTAAGCTTCAGTCTAACAGAAAGCATAATTATAAAGTTCTGGAGAAAGAAAAAGGATAGATTTACAATCTAAACTCCGTAATTTGCAAATCGCCAACTTAGACTGAAACATACAACCAATGAAGTATGCTGAGTCTATGACGAAGTAACCAACGTTTTTCTCTGGTGTGGATTTAGGTGTCAGGGTTGTGTATATATGTAAGCACTACCTTATCTGGCATGGGAAGTTAAAAGTGTGAGTAAATTCTTTCAAACGAAGTATGAGATCATTATTATCTTGAAGTGTTGCATAATTTCTTTTTGGGTAAATTACATTGACTCCACTTCTAGTTCTTACCTTTCTCACTGCACCCCCTGTTGTTTGTAAAATTACATTGACACTCTTTTGCAGATTGTCGGATCATGGTTGTTGCAATTTTACCCTTAGATGCTTTATTAATTTTTTAATCAAAAATTGCAATCAAACCAAACAACCAAAACCCTATACTTGGTCAAACCTAACCCCATTTCCTAAAACACTAAATCTTTTTATGATAGATATCTTGCAAATTTGTAATATCTTCCACCGCTGCCACCAGCCTTTTTCCTTTTCTCACACCGTTTCACCACCACCATTGTCTTCTTTTCCCCCTCTCGCACAGTTGTTCTCCTCACCAACCATAACCATTGTTATCTTCTATCTCTCTCTCTCTCTCTCTCTCTCTCTCTCTCTCTCTCTCTAGCACACACTAAGCCAGCAAGCTATCTCTCTTCATTCGTAGTCTGTGTAAGAAAACTTGAACGGCTATTAAGGTGGATGGTGGATAGCTAGCAAACCATTTAATGGGTTTAATTATTTCAGCTTCTGAGATTTTTTTTTTTTTGTTAAATCAAATGGTGACTGGATTGATTTGTTAATGGGTTTTGATTGTTGATTTTGTGGTGGTAAAGGTGATGATTGTTAAATCAAATGGTGGCTTGTGGCAGTCGAGGTTGCTTGTAACTTTATTTTTGCTAAATCAAATGATGAATACCCCTATATTTCATTTGCTTTTGAATTTGTGGTGGTAGACGTTCCCAAAAAAAAAAATTGTGATGGTAGGGGTGATGATTGGTGCCTTAGGCGTCGGTAGTGATGGTTGATGGCTGGGGAGGTGGAGATGCTTCTGAGGGGAGCTTTTTCATTAAATCAAATGGTGAGTGGTGAATTATTTTGATGTGTGATGCTTGTGATTTCTAAATGGATTCCTTTCATTTGACCATCAACAACTGCAAAGTTATGGGGGAATTTGTTGTAAACTATCACTTTTTAGGAGGTGTTAGTGTAGTTTAAGAAACAATAAGGGGGTGTAGTGAAAAAGTTAAAAACTAGAAGGAATGTTCTTGTACTTTACCCTGTCTTTCTTTTTTCAATGACAAAAATAGCTGAAAGTTCTTTTTGACAAAATTAACAACAACTAAAAAAAATTATTCCATTCCTGATATTGTGTCATGCATGTAATGGTATGTGTTGATCCCAAAAACTGTTCATCGTGATAGTTGATTGGAATTATGACTTGGCAACTAGTTGAGGTGTTCCTGCAAGAGAAGTCGAGGATCGAAAGGACTCCAATGGTCGATCCTCTGATGATTTTTAGAAAAGAATGATTGATGGAAACTATATTTGGCGGGGAGTAGTCAACTTACATGGATGATGCCCAACTTGGCCTTTTTATAGGTCAAAAGATTAAACCGTTGGAAAATCCTCAACTGTTATTTAAATGAGGCAGCACCATAAGTGGAACAAAAGATGGCACCCTTTATCGTGGATATCTCAACTGGTTTGAATTAGTCAAAGCGTGCGGAGCTAAGGAGCTGCTGAGCTAGGATACTGGCGATCCAGGCCATGAATTTAATGCATTTATCCGTTAGCACCTGGGAAAGTGGGAACGGAAATCGTGTACACGCAACCGTCCGAGAGTCATTGTGGGACTTGTGTATAAAACCTTCTTCCGCGTTACTACCCAATACGTCTTAGAGAGCTCTAAGAAGCCTAATACGCCCTTCCTTTTTCAACTTTATCTTTTTCTGTCTTTTTGTTTCATTATAAGTCCTCATTCTGGAGCATATAGGTTGGTATCATACCTTTCAGTTTAATTTTTATCGTTTTTGCTTTCTTCAGTGGAAGAACTTCAATCTTGATCATGTTGAATCCTTTGTGTATAGGTTTATTCGAGCTCGGCTTGAATATGTGCTTGATTTCTATCTTTCCTTGATTGTTAATAGCCCCACTCATCCCATCCCACCCAAATTTATACATTAATCACCACAACTTTCCTATCATGGTGATCAATTCTGAGCATACACCTTTGAGAGTACTCTGGCATTAATGTCCCAGGCCGATACGACCAACAAGGACTCTGACTCCATTTTGGAGATTGCTCTTCATCTCTCAAGATTATTGAAGCCAAGAATTACCGTAGTTGCCTCAATGAGGACGACGCCCTTCAAGAAATTAGGGTTTTATGCTAGATTCCCAACTTTGTTCACCTTAGGGTTCCTTCCTCTAATTCTTTTGGAACCAATGAAGTATGCTTCTATAAGTCTATCTTTGAGGTTGTACTTCATTATATAATTCCCAAGTATATTAGGGAAACCCTCTATTCTTGAATCTTTCTCTTGCTCAATTGACCCCAAATAGTTGGTGATTCTTGGTCGGCATAGGTGTCATTTGGGCTAAGGCCAATGGCATTGGTATACAGCCTACCATTCCTGAACTCATGCATTACTATAAACTCACCCTTTCTTCTTTACTTTACTGCCATGGATGCCACTTTACAAGAAGCTCAAATTTCTTGCTTCAAAAAATGAGCCCTTACTGGTCTGGACAATCCCGATTGGGCTGCCCTCATGGTGCCTAACACTATGACTCAATCCGATCTAAGTTAGGAGCTAAAGAGCTCTCATATGCTATTATTGAGCTAGTCGGACTCAATCCAAGCTAGGTTGGATTTGAAAAGCTAATGCTACTATTAAGCCACTTGGACTTAATTCGAGGTAAGTTTGGAGATAAAAATCTCTCATATCCTACTATTGAGCTCTCATATGCTACAATTGAGCCACTTGGACTCAATCCAGGCCAGGTTGGAGTTGAGAAGCTCTCATATGCTACTGTTGAGTCACTTGGACTCAATTCGAGCTAAGTTTGGTGCTAAAAAGCTCTCATATACTATTGTTGAGCCACTTGGACTCAATCCAAGCTAGGTTTGGAGCTAAAAAGCTCTCATATGTTACTGTTGAGCCACTTGGACTCAATCCAAGCTAGGTTGGAGCTGAAAAGCTCTCATATGCTTTTGTTGAGTCACTTGGACTTAATACAAGCTAAGTTTTGAGCTAAAAAGCTCTCATATGCTACTGTTCAGCCACTTGGACTCAATCTGAGCTAGGTTAGAGCTAAAAAGCTCTCATATGCTACTGTTAAGTCACTTGAACTCAATTTAAGCTAGGTTGGGTACCTTGTATGTTTGAGTTGTAGAAATACACCCCTTATTTTCCCTTAGATAGGAACATCTTGGAGTAATGCACAATACAAACGCACCTGGTATGTCCTTTTTTACTCTTATATATTCTTATGTTGTTTATCAATACATTTGGGACAATGTACAGTTTTGAATGGGGGGTGAGCATGCTTGATTTATTGATCATAAACTATGCATATGCATCTAAAAAAAAATTGTGTTTTAAAATTTTTAGGTCTTTAGGAACTTTTAGGATCTAGATGTGTCAATTTAGGAGGAAAAAGGTGAAATTTGAAACAATTTTCTAAGTATGGAGAAGCAGCTCACTAGATCTCACGTTCGGACGCGCATGGTACAGATTAAAACATACTGAAACTTGCGTCCAGACGAGGGCTTAGGATCTACAATCACTAGAACATGCGTCCGGACGTAATTTTATCACGCTTCCAGACACGAAGTCCAAACGTTTCAAATTTAGGAGGCGTGTTCGAACGTGACATGATCACGCATTCAGATGCGTGCTCTTTGAGGCCAATTAAAATGGTAGTTGAGACGCATCCTGATGGTTGAACCCCATGCGTCCAGACACATGTGGAAATTTATAAATATACAGAGTCTTAATGAATTTTTTTTTTCCATATTCTCTTCAACTACATTACAAACTTTTCCCGCCTATTTCATGCCCATCTTCTTCATTGCTCTTATCCCATGGCACCACCACAAGCATAAACATCTAAGAGGCCTCGGAGTAGCACCCATGAGCCTCAACAAGATGAAGATACCACTTTTGACCCCCTTTGTTTTAAGGCACTAGAGGCCCAGGCAAGATTCTTTCAATACTACGCCACCAAGCCTTATGTGCAAGAGAGACCAAATAAAGTATGAGGACTTCACCTGGTTAGAAGTCTGAGATATCATTACTTCTAGGCGGTGGGCTAGTTTCATGGGTAGAGAGTGGTCGTGCATACCTATTTTAGCTAGAGAGTTTTATAGCAATGTTGATGACTGTGGGAACGGTATTATACGTACCTACGTTCGAGGTAAAAACATTAGAGTGGACGCCACAGCCATTGCTCGGTTGATAGGGATGCTCTAGGCCCGAGTTGCCAAACCTGACTACCCCCAAAATTACTCAGGAGATATAGTTGGATAGGAGCTTTTGGGGGATGAAAATTTTGTTTGGACTGCAAACCTTAGGTTTCTTTAGTAGTTAGATTTGACAAATAAATATAAGATACTCAATTTGATTTTAGTCTCTAATATTTACCCCTTGTTGAGAAATAATCATATCTATCTTAACCGAGCCCGTCTTTTGTACGCCCTGGGTACCGAGAAGACCATCGACCTCCCCTCACTGATATTCACCGAGATGTGACGAGCTATTGTGGACCCGAAGAAGCAGTCCCTCCCTTTTGTAGGTCTGGCCACAGCACTTTGCGAGCAAGTCGGGGTGTTGATTGACGCCACCATGGATAGGGCTAAGAAGGTAGTTATTCTGAACTCTGACTCTCTTTTAAAGAGTCAGAGTGTGGCTAGGGCGGCATGAGAGAGAAAGTAGGCGGTCGAGTAGTAGGGGGAGGCTGCACCTAAGGATATGGCACCAGGAGAGAAGCATAGGATTAGTTCCTCAGCTTGAAGGAGGACTTGGATTTACTGATTGATAAGGACATTGACCCCAAGATTGATAGGCAGATATTGTTTGAGATTTTGAGAGAGTAGAGAGAGATGTGGAAGGAGATGATAGAATTGAGGGCTTAGATGAGGGGGCTAGGTCAGAGGTCTCAGAGTCACGTAGGCCCCCTCATCTTAACATGTTTCTTCTAGGTCCCGAGTGTGATTAGTTTTTTTTTTTTTGAAAAGAATGTTTGGTTGTGGAAATCAAAGCCTATTATTATATGGTAGATTTTTGTCTAGGTTTGATTTCTTTATCTTTTGAAATATGCAATGTACAAAACTCCAATATTAACTGAAATGCATATTTTGTTCTGTTGCATTATTAAATATCTAAATAACATTTTTATGTATAATTTGACACCACAATATAAAAATAATTTACTTAGCTTTAAATTTGCAACTTTTTAAGCATTACATAGAACTTTATTCTATATTTTGTATCTCTTATCAAGTTCTTATAAAATTCATAATTTGTGCACTTTAGATTTTACTAAGTTGAGAATTTGTTAGGTATTTTTATCTTGAGAACTTGAAACACATAGTGGAGATGCATAAAAAACACTAGCGAGTTTTGATCCAATCTTCTTTGGAGGTTTATTTACATTTACTCAATAAAGGATATTTTTATTTAGCTATTCTCCTTCAATAGTCTTATTATTTTTTTTTTGGTAAATACCAATATTGTGAATGATTGCTTGACTTTAAATTATTTGCATGAAAAGTGTGTTATCAAAAGCTCTTGAGATATGATTTTAGGTCATCTTTGATATTATTTGAATCTAAGTCTTATTCTTTGAATATTATTATCCGTAGAAGTCGTGATTGAGCCTTTAAAGTAAAATTTTATTTCTTATACCAAACATATAATAACTAATCCAATGAGAAAAAATAATATATTTTACCCTTGGTTATCTCGAGATTAAGCTTTTTATTGTTTATGTAATTTGGGAGATGTTGGTTGAGAAAAGATGATCAAAGAAAAAAAAATTGTATACTTGTGAATATATACATTCAGTTGTCTTGCTGAAAAAAAAAAAGAAAGAAAAAGTTGAAAAAAAAAAAAAGAATGACAATATGTCTAGCAATAAAAAAACTGATTGAAAAAAAGAGAAAAAAATAGCAATCATGAGTTTTGAAAAAATATGAGCAAGTGTTGTAAATTGTGCTTCTAAATGATGGAGAGTGAAAGGATATGAAAATAAGTGTGGTTGTTTAATGTAAATGTTCTCTCGGTATAGTCTTTTGAATTTCTGAATATCCTTTGTTTCAAAACCCTAATCCCAAGGCCTCATTACAATATTAAATAAAAATCTATCTGATCTCAAGAGTGTATTGATAGATACATAACTTGTGTGAATAAAAAAAGAATTATGATTATTTGTTTATTGTGTGTTAATTTCCTTTCATGAGATTATGTCAAATCTTTTTCTTTTAGATTACAATTATTTTAATAGACATGTGAGCATTATTTTATTTTGACTTAAATATCTTCTTCTCACTTGTGATATTTGAGGGAATAGTCACTATAATCTAAGAGAATCTTTTATGAGTGAATTTTCTAGTGAGATTTGGCATTGAGATGAATAGTTGATAGTTATAGAGGTGATTACCGGATAAATTATTGACTTTGTATAGTTAATTCACACTACACACGAGTTTATATGAGAATATGATAAGTGCATACATTTATATAGTGTAGAGTTCTATATTTTACTTTGTATGAGCTTATAAAAAAGGTTACAGCTTATAATTTTTATATTGTAGTAGCAATTTATGTTATAATATTATTATTTAAATATTTGATTATAGGTTGATGTTTGTGAGTATCATCTCTAGAAACCCTCACGAGACTATACTCGTCCACTAGGGAGAACATAAGGATTTAAAGGCTTATTGCATGGGCTAAATGCAATTGTGAATCGTACAAAAGTGATTTTGTTTTTATTTTTATTTTTGTTTACCTTACTAAGGACTAGCAAGGTCTGGGTTGAGGGGTGTGATTAAGGTTTAATACTTACATTATTTATTAGAAAAAATCAATTATTTAGTTAGGAAAAGTTGGTAAATATGATAATTTATTAAAGAACTGATGTTATGCTGATAAATGATGAGTTGTATTTATTTTGCAATAAAATGGCTCAAGAATGGAGGAGATAAAGCATGAAAAGGAGCATAGTTGAAAAAAAAGAAGCATACTAGAGTACACGTCCGGACACGAATGACGGTGGAGGTCATTGCGTCCGGACGCGAGTGACAGAAGGTGAAGACTTAAGAAGAGGAACTTACTGAAAATGGCATCTGGATGGTAGAAAGCACACGTCTAGACGCGTGTCATCAGCCTGCCAATGCCAATGCCAATTATAGATTTCAACTACAATTGGATCTTTTCTTAAATAGTCGTATAAATAGGAGTTGAAGGTTGTGTAAAACGGACCTTTTGTGTGTGTGGGGGGGGGGGGGGGCTTAGTCTTTTATTTTCTTTTGGTTTATCGCTATCATGTCTGGCTAAGAGGTTTAGCTAGTGTTAGGGGAAACCTCTCAATGAAGTATGGTAATGTTATTAACTTATGAGTTTAATAATATGTGAAATTTTGTTAATTCAATTTCTGATTTTTTTAGTAAAATTTTTGCTCTGTAAAAATTCTTAAGTTATTGTTTCTTATACATTGATTGCTTGAATTTTTCTACGAGTCAAATAACTGGTTATTTCATGCTTAAGTTGATTACCATTATTTCATATAATAATATAATTGGAGGATTGCTCAACTTCCTGAATAAACTTTTGATTATAAATAAAGGTGTTTTTCTTGGTGTTATTGTTAAACTTGGTGACTTGAATTGACACTTGAGTCTTGTCTAGGTTTGAAAAAAAGTCTTTAATTATTATTGTATAGATTTGAAAGGGAGTACCTGATGCTCTAGTATTTTTTCATTATGATTTAATTAATTTAATCAATTTTCTCAATTCAAATATTTTTTCAAAACACAACAACTTCACAAGTTTTTTTTTTCAGAATTTTAGTGTGGTTTCTACTGTTTTTTTTTTTTATAATTCCCTAAGGGTTCGACCTCGGTCATCTGAAAAATATATTATTTCGCATAACCTACGCTTGGGTTTACACTTTTGAAGTTGTAGTAATAAACTTATTGATATATTATGTATTTTATATATCAGATATAGGTAAGTATAGTATACATATTGATAAATACATGAATATTTCTTAGGCAAACATATAAGACACCAGGTCTTTTCATTACTTATGTCACTTGACAAATTGTTTTACTCAAGTTATAGTATGGATATTATTATGAGACTGGAAAATACTTTTTAAATTTTGTATCTTTATTTTTCAACTAATAAGAATACATCATGTATAAAGTTATGTTATTTTTAATTTTTTTATAATTTTAATATTTTTTAATTAATATTTAAAAAATAATTCAATTTAAAAAATGACAGTGAGTGGAGTAAAGATAAACTAAATATAAAAAACTAGTAAATCAAGTTGTACTATCTGAAGTGATCTAAGTCAAACAACATGGACCACAAAGGGGCCGTCTTTTGATTTACCCTGTTTGGTACGAGGGAAAATAGGGAAGATGAAAAATAGAGGAAGATGAAAAATAGAGGAAGGAAAGTGGGAGAGAAGGAGTTGTTTTTCATTGTTTGGTATGGAAGGAAAATGGGAGGGAATGAAAAATGGAGGGGAGATGTCTTCCCTATTGCCCACCACAAACTTTCCCCCATTTTTTGGCGAAAAATGGACTGAAAAAGTGAAGGAAGATGACATTTTTTGAAAATTGATTATTTTACCCTTTGTAGCAGACAAAACTCTTTCACTTCCCATTGATGATTTAAATAAATTATTAAAATATTTAATGTAATGATTAGATATATCAATATTTTTCAAAAATAAAAAATATCAATATTTTTTAATCCAAAAAATATTGGTACTTTTAAAATCTAATATCAAGTGACAAACCTTAGATGGTCTCGGTGTATGACAAAAAAAAATTAACAGGAAGTTCGTGCTGAAACCAAACAAGAATCATTTTTAGTCATTCATTTTCATTCGTATAAATCTAGTGGTCAGGCTTGCGAATTTTTTGCACAGCCCTTATTACTATGGAAAAATTCACCGCTTAGATATAAGGGTATAATGATAAATTTAGTATATATATATATATATATATATATATATATATATATATATATATATACTTTTTTTTTCATCTAATTTTCTATCTAATACCAAAAATAGGAAGATGTATCCCTTTAATTTTTCCTCTATCATACTAAATATAAATAAAAAAATATATATTTCTTCCCTTTAAGAATGAAAAAAAATTTCATCCATTTTTCATTATTCCAACTTTTTCCTTTTTTAACCAAACGAACCATTAGACACATGATTTTCTTACAACGACTTCCCATAAAAGCGGGGACCGTTTCCCATGGCTATGCACGTGAGAATCCGTACAAGGAATATTCGGTGACCACTCAGATTTTTGAAAAAAAAGTGGTTGTAGTTTTCCAAAAGGAGTAATTTTCAACTTCCTTCCTGAAAATGGTAAACGACAACTTCTGTCCTTTTCTGCTTTAACTCCGCCGCCTAATTGTAGACACTTGTCATACTTGTAATGGCAAACGTTGTAATTTAATTACACTTTTGCACCTTAGAAAATCTTTAAAATTTTAATTTATACACTTAAATATAATAATTTGTATATTACACCCTCAATTACATAAAAATATAATAAAATAGTCCAAAACTAATGGTTCGTTCTATAGAAGAGATCAAAAATAAGGGCAACGAAATAATTGGGAGAAACAGATGTTCATTCATCCAACTTCAAATTCCTGCTAAGAAACTTTAGTCAAACATTACGGCCGTCTTTTTTTGGACAATTGCAAACTTGATGTCTTTTTCAGACTCTTTCTAATAATTTTTTTTTTATCTTAAAAGACCAGTTTGGATGATGACAAATTATAAATTAAGTCGTTCTAGTTTGAATTTTAATAATTTTTTGAGGTCAGATTATACAAAATTTATTCTTTACGAATATCTTAGTTTTGACATGGATGACTCACTTTTAATCGAACCAGAGAGAGAATTAGTTGAAACACACATATGTTGATTCGGATACCACTGACTGTTGAAAAAAAAATGTAATTTTTCACCCTTAGATACCCTTTGTCAAAAAATGGATCGAAATAAATTGACTATAAATAACTTGAACTAAAACCCACCACCATAGCCATATCCAAATTGCTGTGCACCTCCATTACAGCTGTAATACCAGTTGTCTTGGAAACTTGAATGGGCACTCAACTTGAGCTAATAAACCATAACTTTTTGACTTCTATGATCATGCAATAACTAAATTGTCAATGGATTTTGTACGTTTGTGTTAGGCTGCTTTCTTTTATCAGGCATGCATGTTACTTTATGAGCATCCATGAATGGTAAGTGGTGGTTAAAATGCTTCAAACTCCATATATCAACTGCTCTGCAGCAATGTTTTGTTAGATTTTTTACATTTGTCTTCTATCTAGAACCTGTATTTTCTTGGAGTCAAAGACAGAAGGATCTGAATTTCAAACTAGGAACAGTGGTCATCAGGTCATATCTCTAGAATGTTCAGAAGAAGTTTTTTTTTTTCTTTTTTATGCTTGTGTTTTTGTTAAGAAGAAGAAGATGAAAGAAGCCTTGGTATGGTTACATATGGGCGCTAGATCACGTCACCCGCAGCCTCTATTCGACTACAAAAGCCCCCGAGATGATAAAATATTCAATGAAATAGTGATATCACGTTTTTAGTGGTATGTGATATTATTAATTAGTAATAAAATCTCTTATAAATCTTGTGAACCCTACTTAATTCAATAATTATGAATAATGACCACCTACACAAACTACTATACTTGATTATTAGGGTTTACCAAACTTACATGATATTTTTTTTTATTAATTGGTAATAATACGTGTGGATGAGAAGGGATATCACTATTTTTTTCGAATTTTTAATCAAACAATATTTTGCATATGGCCTCAAAATTCCCAAGGAAGATGGCATCATCATGTGCATGATTATATTATTTTATTTACATATCCATTAATGGAAAGTAAGCTGAAATCTAAGGCATAAACATCATTAAATTAATTGTTTGTGCCGTACAATTTTTATAGTGACTATGAGAGGATTAGCTGTTGGATAAAGACATTGTATGGCTGGTATCATCAGTTGAGTTTTTGTCTTTTGTTTTTTTATTAAATAAAGTGGGGGTTGGTTTGAATTATTTGTTTCAACTATGTTCAATCAAAGAAGATATTTTTATCTTGGAGTGACATCAAAATATAGCCTTGTGAGGTGCATAAAGTGACGTCAGAAGACCACGTGAGCTATTATATATTTGCACTCAAATGCAAAACCATCAAGTATAGCGAAAGAAGAAGTAAAGCAAATCTCTGTTTCTCCCACAGAACCTCACTTCACTGCTTTACTAGTAGCATTCTCTCTTTCTTTTCTCTCTCTCTCTCGATCTCTCACTTACTCACTCACACATACACAACGGAAATGGTCCATAAGAGAACCGGACTTCATTTCTACTCATGCATTTATCTTTTTCCTCATATTCACAAATTAATTCTAATCCATCTTTTTTTCTTTAGGTTTGGGAACTTGGAGAGAAATGGAACCAGAATTTTTATGCTTTACAAAAGAATCTCTCACGAGATCAGATGTACAACGTAACTTAGAGATACCTAACGGTGCGTCTTTTCTACCACCCGGGAATGAAGTCATGATTGTACGTGACCAAGCCGGAACCAAGTATGAGTTTATAGCATCAGAGAGGAGGGGTGGGCGGCGGGCTCTGACGTGGGACTGGCATGACTTTGCCGTGGCAAAGAATCTTCAGGTTGGCGACTCCCTAAGAATGTATTGGTCCGGGAATGAGAATGAATATGTGGTGCAGTTGGGCACCAAACTCTTTGGAGATCACATAGTTTGGCTACAAGAATAAGTTCCACTGCGTGAAATTACTTTTATGGGGCTGTGCATGTAAGGTGAGGTTATCTCAAATATATACATATTTTCTTTTTTCTATTTCTTACTTAGTAAATTATTTATCGTGCATGGAAGTAAAACTCATTAAATATATATGGGTTTCCACTGACACACGATAGATGGTCTACCAAGTTGAGAAATAAAAAAAAAAAATTCGAGGAATCTTGATCTAATATTATATGAATGTCAAAATAAAGACCAACCTTGCATACGAAGACAAGGTGGTTCCTTAAATTTGCTATGTCTTCTTTCTTTCTTTCTTTTTTTTTGTTTGGGTGTCATGTTTGATGTGGATAAGCTAATGCCAGCTCCTAGTTGCTTGTCCGTGGGAAGTCAATGTAAATATATTTTCAAATTTATGAAAGTGTGTCATTTAGCCGACATTTCTCCTCTTTGCAGTTACATTTAACAAGGACAATGAAGCATTATTGAATCAAGCTTGCTTTTATTTATTTTCACCGATGCAGCAAAAAAAAAAATGACTGGCTAGAACAAGGGCGCTTTCACATCTAGTCAAAAGAATTGAATTTTATCCGATTTGAATTCAAATAATTTAATTAAAATTTTATTTTTGCCCAATTTTATCGAATAATCACACAAATTTATATCATTTTTGACATACACGTGAAATTATAATTGGATCAAATATTGATATGACTAAATATAAATTCGTAAAATATAGCATAACAAATTTAATATTGAATTCAGATAATCAATCGAAAATATCATTTCATTTCTTACTGATCATATTCAGAATCTAAGTAGATTGAGGCAAAAATTCAATCAATTAATAGGCATATACACATTCATCACAAGTGATAAGAATCAGGGAAGTACATGTTGGCATGGTAATGACATCGAGTGATATTAGGATTGGCCAAATTTGACATTCGATTCTTTGTCGGGGATTGGAAAGTTAGAGAATTGACACATTACTATAAATAAAGGGTTTTCAAATGCGACATTAGAATCGGATATTCAACAGTGATGGATTCTCATAGTCACATGTAGATGTTTATTACCTATATGTCGACTCTCTTTTCTTGCTACCTGACCAAAAAAAAAAATTTACGAAACTAAAAGTAACATTGTAATTAGTTATATTTTCGGACACTCGTTCGTTTCGGTATAATATTGAAACTTTTTAATTAATACAAATATGTAACAGCTATAATTTTTTGTTACATAATTTTTATTATTTTTTTTCAATGAATCATTATAAATCATTAAATTCAAAGTGAATAGTTGAAGTTGATAGAGGTGTGAGGTCAAAGTCAATCCCGTAACTGTACTCAAAATTTTAACACATTTTTTATTGAAAAGAGCAATGATTATCCATTCGAATGCCTTTATTGACTAATTCATGTTATATCTAGGTTGGATTCTAGCAGCCTCTTAGCCAAACAAAAGTCCAATTCTAGAAACTATAAATAAATAAAGATGTCTTAAATAAATTAATTCGGATGGATTGCTAGATTAAGCTGATTGTGACTACAATTAGCTTGATCCAAACAGAACACTCTATACAATTAGCTTGATCCACACACTTGTAAATGCATCAGGAGTGCCTGAGTTAACTTACGGAGTACCTCAACTAATCTTTTTCGTAGTTCAGTCAAAAATATGTTTTTCGAATTATTTTTTTTTTTTACTTTGACTTTTGATACTGTAACTCCTCTCTCGTGGCCACACAACCATGCATTTAAATTGTATTACCTTCCAATCCAGTTATTCGATAAATTTTATTTTCTTAGATCGGATCAGAATTCAAAAAAATTCAAAAGACCAATTTGATCATATTAATGAAGTAAGTTTTATTACATTACATTTTTCAGGCTCTAGAATTTGAATTTTTTTTTTTGAACGGGAGGATTTGAACTTCAAGAAGACCATTCTGATTGTTTGTTTGATGAGATTCAAAAGTTAATTAAAATTCCTGTGTTGGTTCTTGTATTTTTGTTGGAACGTAATAATGAGTGAGCGAAGAATTCACTTATATACAATAAATTTCACTTGAGTTCGTTTTAAGTAATTTGTCAACAAAAAAAATTAAAATCAAAATATATTGGAGAAAATTCCATTCCCAAAGCCACTGTTTCAAAAATTTTAGAGATCGAAGACTTGTGAGTATGTTGCTAGCAATTTGGGGGTGTGATATTAATTTTGTGATGTTGATGTGGCAGCTGGTTAAAGGCAATTAACGGTTGAACCGTTACAAGTTGTAACAATGATTCACTTAACTTCTTGAACATATCTGGGATCAAATCTAAATGTTTGTCAGATTGTATACAAGAATCTTAGACTAGATTACCACTTGTCACATGTGGTGCTGACCATATTATTATTCTGGGACCAGTCCAACGTTTTATATATATATATATATATTTAAAAGTTATTTTTTGTGTCTTAAGAAACAGAATAATAAAAAAAAGTCAATAATACACATATTTGCATTCATACTTAAAATTAAATTACAAAAATAAATGAGAAATAAAAAAATTTAAGCACTGATTATAATAGGACGCGAGCAGTGGTAGTGATGGTGGACGGCAATAATGGTGATGCGAGATGGTGATAGTTGTAATAGATAATAACAACTAGTTGCAATGGTGGCAGCTATAGGTGACAATGGTGATTGCTACAACTTTAGAATTGATCACCTAAGTACAGGTTGTGCGAAGTAATAAATTTCTCGGGAGTTCGAGGTCGAACCACAGAGAATTGGAAAAACAAGAGACACAAAATAAATAAAAAGCAAACTTGTAAGAACAATTTATTTAAGAGATTATTGAGTTGAGAAAATATTGATTGGAGTAATTAAAAAACAGTAACAAAAATACTAGAGCATCAGGTACTCGCTCTCAATTTTCATACAATAATGATTAATAACTCAAAACTTAACTTGAGACAAGAATCAGATGTCGATTGATTCAAATAACAAATCAAGTAAGAAAATCAAAAAGTTATAATCAAAAGATTATTTAAGAACCTGAATAATCTTCCAATTATATTATTTTATGAAATAATAATAATTACCTCAAGCATGGAATAACCAGTTATTTACTCGCAGAGAAATTCAAGCAATCGATGTACATGACACAACAACTCAAGAATTTTTACAGAGTAAAAAATTTGCTATAAGATCAGAAGTTAAATTAATAAAATATCATAAATCATTAAACTCATAATCAATAACATTACCGTACTTCATTAAGAGGTTCTCCCATAGCCCTAACTTAGCCTTTTAGTCAAACATGACAAACTAAAACTAGATGAGAAAAGAATCATCTCCTAAATCCTAGATGAGAACCCTTATTTATACTAAAAATAAATCTTAAGTATAGGTAGAAGATATAAGGTTGTCTTGGAAGGAATTCCTTTCAAAAGAGAAGTTTTGTAAGGTTAAATCCCGTACATTAAATCTTTGAGGCGCGGGTATAAAATCTGTCTAGACTTCGAGCTTGAATTGTGCATATTTAGAAGCTAAATCACGAAATTTTCGTGAAATACACTTTTGTAGCCTTGAAGTCTTCTTTTCAATCCCCAAAAATCAAGTAAACCAGATATCAGAGTCAAAAGTTATGACCAGAATACTGAAGACGTGTCAAATCCTTATTCTTTTAGGATACTTTCTTAATCTAACTTTAAATGAGTTTTCTTCCATCTTGGACTCTTATAAGAATTAAATTACTGTCATATTTTCAAGTCTTCTCATCTCAATATTGACTCTTCAATCCTTATTAGTTGTGATTCTTCCTCTAATGATTGATTTACTTGCCTTATCTATTATTACTTTAAATCAACCAATTTACCTGCAAAATAAACCAAACAACTAGAAAAAGTACTAAAACTAGAAAATCAAATAATTCAACACATTTAATCACAAATAATATGCAATTAACCAATCATTAAATATAATAAAAATAATAATTTTGATAGTTAATCAGTGATGGTGGTTAGGGGGCACTGAGGGTGATGTGGTAAGGGTAATGGTACCATAGTGGCGATGGTGGTAAGATGGCAGTAATGATGGTGGTCATGGGGCACCAATGGGGGTGGTGGTGGGGTTACGATAGTGGAGGTGATGGGGGTGGTGGTGGTAGTTGTTGTGGAAGAGATGATGGTGAAGGGGGCAATGGTAGTGGTAGTGACGGTGTTAGTGGGGCTATAGGTGTGGTAGGGTGGCAATAGTGGTGGTGGGTGGGGTGGCGGTAGTGGTCGTAGTGATTGTGGTGGGGGCGGTGGTGGTAGAGGTATTGGTGAGGCGGTTTCTAAATTCTATTTTTTTTAAAAGTACTTATGAGAAATTATAAGTATTAAAAACACTTTTAAAAAATCATCCTAAACACACCCTTATAGTTATATTTTTCATATTAAATTTAAAGTGTTAATATTAGTCGTCAAATTAATTTTAAAATAACACTTAAAGAGATTTCAACCGCGAATAATAAAAGTCATTTTACTTATATTTTGAGATTTAAATTGTATTGTGTTTTATTTTATATATATATCTATATAACAAAGTAGCTTACAATTCAAATCTTAAAAGATAAACAAAATGATTTTTTGTTATTTGCGGTTGAGATCGTTTTAAATTTTACTTTAAAATTAATTTAACGACTAATATTAACACCCTAAATTTAATAGGAAAAATAGGCTTCCTAAGGGTGTGTTTGGAGTGACTTTTTAAAATATTTTTAAAAATTATTTATTATAAATATTTTTGAAAAAGAAAAATATTTGAAACCGCCCCACCACTGCCTCTACCATCACCACCACCGCTACTATCACCACCACCACCGTCGTCGCCACCACCGTCGCTGCCATCACCACCACCATCACCATCACCGCCACCATCGCCACTACCACCACCACCAGTACTACCGCCACCTTCAGCGCCACTACTGCCGCCGCCACCACTACCGTCGCTGCCACAACCACTGCCACCGCAGCCACCATCGTCGTCGCCACCGCAGCCACCATTGTCGTCGCTGCCGCCACCACGGTCATTGCCACCCACCACAATCAACACCGTCTCCTACCACCACCACCACCACCACTGCCGCCCACAACCTCTCACCCCCATTACAAATTGATGTTTAAATTTATTTATCTCTGTTCTATGTTTGTGATTTGATTTTGGATATGAATATAAATATATTTATTGATTACCATTTTTTATTATTCTGTACCTTCATGTACAGGCAATAACTAGTATATATAATAAAGTAACTTACAATTCAAATTTTAACAGATAAACAAAATGACTTTTTCTATTCGCAGTTGAGATCGCTTTAAATTTTACTTTAAGGTTAATCTAACGGCTAATATTAACACCCTAAATTTTATAGGAAAAATTGGCCTCTAAGGGTATGTTTTGGGTGACTTTTTAAAAATACTTCTAAGAATTATTTCTCATAAGTACTTTAAAAAAAAATAGTGTTTGAAACTGTCTAACCATTACCTCTACCACATCACCACCGCAACTACCACCACCACCACCACCCGCCGCCGCCGCACCATCACTGCCACTGTCGCAACTGCCACCACCACCACTACCACCACCGTCGTCGCCACCATCGCCACTACGATCTTTGCTATCCATCACAACCATTACCGTCTCCTATTACCACTGCCACACACCTCCTCTCACGCCCAATGCAATTAATATTTAAATTCATTTATCTCTTTTCTATGTTTGTGATTTGATTTTAGATATGAATATAAATATGTTTATTGTTTATTATTTTTTATTACTCTGTGCCTTTAGACACAGACAATAACTACTATATATATAATGTACTACAATTACCGAGTTTAATAAAATCTTATGCAGTTCACTATAGAACCAAAGTAAAAATCTAGGGGACAAAGTAGTAATAACTAATATATATTCAACACTATTATTTTAATTTAATTTTTTGAGCTAATTCACTTGATAATATTAACTATATAAACAAAAAACAAGAAACTTCTTTTTAGGAAGAAATCCCAATTGCATTGAGGAAGGACTTTGCTTTATTGTAATCATCAAGCACGAACTTCAATTTTTTAATCATCAAGGACTTTGCTTTAGTGATCTGAAATATACTTGAAACTTAGTGGCTTCTTTAATCATCAACCACCCCAACCTAACCAGCACACACATATCATGTTATTTTATTATTTTTTAGTGTGTACGTGGCATACCACTATAGGCAACCGACCTATTTGCCTATTTGCCATTATCAAAAGGAGTAGGCTTCGGTACCGAAAACATAAAAATAGGTACCATACCGAAAAATTAAAAGAACCAGATGTTCGCCACGTGTACGCTCCAAATTTTATAAGAAACCTATAATCGGATTCACCGGTTTCGGTATATACTTTAAAAAATTTAAAATGATAATTATTTATTATATTTAAACATGAACCCTTACACACTTTAAAAATAAGTGAACATGAACTCTTGTACACTTTAAAAATAAATGAACATAAACCCCTTTACATTTTAAAAAATTTAATCATGAACCCTATATACTTTAAAAATAAGTGATAATAGAAATTAAAATGATAATTATTTATTATATTTAAACATGAAATAAAAATATAAGAAAAAATTTACAATAGTTGGGGTTATTAAGTGAACATGAACATGAACCCCTATACACTTTAAAAAATTTAAACATGAATCCCTTACACTTTAAAAATAAGTGATAATAGAAATTAAAATGATAATTATTTATTATATTTAAACATGAAATAAAAATATAATAAAAAATTTACAATATTTGGGGTTATTGAGTGACATTAAATATACCATTTTAGATTAAGTTAAAAATATTAGGAGGTTAGATTAGATTATCTAAGTTCACCACTATTTTAAGTGATAATAGAAATTAAAATTAGTTTTAAAAAATGATAGTTATTTATCATATTTAAACCTAAAATAAAAATATAAGGAAAATTTTACAATATTTGGGTAAAATTGTCATTTGTTGGGGTTATATTTTGGGTTAAGTTAAAATTAGGGGTATAAGTGAAATTTATTGGACATATCTTGAGTGATCGAGATTAGCCCGTAACATCTTGATCGAGATTAGTTTAGCGAAATTATTTTGCAACTTGATCGCTACTGATCGCTACATACGCGATCGAGATTTTTGTTAGCGATCAAGATAAGAGATAACTCCAAAGTCTCCAAGTTGATCGCTCAAGACTCTCAAGTCTCTCTCAACTCCCTTGTCTTCTATTCCCCCAAACTCCTCAAAACCCTAAATCAGCGATCAAACCCCAAATCTAACCCAAATGGGTGAAAAACCAACCTGATTGCATACCAAAATCCTAAATCACAACCATTTTTGGATCAACCACCTCCCAAATCGGTGAAAACCCAAAACCCACTCCCACCGCCTTCATCTTCTCCAAGGTTCTTTCTTCTCTCTCTCTCTCTCTCTCTCTCTCTCTCAATTTCATCATATTTTTGTATACATAGTTGTCTCTCTCTTAATTTCATAATAATTTTGTACACATGAGTTGAGAATTATGTTTTTTGTGAATGATGGTTTATTGCTATTGCTCAATTGTTAATTGTTATTGCTCAAAAGTAATAGATAATGTTCCATGTTAGTGCAGATTTTTTTCTTGTTACAGCAAAGTATAATGACCAAGAAGTATAGGCCAAAAGTTGATACCAGTGAAAAAATGAAGAGGAAAGAGAGCTGTAATGAGGGAGGTCCCTCGAAGAAGAAGAAATGTAATCATCCTCCCTCCGTTGATCCGTCCTCAATAGTTAATCCCACCTCCACCAATCCAATTGATCCCATTGTTGATCCCACCTCCACCAATCCAGTTGATCCCTCATTCAATACATCAAGTTCACCCAACCCCAATCCCAATCCAACAAGTTCATCCAACCCCAATCCAACAAGTTCATCCAATGAAGACATATCTTTCTTCAATGATGATTGCAAACATCGGTATGATAATTGCTTTTATAATAAACCTTTGTTATTGGAGAGGGGTGTTGTAGTGGATGAATTAAAAGATGTAGGATTAGATGTTATTTTTGCTCTTCATCGATGGAATTCTTCAGTTCATATCAAGAAGATGGATAAAGCATATAATACATAGGTGAAGATATTTTATTCTAACCTGCATGATATTGATAAAGTTAATCACAAGTTTAAGTCCCTTGTGAGGAAGGTAAGTTTTAAAGTAACCCCAGATTTAGTTTCAAAAATATTGGGAGTTCACCGACCCTTCCTTCATGATGAGACACTTTCTTATCCATTCAATAATTCTAAGCACATACCTAAGTTGGAAGATGTTTATATAGAAATCGAGGGTATACCTAATAATTTTAGTGAGAGTGCTACTGATCCATCATTTGTCAGCAACACCTGACTCATAAATATAGGATTTTAAACCTTATAGTGGGGTACAATATTCGTCCAATTGCACATAATGCTGATTTTGGACTTGATCGAGCTTATCTCCTGTATGCCATTGGAACGGGTATGAGTATAGATCTACCTTGTTTAATAATTGATGAAATTATTTCGGCACACGGTACGAATGATAGTTGAATATGTCTCTCATTTCCAATTTTGATTTCAAAGATTATGGAGGATTGTGGAGTTGTGATTCACTCAAGCGATGCTTATTCTACTCCCATGAATCCAATTAATGGTGGGACAATAAAAAAGAGTTTGGGACAAGGGAAGAATAAGAAAATTCAGCCACAACAGAGTTTGGGGAAAGAGAAGAATAAGAAAACTCAGCCACAGCAGCCACAAGTTGAAATCCAGAATGAAGTTGCACCTGAGGATAATATTGCAGCCCAAACTGTCCCAAATTCTTCCACAAGTGGTCTTCCTTCATTGGATGAACGATTGTCTATATATGCATTTGTGATGATACGAATGGGAAGAATGATGGAGGAATTTGGAAATACTCAAAATGAAATAAAGGAGTCTCTCAAGGTGATGGATAGTAGGTTGGATAAAATTGATAGTAGGTTGGATAAAATAGATAGTAGGTGGGATAGAATTGAGTCTTTTTTTATGAAAAGCAAAGAAATAGCTAGAAAGTGAGAATTATATAACTGTAGTTGTTGGTTGTTTATACAATAGTTGAAGTAGCAGTAGTGAAATGTGATGAAACAAATATATATGCATATGGATTTCCATCTCTCTCTCTCTCTCTCAGTTTTTGTGCATTATTCACTAAAGACATTTCTTATTATTCAGTGAAAGGTGGTGATCATATTATCTCTTTTTTACTTTGTGATGATGAGGAAATATCCTACAATGTACAAGGAATTAATGTGATTGTGCCGTATTGTTTCCTTTGTTGTATATAATACCCGTGTTATTATTTTCAACCCTTTTGTTTTGGGGATTATGGTGGATTTGAGGAGTCTTGAGAGAGACAAAGAACGGTCCAGTCTTTTAAAGGATCATGTAAAGAATTCAATTTTAAACGCCGAGGTTGATCTTCTCATTACAGTTTATTTCTGGTGCTTGGTGTTGTCACCATTGTGTTTAGCAGTGAGACTGAAACAGGGAACAAATTGTCATTAATGTTCTTGTTTGGAATTATGTAATATTTTTTTTAGTCAGGACTGTTAAGGGCTTTATGGGTTGTGCTTGACATTTGCTGAGTCTTTTGGAACAAATTCAGTCTTTGTTGAGCAGATTACAGTTTACTTTGGATCATGTTGATAGAGAAGCTGATTTTCCAGTTTACTGAATTTTCAAGCTGATTATACAGTTTTAGGCTGAGTATATAGTTTACTTTGGATCATGGATTATATAGTTTATTGAATTTTCTGTAAGTGGCCAGCTTCTAGTGTTGTCAGGCAGAGGCTGCAGGATCAAAGAGGTCTTCGTATTTTGCGCACTAAGACTTCTATGGTATTTGATGATAAAGGTTGAATAGGTGTTTGCTGGGGTGTTGTATGCAGTGAACTGGAGTTGGTATCCTGCTACTGTTGAGCTATTGCTGTTGGGCTTAGTATCCTGGAGCTGTTGAGTTACTGAACTAGTGTTGCTGATTGCTGGGCTAGTCTTGGAGCTGTTGAGCTGCTTCTGTAGAGCCTCTGATGCTGCAAAGCTGTGGTGTGGGCTGATTCTAAGCTGTCAATATCCTGCTGGATTTGGAGGGTGGAAGCTAAAGAGTTACTGCTTGGCGTATTTTCAGTTGGTTCAGGAAAATGTACCAATTTTATCTGGTTTTTGTCTCAGAATTTGCAACAGAAAATTCGTTACAAAAACATAAAATCTATTTTTTTGTAACAGGTTTTTCTAGTTTTGTTTTCTGTAAACAGTTAATTTTTTATTTTGGTAAAAACAATGTCTATAGTAATATGTTCCTCAAAAGTGGTAATCCTCCCTAAAAAATGATGATATTACCCAAAAAAGTGATAATCTTGCTTCAAATAATGGGTAATCTTATAGAAAAAGGTGGTATTCTTATCAAATACAAGTGATAATGTTACACACAAAAATGTTGTAATCTTAACCACCCCAAAAAGTGGTAATATTAACCAAAACAGTGGTAATGTTAACTAAAAAAGTGGTACTCTCAACAAAAAATTCATGGTAATGTTAACCAAAACAATATTAACCATAAAAGTGGCAGTGCTAACCTAATCAATGGTAATGTTAACCAAAATAATGGTACTCTTAACCAAAAAAGTGGTACTCTTAACAAAAAAATAATGGTACACTTAACCTAATAAATGGTAATGTTAAACAAAATAGTGGTAATGTAAACCAAAAAATTTGTAATCTTAACTTAAACAGTGGTAATATTAATCAAAAAAGTGATACTCTTAACCAAAAAAATGGTAATGTTATCAATAAAAGTGGTACTCTTAACCAAAACAGTGGTAATATTAACAAAAAAAAAGATACTTTTAACTAGTGGTAATGTTAACCAAAAAAGTGGTACTCTTAACTAAAAAAATGATAATATTAACAAAAAAAAGTAGTAATGTTAAGCAAAAAAATGATACTCTTAACCAGTGGTAATGTTAACCAAAAAAAAGATAATATTAATAAAAAAAAGTGGTACTCTTAACCAAAAAAATAATAATATTAACAAAAAAAAAATGGTACTCTTAATAAAAATGATAATGTTAACCAAAACAATGGTAATCTTTCCCTCAAAAGTGGTAATTTTACCTCGAATAATTGGTAATCTTACCAAATAAAAGTGATAATGTTACAACCAAAAAGTTGTGGGAATGCACAATAAAACAGATTTCGTTCGGCATTGGTGCATGAAAAATCATGGCTATGGCTTAGACTGTTATAATAACTCATAATAGTAGAAATTAACAAGCAATACTCACCAAAGCAACAAAAAAGCGAAGAGGGAAATATGTTTTAACAAGCAATACTCAACTCATAATATGCTTTTTTTGCCCTCTTCTTCGTCCAAAAAAGCAAAAAAAAAAAAACTTGGAATGGAGAATGTAAATTAAACCATTTTCATTCAAAGTTGCAAAAAAATTAAAATTTCTTCAACCCATCTTGCTCCATGATCTTTGCGCCCACTATGATAGCATAAATTGATGGTTAGATGACAATGGTGGAAAAACAAAATTTGTGGAATAAAATTTGTAATTTTTGTAATTACTTCCATTGAAACTAGTGTTGATGTACTATGATTGAATGGTAGAATCAAAGTTTGACATCCCATCCTAAAATAACAAGGAATGAGTACATATGAAAAAAAAATTATAAATATCCAAAGAGTATTATATGAACCTATAGTTGAGGATACCCTCATTGACAAAGGGAATGCAACGATCATCCTCTTTCAATGATGGCATATATTGTTGCGATCCACTATGCTGTAAAAAAGACATGTGTGGTGGTTGGTCTGATCCACTATGTTGTGAAAAAGGAATGTTCTGTGGTGGCTATGATCCAATTGGTTGTGAAAATGGCATATCCTCGAATGGATCATTGGATTGAGACATCAAGAGTGGACATTTTCTAACAGTATGGCCAGTGCCCTTGCATTTACTACATCTTCGCGGCTTGATTGGAATATTCTTTTGTGCACGACTATGATTACCTTTGGTTTTCATAATCTTTGGATCATTCACACCGAATTGTGTAGTCGTCACATTTGCATCGTGTTTGCCAAGTGACTCATGACGGGCTTTTAGAAGAGAAGTTTTTTGTTGCACCATACTCCTCAAGTCATTTGAGTCTGAGAGCGAATGTAAACCATAATAACACATTTGGCAGGACATTGACATAATTCCAGCATAACGCGTAGGAATTGACACATTCGGCTGCACGTTACCACATTCATGTGCACATTTATACCTAGATTTTGCTTTAATGGTCCACTTGTCCATCACAATGGTATGAGGAAACTCTTGTATGTGCTCATACTTCATGACCGCGATCATCTGAGAGCATGGAATCCCAAAAGACTCAAATTTCATGCAATTGCATTTAAAAACATCAATTTGAGGATAATATTGCACAATCCACCGTGATTCTGGTTTTGTGAATCGAGACAAATAGTAACTCCGATGACTTTCAATCTTGATCTTATCCACTACAAAAAATACAACTTCTTCTCGTATCTTATCATGGACCTTGAAGAAAATACTTCTGGTATATAGAGCAGCAACATGCTCCTCTAAGCATCTCAGTGCAATCTGCATCACTGGCCTCGAATGTTCCGACTCAAAGTCATCATTGGCCTCGCACTCCCTGATCCTTGCCAAGCCCCTGTCATAATGCCTAACAAACTTGAATAATCGTTGGCTTGTTTTTAGAAAGTGTTTCAGGTAGGCATTCATACTCTCCTATCGTTGCGTGCTTTTTAAGCCGACAAAAAATTTTCCTCGCAAGTACGCTTCGGCACATTTGAATCGCTTTGCATAAACTTCCGCTATCCAATTGTTTGTCTCCAGTCCAAATGATTCGACCATTGATTTCCACTCATTTTCAAATTCTTCCGGAGTGCATTGAGCACACATGCACCTCTTAAATGCATTGACAAAATTTTTAGCATTTATATTTGTGAAGGCATTTCTTGACAAATGCCATCTACATAAGCGATGCGTCGCTTGAGGAAATACTCTTTCAATTGCATCAGCCATTGCTTTATCTCCATTCATAATAACAGATACAGGCATCTTGTTTTCCATTGCATGAAGAAAGGTATTCAATACCCACACATATGTATCAATCGTCTCGTCTGAAAGTAATGCGCACCCAAAGATAGTTGTAGTGTTGTGGTGGTTGACACCGGCAAATATCACAAACGGCTTCTTATAGGCATTCGTTCGATATGTAGTATCAAACGTCACCACCTCACCAAAGCACTTGTAATCTAGTCGAGATGTCGAATCAGCCCAAAACAAGCAATTCAACGAATTGTCATTGGCGACAGAATACTTGAAATAGAATTGCGGGTCCAACTCTTCCTTCGCGCTCAAGTAGGCTAATGCGCCCTCTGCATCACCATCTCTCAACTCTTCTTTATGGTAGGATGTCATGTCATTGTAGAGATCCTTTGTGGTAAACCCAACATTTTGATATCCTCCCGATTGTTGCAACATGAAATCTCTAATATGACTTGTACGCATACCAACATTCGCAATGATATAGCTTGTGCTCTGTCGGGGCTCTTGACACACCTGTGTGATTGGAGAAATGGAACACCACGTTGTGAAACCAATTCATGGTTATGATCCATTACAAACTCTTTTACAACCCATTTTTGTGTCTTCCTATCAAACTTCACTCGAAAGGTTGTCTTGCATCCAAGTCGTGTTAACCCTCGAGGTTCCCTTGATCGCTCTACGCGTTCTGCATTCTTTGTCGACCGATACCCTTCTCAGGAACAATCCCACCGTCTTGAAATTGGCATGTTATTCTTGTCATGCTTTAGGTCATCCTTACGAACACTAAAACCCGCATATCTACCATATGTGTTATAAAATTGTCTAGCATCTTCATGTGATATAAATGTCATTGCAAGGACTTCTGTAGATGTTAAATCTTCCTTCATTGCAATGTCTTCAATTGATGTTAACTCGTCCTTGCTTGCAATGGCTTCATTGGATGCTAACTCATCCTTGCTTTTCTGATGGAAGTCCATGTGCTGATATTCATCATTTTTAAAATCATTCAATATGTCATCTGCTATATCACTATTTAAGTCTATAAGAACCTGCTTTCCTTTTTCCATTTGTTTCGATTATACCTAAGCAAAAAAAATTAACAATCTCATGTTAAAGAAATGACTACTATTTCTGCCTATCAAAATAAGAAGATAAGAGTTGTGGACATAACACAACTAATAACAAACATCTATGGAGAAAAGATCATTAAATACTTACCTTGTTTGATTTGAATCTTTCAATACCTTGCATTCCACTTAATTGCATGGATGATCAAGAAAAGATCGTTAAATATGTTGGATTGAAGTTAGATGGGTGATGAAATAATGAAGATTTTAAGAGCGATGAAGAAATGCATGCTATAATTGGTGATTGACTTCAGTTTGTTATTGTGTTAAGAAAATCATAGTAGTTGGAACAGTGGTTTTACATTTACTTCCCAATTAAATGCCATTTATTACACAAAAATTATATTACCTACTTAAAAACAATTTTTTTTTTACAACTATTATGTCAAAATTAGAACATCTTGGGCAGATTGCAAATTTTGTCTGATGTTCAAAGATGTGCAGTATATTATAATCATTGTATTATTATGTTCATAACATGTTAATTTAAAAATTATGTCATACATAACTTTTTAATTTATTATGGATTTTTGTATACAAAATGGACTTTAATAAAGTTTAAAAGTTAGATGAATAAAAATTTAGTATTATATTTAATATAACTAAATTTTAGTTGGATATAATATAATCTAAAATTAGTCTTGATTTGATATCAAATTAAATAAAAATTTAGTTTTAATTTAAGTAAATATTATTTCAATATTTCGAAATTAAATCTCATTTTGTATACTTATAGTCCATTAACTTAAATAGCAATTTAGTGAATGTCTTGAAGCTGAATGTCCATTAATTGGATGATGTATGTTTTGGGGGTGGGGAATCACATTCAACTTCCTATGTGTTTTACTATATTCAACTTCCCACTTTTTGACTTCACAAAATTAAAAAATTAAATTTCATTCAACATTTTTCCCATTATCGTTCTTTAAAAGTGGGAGTAATAAGTTTAACACATATTTGGGGTAAGATTATCACTCTTTTGGTTAATATTACAATTATTAAGGTAACAAAGTCACTAATTTTTGGTTAATATTACAACTTGGGGTATGTTTACCACTTATTTGGTAAAGATAGAAGAACACATAATTGAATGTTAATTTGATTACAAAAATATTTTTTTTACATCTCATAATGGAATGTTAATTTGATTAAATTAAATCTCATTTTGTATACTTTTCATAGTCATACGAAATATAAGTGTCAATAGATTCAACTTCTAATGTGTTTTATTATATTCATGAGATCGAATATTAATTTATTGTTATGTTTATTTTTTTGGGAAACTTTACCAGATCTAGTGAGTAAGGTTACCACTTTTAGGGTAAGTGTACCACATTTTGGTTAATATTTATTTGCAATTTATGGGGATAATTTTACTACTTTTGTGTAAAATTACAATTTTTTTAAAAAGATTACCACTATTTTGAAAAAGGATAACACAAATTGGGGTTAGATTTAGCAAATTTTGTGGGTAAGATTACTATTTTTTAGTTAATATTACAATTATTAAAGGGTAACGTTACCAATTTTTAGATAATATTAGGTACATTTACCACTTTATTATTTTTGGTCAGGTATGTTTAAAATTTATTTATTTTTATTTGTTTTATGCTAGGATTTTATAGATATTTTTTTAGTTAAATATGTTACGAATTTTTTTTTTACTGTAACACTTTTTTATTAAACGATTTATTCAAAAAGTTTTAAATAATTGTTTCAAATTTCTATTTTTTCGGAGGCTTCCCCAACACGCTGTACACATCCCCCAAGAAACCAACTCTTTACTTCACTTCACTTCACTTCTCTCTCTTCTCAGACCCTTCCCCTCCCTTGCCCAACTCCATGCCTGAGACTCTCTCTCTCTCTCTCTGTCTCTCTCCTGTCTTTCTCCTTCTCTATCTCGCAGCACACACGAATCGACATCAACCTTCCACCCTTCTCTCTTCGAAACTCTCCTCTGCTTCCTTTTTCTTTATCTTGTTTCTGAGGTACTTTTTTACAGTTTCTTTTTAATTTATGTTGTTTAATCTGCTTTTCATTGTTTAATCATATTGATCTGGGTTATTCCCACTACTTATGCCATAGATTTGATATAGTATGCGTTTTTAGATTATTTTTCATTTTTGGCTTTTCGGTTATTGATTATGTTTCTTTTAAAACTAATGTTTGTTTATTATTTCTCCATTTTGATTATTATAATCATATTTATTGGGTTAGATATATATTTTTTTACTGTAGACAGTTTCTTGAGCCTAATCATCTTGTAAATGAATACATTCTGTTCGAGCAAATTATTGTTAATCTTTTATGTTAATTGTTCGAGCAAATTATACTATACATTTTTTTTAACCAAAAAAGTGGTAATCTTAACCAAACAAGTGGTGATGTTATCCAAAAAAAGTGGTACTCTTAACTAAAAAAGTGGTAATCTTTACCCAAAAAAAATAGTACAAGAGGGCAAAAAGGTGGTACTCTTAAAAAAAAAATGGTAATGTTAACCAAAAAAGTTATACTCTTAACAAAAAAATGGTAATGTCGCATGGTTTCACTTCAAGGTCGCTCTTTTTGGTATGTGTGTATATTTTCAATATGGTAAATTTTTGTTATGATTTGTCGGTAATTAATTTGTTCATTCATATTATTATTTTTTTTTTTTTGGTTTTTTGCAGCTTTAGACTTATAGAGGAACTAATATTGTAGTTTTATACAAGTAGGTATATTGCAACTTCGCAACTAATCTTGATATCTCAATATTACATTTTCAATACTCACTAGATACAATATTCAACATTAGTCTAACTTTTTAAATACATAGTCGAAACATTTTCATCATTGGTGCTTAATTGGTGGTTAAATTTGATTGAGTTATACTTTTTCATGGGTTTTTATGCTTTTGTGATACAGTAACTATAAAATTAGGTTTATATATGGTATTGAAGTTGCATTTTGAATTATTACATTTAAAAATTTTCAATTGATTACTATTTTTTTAATTAGCGCGTACACAAACACCCACAGACACAAACATTCATATACATTAGGGGTGCAACTCGGGCAGGTTGGTCAATCAACCCTAGGTATATAATCTTTAACCCTAAATGACACTTCTTGTTCACTTAATAGGTAATAAGTGCACTGCCTTTGATTATGTCGGATGGTGAAAAGCTTGACAACATCACAAAAAAGGAGCGATGGTACTTGCCGACATGGTTCTCGGTAAAGTATTCTAACTCATATGTTTTGTGCACTACTTGTACAGACAAAGCATCTACATTTGCTTATGATTTCTATGTTATGATTGCTTTTTGTTGCAACAAGCTGTTGGTATGGAGTTGTCAAAGAATGGTCTCTTGGGTGATAAATTTAGATCCAACTATGGTCATTTGATTCGCGACATTAATAACTGTGATAAGGTTTGATGTTGCTGCTTATATTATATTCGTTATCCTTATTAATAAATGGATGTTTATGATGTCTCAATGATCATTGTTTTGTATGTTTTATACTGTAGATATATGTACCAATGAATGATGGGGACATTCATTGGTACTTAATGGTATTAGATGTACATAATAAGGAGGTCATTATTCTTGACACATTGCGTGATGGCCGCACAAAACATAAACGATTTACATAGGCTTCGAAAACGGTAAAGTTTATGTACTCCATTTAATTTTTTGTGAAAGGTGTAATCCCAATAGTTATCACATACTTTGTAGTCGTGCACAGGTGAATGTACTACATCGTCTAATTGTTACGTTATCGGAAGAGGTCACCCAAATCGACATATGGCCTATCACTAGACCAAGATGGGTGCCGATACAAAGCAATGGTTACGATTGTGGAATGTACATCATCAAGATGATGCGGGCGCCACATTTGGGTCAAAAATTCCCCATAAAAGTATATAGTACACAGAACATTGTAGTACCTCATATAGTGTTGTTTTAGAACCGTTATAGAATGTGATTTTCTAATATGTCAATGCACATGTTTTCTTCCTTTTGTAGGAACCTAGTATTGAAACACGAATGGAGTTGGCTATCAGTCTTGTAATACACCTTGCCAACAAAAATAGGGACAAGACAATGTTTAGAGCATCACTATTAGGATGATATTGGGGGTGTGCCTTCTAGTCCGTGTTATATTATTATCAATTTTTTTGGTCAGTCTAATGTATGTCAGTGATTATTGCAGATGGAGTTACACTTATCCCTTCATGAACAAACTTGTCCCTGTTGGATTTGGGTGGCTTACACTAATCAGACTCTCACCATTGAGCAGCGTCTCTCCCTCCCTATCTCCCCCTCTTTTTGCTCCAATCACAAGCGCGCGCACACACACACACATCTATATTTTATTGGCTTACTCAGCTCATCTTTTGAATTTTATGTTGTGTCACTAGAAATCTGCACGACTGCACCTCGTTTGTTTTTAAGAAAAAATGGACTAGAATTAAATTTTCTTTTAGTTTCTTAAACTGATGCCTTCGAACAATTCTGTTGCTCTAGACTCATACTGTGGAGGAAGAGAAGTAGATGGATTCAAATACGGATGCAAAAACATAGACATCATTGGAATTGCAACTGGTTAAGAGAAAGGACAATATGGTGCTACGGAAGCTTCTCGTGAGTTAACCTTCAAGTACAAGGACTTGTTTGATGTAAATGCTTATTTTGCTCTCATTAAATACATGTTATATTGATGTTGTAGCGGGTCCAAGATATTTTGATTCCCCATAAAGCAGTTGGGGGATGTGCTACAATTGTGGTGAAGATGATCACACAGTAGCAAACTGTACTATGAGAAAACGGAAGAAACCATGCTATATATGTGGTGGTTTTGAGCACAATGCAAAGCGCTGCAAGTAGGTTTAAAGTATATTCTTTGCGAAATTATTTTGTTTTACTCTCACAATTTCATGTAGTCATCAAAACTTAAGCGTTTGTCCTTTCTGCATGATTCTTCTTCGTTTAATTCATATTAAATAATTGTTGTGAATGAATTTTCTCTTTCTTATTATATATATAATGATATTACAATTTGGAAAGAGAATCTTACTGGGAATTTTGAATTCCCTTACATTTCTTTACTTATGATATAAGTCAAGTGGTCCATAATATCTCTCTAGGACACACACTTGTTAGGATGAATCTTTTGAGCTTATAAGCCATTAAACTCTGATGAAGTTAGATTTTCTATAGCTCAAACTTTGGCTTTTGAGTTGAAAACTGGAAAATACTGTTGAGACATAAATATTCAAATTACACTTTGGGGTAAGGGGAATGTTTTAAGTGTGTCATAAAATTGACAAACACTAACATTTCACATGTTCTCTCCTTGAAGGTTGAAATAAATCATTGGTAAAGAAGATTTATTATTTTATGCCATTTACCATTTAGGATTTCATTCGCATTTCCTCTTTTTTTTGTTTCCTGTTGTTTGGGGTCTTGCAGCAGTATGGACTACATATCTACAATCGAAAAGGTTGTCTTACCAAAGTTTGTCCAGAGAAAGATGCAGCAAAGGATCAAAGTTTAGATATATGTTTAAGATGTGTTTAGGATGTGGCGATTAGGACACAATATGTTCTCATGCAGCAATGAGTATAGTTTTGATGATCTCAAGGTATTAAATTTTGCCTTTCCATGCCACCAATGGGATAAAATGGTCCAGTCCTCATTATAGCAAAATGAATTTGGATTCCGCTTTTGTGATTATTATGTGTTTCCATCTTGCAGTGGATGGTGGAGGAGAGTTTACTAGAAATAATGTTGTTAATACTTGTGTATCTTGAGGGATTAAAGCCAAATATGGCTATGTTTTGTTTGTTATTCATGAATTCTTTGATTCTTGTGAGTTGTGATGCTCTTTGTTTCTTGTAATTTTTTGATTCATATCTCTTCCCAAAATTTGCAAGCTCTTCTTCTCCACGCATTTTCAATAAAATTTGACAAAAATATTTACTTCTTGGAGTAATGTTACGATTTGTGGGTATTGCCTTTTTGAGTTGGGGTAAGGATATCATTTTTTTTTGGTAAGACTACCACTTTTCAAGGTTCGCTATCAATTTTTTTTTTTGGAGTAATGTTATTAGATTTTTTGGTAGTGCAGAATGGTAGGAAAACTGAAATAGAGTTGGGGTAAGTACACCATTTTTTTTTTGGCTAAGAATTTCATTTTTTTTTATTTTCTTTTTTGGTAAGGATTCCTTTTTTTTTTTAGCTACAGTTGCTTGCCCTTCTTTGTCAACACTTTCTGAAGGTGGATGGAAAATGTCTTTTAATCGATGGAAAATAGGGCAAGGGGTTGTGTAATAATTCTCGCACCGTGTTTTATTGAAATAGCACTGGTCAATAAAACACTAGTACACCATATAGCCATGAAATCCAACAACTTGTTATTACTATGTGAACATATTAATGTGAATGAAGTCATATTATGGAAAAAAATAAAAATAAAAGAACAATCTATCATAAAACACATCACATACCTGCAACAAGTATATCTCACCAACAGCAAACTCACGTCTTTATGTTATATATAATAGACTCTATCATGTTATACCGCTTGTATAACTACTTGTCAAAGTCTTTGGGTTCAATTATAAGGGAATGGTTGGTAAGAATGATAGGTAAGAATGATTAGTGAGAATGGTTTGTTAGCCACTGTAGCCTTATATAAGGAATGACTCACATTATTCATATTCCTGTTCATCTTCTCATCCTTCTCATCAATGTACTTCTATGCTCTAACCTCGACTCCTTTTGCTTTGATCTTTTCCTAGAAATGATAAGACAAAGGATGACAAAATGCCAAGGGATCCATAAAAAAAAATGGCCTACACAAAAAAAGAAACAGTATCTACATATTTTCGCACATCAAAATAGTGGAAATCACCAAAATCACCCAACCTTGATCAGCAAAACACAGGCAACCAAAAAAAAAAATAATTCAGCAAAATACAGCTACCACCCCATGGCTAGCAAAACAGAGGCAAAAAAATTGATTCACCAAAACAAGACAATTGATTCAACATAAGATTGGCAAAAAATAATTAATTCCAATGTAGCTATTTTGTTTGTACAAAAAAATCAGTATGTGCCACTAAATCAAGGCCATAAACACTATACATGATTTCAACTTTTGTATACCAAAAGAAAAAGAATATGTCACACATATCATCTCCGATTTTTACCACAATTCTTTTGTTGGTATTGTTGTGCCTTGCTTATAATCTTGTTTCTTGATTTATTGTATATGTGAGTAATAACTTTGAATGCTAGATCCTTTCGCATTGTATTGGATTCATCCTAAAAACAATAACCAATAACCATAGTTAAATTGACAAATGGTACATATAAATTTAATTTAGTACTATTAAATATTAAATAAGGAGAATAGCTCTCATGTCGTAATTTTGAATGAGTGATCCAAAAATTGAGCATGCATCTCCTTTATGACAAATATTCCACAGTCATAGCTATTTGCTTGCCTAGGAGCCAAATCCACTCCATATATGTGCCAGTTGGTTAATGTTGGCGTGTAATTAGGTATGACAAGTTGAAGGACTTGATCTAATTGTTTAATCACATTTGCAACAACAGAATAACGGATATTGTTCGGATATAATGGTAGAGAATCAAATAATAAAACTTTTTCCTTCACTACATCCACCACACATAAATATCAATGGGTGTTATTGTCGTTCATGGGTATATATATCTACATAATGAAATACAAGATATTAATTATTGTGTAAATGAGCAATTATAAACAAAAAAAAATAAAAATGGGACATCTAGTACCTTATCACAGTCCTTGAAATCTGAAACGAAGAACCTTCGACAATCTAGCAATCCGATTGTTATTTCTTGTTCGTTTCCTTGCCTTACCCTTCCAAGTGTTTTTGCTTGGTATTGAATGTAAAATATGAGTATACATTTAACCCACATTGTACATATTCAAGATTAAAAAAGTCAAATAAATAACATTAACACAGTCAAATAAAACACATTACCGCAAACTGTGTGGGTAGATACCACCTTGACCTTTTTGTAAAAGGATTAAACTTCACATCATCCGGAATAATACAAGATGTCAAATCTATTATCTTCAATTGAAAATGTACAAAATCAATACTTGGTCAATGAGTGGAAAACACAATAAATAAATAAAGATGTCCATTTTTAACTCACAATGTCTAACAACCATTTTTTTGATTGTAGAGATTCAGTAAATGAATATCTGTTGCCCGAACATGTCTCAAATCTCACCAGTGTCTCATTGTTTCATGAAAAAAAATGGATTAATTGGTGATGCTCCCACAATATATAAGAATAACATGTGAGAATTGGTATATAGTTTAAATACCTCATGCCAAGTGTGTTGTCAAATATGTAATCCAAGACACATTTTATCATAATCACTAAGTTCATAAACGTGTGGATAATCCCCATCTGACGGGGTCCACAAACTGGTGGAATCTGAAATCTGCATATTAAATATAATGAAGAGTATTATTAAACGTGGCACAATTGTTTAAATAAAGTCAATACAGATATTTGTTTAAACAACCATTTAATGTGGAGTACGAAATTAAATTTGTTTAAACAACCATTAAATGTGGAGTACGAAATTAAACCTCGTGAACGGTGATATTTGAGGGAATGTGAAATGTTATTATTTCTTCTACACCTTTTTGTTTTTTCACTTCGGCCTTCTCATTATCCTTTGTTATTTTTTCAGCCATATATACATCAATACCAGCCTCATACTTATTTACAACTTCCTCCATCTTCTCCTCTTCATCTTTATTTGTATTCACCTCCTCTTCATCCTTATTTCTAGCTTTGTCATCTTCTACATTGTTTCCATCTTCCTCCATCTCCACCTCTTCATCCTTATTTCCAGTTGTCTCCATCTAGTCATTTTCATCCTTATTTGCTTTGATCTTATCTTCTTCATTATTTCTAGCTACCTCCAACTGTTCTTTTTCATCCTTATTTGCATTCACCTCATCTTCATCACCCATCTTTACAGCTTCCTTCATCTTCTTTCCACTTTCCTCCATGACCTTTCCAGCTTCCTCCATCTTCTTGTCAAACAAGGTTCCATTATTATCCAACTGTGATAACACACATAGAGCAGTATTATAATACATTATCGATTAATCTTGTAATCAAGTAAAATCACAATTAGGTTTGACGTGTTATACCGCCGCTATATCTGTCGTTTGCTTCTTCAAGATAGTATTTTCATACTTCTTCAAATAAAGTTGTTGCTTACACAAACAAGATTAGAGATTTGAAATATATATTTTTATTACTAAAAATATGGATTTTATAATGACTATCATACTTTGAAAATATCATACGGTGATTTCAAATATTTACTTGGCTTCCGCTTAGAGTTTCTTCTCAGCACCTTTGCACTATACTTTTGTTGAACATTTGGGCTGTAATTTTTTTGGGTGCATGAGTGTGAAGCCGGTTGAAGGTGAGATGTGTTTATAATGGGATTTGAATGCTGCCACGGTGTATGTTTCATAGACTTTATATCCGGTGTTTGCACCACTTGATTCAGAATCCACGTCCGATTATCATACTTGGATTCATTTAAGGTTTCTTCATGGATTGCTTCATTGTCTATATCTTTATTCTCTCCATCACATTTATTCATGGTTTGCTTCATGGATTTCAATGCATCAACGACTTTCTCCATCATGGTAACCACGGAATCTACTTTGCTAGATAGGTCATTCTTGATTTTGGCCATTGATTTTTCGAGGGATGAAAATCTTTCTTCCCATGACTGAAAAAAATAATATCTAATCATCATGTACACATACTTAGAAATAGCAATACTCACGGTCACTTATATAAGCCAACATCATTACACATATTTTGGATAGGCCACCACTTGCCTCCCTTATGTTAGGATCCTCCTTAATTTTGCATGGAACTTGTGGTTGTACAATTACTGGAACATGTGGCTGTTCATTGAGGGGGGCTACTCCTACAACTGGAACCTACAACATACATAAATAACTCTCAATCATAACTCTAACACTCTAATAATCAAATTGAAATTGAAATACATACACATCACTTATAAACAAATAATAATAACAATAGATACCTCTTTCATATTTGTCAACTTCTTAAAGATAACCACACCATTTTTTATTTTCAAATCATCCCATACTCCAATGCGGGGAATGGATTGACATTTAATTGGCACAAGGGAAATCCTTGTGGTTGTCGGGTGCTATAGATAAAAAAATCTATAACAAGCAACTACTCTCGATTAGAATAAATTACAACAACCAACTACTCTCAACGTAATTTGAAACAAAAACAACAATACTAAGTAGAAGATCTTTTAGGTAATCAATACATTACCTTGAGAACTAGTAGACAACCACTAATATTGTTTTGTCAATGTCTTATATTTTTTCACCTCCTCAATCAGGACATCAAACACCAACTTGGCCCAGTTCTTCGCTCCCAAAGAACCAACCTCCACCACAGAATGGAGGAATGAGCTACTAATTGAGGTCTTTGTTGTAGGACACAATAGACATCCAAGTACAAATAAGACAAAGATACGCCGAAAGTCTTTTGAATCCACCTTCATTTCACCTAATTTGTTATTCAAATAGTTCACTGGAATATCCTTCATTCCAGTGAACATGGAATTACAGATTCCATTTATTCTTTCATAGGGGCCACTCGTCTCCACATCTATCCCCCCATATCTCAACCCCAATATAGATTCTACATCCTCAGGAGAGAACTTTAAGGATTTTCTGTTAATATTCAACAAACATGAATTAGGGTCAAAGTGTTCAACCACCCATTCACACAAATCTCTCCTCAATATTTTGCATTTGATGCTTAATAAACCTCCGAAACCAATCTCTTCAACCCAATTTTTTTGTTCATCGCTAAACTTCTCGATTGCTTTCACCATTAGTCTTGGTGAACATCTGGTTCTCAACTGTACCATCAAACATTTGTCATTATACAACACACAAAATAAACACATGTTACACAAATAATTTAGTATTATGATTTACCTTTTTGTTTGGTGTAGATTCCTTTTCGCACACCTCCTTTTCTTTTTTTGATGCCTTTGCCATCTCTATATATTTTTCTTTCTCACAATCTTTCATATTCTTCCATTGTAGTCCAAGTTGTTTCATGAACTGAATGAGTGAGTGGAATGGTTATACATACACATATGCAACATATCCTTTACACAGTGGAGAATTACATAATATCCCTTACCCCATGGCCGAGTTTTTTATTTTCCTTTCCGTTCATTGTCTTCAAACAATCTTTGCTACAATGGACAAATAACATCATCAATGGCATACAAATAAGATCAATAAAACTGGTTTAGTATTTAGATTATACAAATCTCTCACTAATAAAAAAAACCATGAGCTTGTTGACCGATTAGATTCGCTCTTCTTTCCCCTGAATATAAAATCCACAATTAACCATAAAAAGAGTTTCATTTTTTTGTGCTAAACAATAGAACTTATAGACTATGATTAAACATAACTTACATTATAAATAAGCTAGGATTACAAATAATAGAGAAGAGGAGGAGGTTGCACCACTGTAGAAGACTTGAACGAGGAACCAAAGCAGAGAAGAAATACAAAGCAGACGAACGAGGAACCGAAGCAAAAGAGAAGAAAGACGATGAACCCAAGCAGAAGAGAAGAAAGAGGATGAACCTACTAAGCTACTAAGCTTCTCGAAGAAGGAACATAAATGAATTTAGACGGGAACTGGGTTAGTATCGTGTCAAAATTTCATTCATCCATTTGTCCATATATTATTGGCCTAATGCCAATTTTTTTTTTAAAAAAGTTGATTTGATAAATTGAATTTTTTTAAAATAGTTTTAGATTTTAATTTGATTAATTGATCGAAGAACCAACAGAAATGGATTTAGGCGGGAATTGGGTTACTATGGTGTCAAAATTTCATTCATCCATTTATTGGCCTAATGCCAATTTTTTTTTAAAAAAAAATTGATTTGATAAATTGAATTTTTTTAAATAGTTTTAGATGTTAATTTGATTAATTGATGGTTAATTGGATGAATTTGATTAATTGACGTTTATTTGAGATGTTAATTGTTGAATTAAGTGTTAATTGGATGGATATGAATGTTAATCTAATTTGATAAGTTGAATGGTAGATGGAAGTTATTTTGATAAATTAAATATAAATGAGATGAAATTGAATGTCAGTTTAATAAAGTGAATTTTTATTGGATGTTAATTGAATAAATTAAATGTTAATTGAATGATTATGGATATAAATTAGATGTATTTAATATTAATTAAGTTGAATTTTAATGTTAATGAATGGAATGTTTTAATGTAATATTAATTTGTTATGTTAATTAAATAATTAATTTTGATTGCTACTCTTGATTGTAATAGTGTACTTGATCCCAGATCACTTGATCTTGATCACTACCCGATCGCTAATCGCACTTGAACAGATTGATCGATACCGTGATCGCACTTGATCCCAATCTTGATCTCATCCCAATCTTGATCTCAATTTTGATCGCTACCAATCTTGATCGCTATATTGATCCCAGTCTTGATCCGAATCTTGATCGCTATCTTGATCCCAATCTTGATCGTTACCCAGCTCTCGATTGGTCGTGATTCACCATTTTGATCGCTAAAAGCTCTTGATCGATCCAAAAGAGTGGGAATATTGAAAAAAAATGATAATATTAACCAAAAAAATGGTAATGTTAATAGTGGTACTGACCTGTAATCTTAATCAGTAATATTGTTAACCAAAAAAATGGTAATATTAACCAAAAAAATAGTACTCATAATAAAAAAAGTGTAATTTTAACCAAAAAAAAAACGATTGCTAATGTTAATCATTACAATTATAATTTAACGAAGAAAATGGTACTGTTAACCAAAAGAATGGTAATTTTAACAAAAACAGTGACAATATTATCCAAACAATGATACTCTTAACCAAAATAGTGGTAATGTTAACCAAAAAGACGGTACTCATAATCAAAATAGTTGTAATATTTAACCAAAAAAGTGGTACTATTAACCAAAATAATGGTACTCTTAACCAAAATAGTGGTAATGTTTACCTAAAAAATGGTACTCTTAACTAAAAAAATGGTAATATTATCCAAAATATGGTACTCTTAACCAAAACAGTGGTATTGTTAACCAAAAAAATTGTAATATTAACAAAAACAAATGGTACTCATAATCAAAATAGTGGTAATATTAACCAAATAAGTGGTACTATTAACTAAAAAAAGTTGTAATGTTAACCAAAAAAGTTGTAATCTTAACAAAAAAAGTGATACTCTTAACCAAAAAGTGGTAATGTTCACTAACCAAGTGGTACTTTTAACGAAAATAGTGGTACTGTTAACCAAAAGAGTGGTAATTTTAACAAAAATAGTGGCAATATTATCCAAAACAATGGTACTCTTAACCAAAATAGTGGTAATGTTTACCTAAAAAATGGTACTCTTAACCAAAACAGTGGTATTGTTAACCAAAAAAATTGTAATATTAACAAAAAAAAAATGGTACTCATAATCAAAATAGTGGTAATATTAACCAAATAAGTGGTACTATTAACTAAAAAAAGTTGTAATGTTAACCAAAAAAGTTGTAATCTTAACAAAAAAAAGTGATACTCTTAACCAAAAAGTGATAATGTTCACCAAACAAGTGATACTTTTAACGAAAATAGTGGTACTGTTAACCAAAAGAGTGGTAATTTTAACAAAAATAGTGGCAATATTATCCAAAACAGTGGTACTCTTAATCAAAATAGTGATAATGGTAATAAAAAAAGTGGTACTCATAATCAAAACAGTGGTAATATTAACCAAAAAAGTGGTACTATTAACCAAAACAGTGGTACTCTTAACCAAAATAGTGGTAATGCTTACCTAAAAAGTGGTATTCTTAACCAAAAAAATAGTAATATTATCCAAAACATAGTACTCTTAACCAAAACAATGGTAAGATTAACCAAAAAAATGGTAATATTATCCAAAACAGTGATACTCTTAACGAAAACAGTGGTACTGTTAACCAAAAGAGTGGTAATCTTAACAAAAGTAGTGTCAATATTATCCAAAATAGTAGTACTCTTAACCAAAATAGTGGTAAAGTTAACCAAAAAAGTGGTACTCTTAATCAAACAGTGGTATTGTTAAACAAAAAAATTGTAATATTAACCAAAAAAGTGGTACTCATAATCAAAATAGTGGTAATATTAACCAAAAAAAATGGTACTATTAACTAAAAAAAGTTGTAATGTTAAACAAAAAAGGTGTAATATTAACAAAAGAAGTGGTACTCTTAATCAAAACAGTGGTAATGTTCACAAAAAAAGTGATATTTTTAACAAAAACAGTGGTACTCTTAACCAAAATAGTGCTAATGCTTACCAAAATAGTGGTAATGCTTATAAAAAAAGTGGTAATATTATACAAAACAGTGGTACTCTTAACCAAAACGGTGGTATTGTTAACCAAAAAAATGGTACTCATAATCAGCGGTAATATTAACAAAAAAAGTGATACTATTAACCAAAAAAAATTATAATGTTAAAAAAAAAAAGTGGTACTCTTAACCAAAAAATTGGTACTGTTAACCAAAAGAGTGGTAATATTAACCAAAATAGTTCTAATATAACAAAAAAAGTGGTAATCTTAACAAAAAAAAATGTAATCTTTACCAAAAAATTGAATGTTAATAAAAAATATGTATTTATTTTTTTTAAATATAAGGTTACTATAATTTCAACCTTAGTTTTTAACTAATAAATGATGATAATTTAAAATCTCATAAAGGATTCACAGGGATAAAAACAATTTTGTAACTCCATCTTCTTCTTTATCTTTCTTCTTCGTCATGTGAGTTTTTTTTTTTAATGAATTTACTATAATCTCAATCTTAGTTTTAATAAATGATGATGATGATTTTATAATCTCATAGGGATAAAAATAATTTTGCAACTCCATGTTTTTCACGCTAAATAAATTATATCAGACATATCATATTTGTTACACCTTTGGTGTTAAATTAAAATAGGTAAAAAAAAATTGGGCTAATGAAACTAATTACATAGTTCAAGGTATAATATGAAAAATATGATGAATAAATTGAAAAAATGTGATAATTTTGGGATATAAGTGAAATTTATTGGACAAGCTAAAATCTTTATCGCTGGACAAGCTAAATTTATTGGACAATTATACAACTTCATCTTCTTTCTCCTTCTTCGTCGTTTTTTAAATAAATTTATTATAATCTCAATCTTAGTTTTAATAAATGATGATGATTTTATAATCTCATAGGATAAAAACAATTCTCTTACTCCATTGATCTTTCTCTTTCTTCTTCCTGTTGAGCGATTTTTTTTTTTTAATGAAAAGACCATCTGTTTTTTTTTTTAATAAAAATAACATTTTTTAAGGGTAAGTTGGTAGCCGGTAAAAAGTAACAGGCTTGATCAACGGTGAAAGTTTTTCATCAATTGTAAACCGTTCATTATCTTTTTTTGATACCATACCGAAAAACTGTTTTCGATATTATAGTCGAACCCTTATCAAAGGCCAAAGATTCGACAACTCAAATTGAAAATGATTGCAATGAAAGTAGACTAATGACAAGATTTAAGAAAAACTCAAGACAGAGCCGTATGCTGAGGTGGTTCCTTGAGAAAAAATTGGCTATCTAGTCGAGCTTTGACCAATCACTGACGATCAATACTAGAGTGCCACTTGTGTTGAAACTAAGTCAAACGATTTTTGGATAGAGTAATGTTATACTGATCAAAATTTAAAATTAAATTTAGAGTCTGAATGATATGACAGTTAATTATTTAAAATTTTTATTAGAACCCAAATGACATGATACTAATCAAAAAAATTCAAGTCAACTATCATATTATTTGAGTTCCAAATTTATTCCCAAATTTTAATGGGTCTAACATTCTTGGTCTAAATACCCTAGAACCGGAGAACATAATGTTACCCTGTAGTACAAAAATGTTGCTGGGTACTGTATGTTTATGTTTGTGTTTGTGTTTGTGTTTAGATGCTTTATTCTATTTTATGAGGCATGCAAGCATGTGCCTTTATTGGCATGCATGCATGGTGAGTGGACGTGAAAAATGCTTCGCACGGCAAACATCAACTACTCTGCCAAAATCTTTTGGTGGGTTCTTGAATTACTTTCCTTCTAGAACCTCCACTCTACATTCCTGGAATGAATCTGCAATTCAAGTTAGGAACAGTGATCAGCAGTCTGTACCTCTAGACAGCTCAGCAGAAGAAGATGAAATAAGCCTTGCTATGCTCTCATGCTGGTGTAGATAACATGCCACCCACCCACAACATCTATTGGATTGTTAAAACCCATGAAAAAAATACACGATAATGGAACATCGTGGTCAACATAATTGTTTGGACTAAATTTTTTGTGGAGACCAACAATATTATTCATTCAATTCATAAAATATCTGTCGTTTTATACAATTTTTTTTGTTCCATAATATCTGTCGTTTAATGAAATCAAAACATAATTAATATATTTTCTTCTAAATTTACCCTTAACTTTTCAATACATTAGATTAGGTGGAGGCTAATTGCCTTTTATATTCCTTTCATTCTCAATACGTATTGAATAAGGGTATTTTAGTCTTGTATAATTATTTTTTACTCATATTAGAGCTATTTAATAGTTTCCTTAATCCCTGTAAAAAAAATCTTAAACGAAAGATATTTAGAAATAGAGTGAGTAATTAATAACAAAATAATATAATACTCCCTCCGTTCCTAAATATCTGTCGTTTTATAAAAAAATTTTTATTTTATAATATCTGTCGTTTTATAATTTTTTTTTTATTTTATAATATCTGTCATTTTATGAAATCAAAACATAATTAATATTTTTTCTTCTAAATTTACCTTTATCTCTATTTCCAATAAGTGCTTAATAGATTAAGTGTAGGATAAGTGTCTTTCATATTCTTTTCCTTCTCAATGCGTATTGAATAAAGGTATTTAAGTCTTGTGTAATTATTTTTTATTCATACTAGATCTATTTAATAGTTTCTTTAATTCATGTGAAAAAATCTTAAACGACAGATATTTAGAAACGGAGAAAATAATTAATTCAATAATTAATACTAATGACCACATGCAATAATTAAGACAATGCATTAGTGAGATGTATTACATTTATGAGGCGTTTTACTATTAAAAGGTCATATCAGTTGTAAATGAAAACACAATATCACCATTAATATTTATTAAAAACAATATTTGGCAAATTCAGTCAAAATTCCCAAGGTGGATGGCATCACTTTGGTTTCGCTCTCCTTTGACTGAACACTGGTCGGTAAACATCAAATCATTCTGTATGAGTGGTGACCCACATAGTGTATATATATATATATATATCCGAAGGGACGGAGAAAGATAAAATTTGAGCGATCAAAAATTAATTTCACTATAACAAAATTTTTTCTTTATTTATTTGATTACATTATTTAAAATTTATTTTTATCTATTATTTTTTTTTTAAAATATCGATAAATTTTTTTCAACATGTGTATGTTATCGTATATAGATAATATCTAAAATAAAAATTATGTTAAATTATAATTTAATTAAATATTAAATTATTAAATATGTAATAAGATGAATGATGCGATGACATTGGGGAAAAAAAATATGTAACAGATAAAATTCAATATCTCATGTGATATATAAGGCACAAATATTATTTAATTGTTTGTGCCGTACAATTATAGTGACTATGAGAGGATTAGCTGTTAATAAAGAGAGATTGTATATGTGGCTATTATTACTGGAAACTCAATTACGGCACCATTTTGGTTTTCCACTAGATGGATAACGTGGCCAAGTGATGTTGAAATGATTTTATTTGGATTAATAAAGGAGAAAATGTACATGTGTGTGTGGTTGTGGTTGTAGTTGTGGTTGTTTTTTTATTTGAATAAACGTCTTCATCAAAGCAGACATCTCTACCTTGGGTGTCGGTGCATAAAATAACGGCACCATTTTGATATGGCTTAATAAAAATACACTAATATTATACTGATCAAATTTTAAAATTAATTTTAGAGTTCAAATGACATGACAGTTGACTTGAACTTATTTGATTGGTGTCATGTTATTTGAGCCTCAATAAAAATTTTAAATAATCAATTGTCATGTCATTTGAACTCTAAATTTGGTCCCAAATTTTGATCACCGTAGCATTACTCATAAAAATAATAGGGCATATGGGACAATTAAAAACTTGCAATTTTTATGCAATGAGAACATGGCCACATGATTAATTAATTGGATTTTTGTTGAGCGTTTTGATCATCATGTGCTTGAACTACTCTCATGGCATTATCATTGATAACAAAGTAAGATTATTGATGGACCTGGTCCAAGGGCCCAACCCACGTTGTAAGTCTAATTAAAATTAAGAGCTCAACTTAAAGAGATCCAATAGGTCCAGTCCAAAAGAGGTCCACACCAGTCAAGCTTAGCATGTTTCGGGGAGCTACATTATCAAGGGAGGCAGGGTCATCCAATAGCCTCATTCACGCCGCTTGGAAGAAGTCAACCACCACATCATCCTTTGACCAGATCTTATGGGAAATGTCGCAATTGCTTCATCCATTAAAAAGACGGAGTCAGATCCACCAACTTAGTCTTTTAGTTACTAATAAGTCGCTTCAATCTGTTATGAGGCAACTATAAATTATAAGCATCGCTAACACTTGGGGGGCATCACACTCAATTACAAACTTTGCTATCACGCTCACATAACTTGTATATCTCTGCTATCCCTATACTCCTCGAAGTAATAAAACACCAGGCCATCTAAGCCCTTTAAAATAGACGTAGGTCACGTTGACCGAACCACTACAAATTATCGTCTCATTTAGCTTATTGTATCTTTCCACTTTATTACTACATTTAGTACTAATCACTTGACAGGTGGTGCATAAAACCAATTTGTGCATCATCAGTTTTGCGTCGTCTGTAGGACTCGAAAAATTCTTACCTGATCACTTTTCTTGCTATACCAATGACGATCACCACCAAATCCATAAATCAATCTGAAGACAATCTACCACGAGAGGAGGCAATTGCTCTTCCACCAACCAATCTTGTTTCAAATGCACAGCAAATGCTAGAGACAATGCAGCAGCTTGTAGCCTAGAATTAGCAAATCCTGCAACTGATGCTTGTTGGACAACAACGAGGAGCATAGCCCAGAGGACCTTAAGTTAGAGGAGCTCCACGCTCTGGGCGACAAGGAGCTCCCCACTTGGGCTCCCCACACATAGGAACCCACCATGAGGGACCTTCACCTCTTCCTCTAGCTCCCTTTTCTCATGGTGGAGACCCACATTTTCAAGAGGATGAGAGCAAAAATCAAAGTGTGGAGCATGAAAGCCATTTTCACGACAATTCCAAAGTAGCTCCCAACCACTGGGATGAAAAAATCAAAGAGGTACAAAATCAATTGGGTGACATCTTCAACGCCATGAAGGCACAAGGACCTGAAACGGTGGACTACCTTGTTAGGCGAACTAACACGCCTATTGTGCTAGACGTGGCAAACTACCCCCTTCCCCAAAAATTCAAAATACCATCCATCGAAACCTTTGACGGTACAAAAAATCCACTTGATCACCTCGAAACCTACAAGACCTTAATGCTGCTGCAAAACGTCTCCGACGAAATTATGTGTAGTGCATTCCTAACTACCTTGAAAGGATCAACCCAACAATGGTTCGCCAAGCTTTCCCTAGCCTCTATTGGCTTATTCGTAGAACTAGTAGATCTTTTGTGTCGCACTTCATTGGAGGACGCCGCCACCAGAAGCCTATCACCCACACTCTCAGTATAAAACAGGATCGAGACGAGAGCCTGAGGAGTTACCTCACTCATTTTAACGAGGAGGTCCTCTAAATTGAGGAGCCCAATGATAAGGACACCATGATCGCTTTCTTGGGAGGTCTTTATTTATTAAGCTTCCTCTTTTCAGTGATGAAGCACCCACCAAAGAGTATGCCAGAGCTATTAGCGAAGACCTAGAAACATATGAATGTTAAGGACATCACAAGGGTCAGGCGGGTTGAGTCCTCCCGAACAAAGGAGAAGAGAAAGGAAAGAGACAAGGAAGACAAGAAGGAGAGTGGAAACAAGCATAGCAGGACAGAAAGGGTACCTACCAAAGATCGGCTTGGTCCTGCCGCTCAGAGAGATCAACAAGCCTTCACTTACTTCAACGCCGCTGTAGGCACATCCTATTCCAGATCCAAGATGACTCCACAATAAAGTGGGCAGAGAGAATAAAATCTCCCTCAAATCGTAGGAACCCAAACAAATATTATCGCTTCTATCGCAACCACGACCACAACACCGACGACTACTAAGACCTCAACAGACAAATTGAGGAGCTCATATAATGTGGTTATCTATGCCAGTATGTTGCTAGTAGAGGTCAAGCGCTGCCGCTGCCTCATAATTAGGAGGACCAGTAACTCATCAGAGAAATTCACACCATCTCTACAGGGCTCGCATAAGGAGGAGAACCCTCTCAACCATGAAGGCCCACGCTAGAAAAGCTAAGCACCTCAACGATTTGCGCCCGTCCAAGGCACCTAAGCATGGGAACAACAATGTCATATCCTTCTCAGACAAGGACCTAGAATGAATCCAACACCTCCACGATGACCCTCTAGTGCGTACTATAACCATCGGCAACTTCCAGGAATGAAGGATTCTGGTAGACAGCAGCAACTCTGTGAACATCTTGTTTGCAGAAGCCTATGACAAGCTTAACCTGGGACGAAAAAGACTGCAGCCCATCAGGTCATCCCTTATTGGATTCTTAGGGAGAAGATGTGTCCCTTATGGTCCATCAGCTTACCAGTTATCGCTAACACGACAACCTAGAGCTCCACAGTCATGGTTAACTTTCTAGTGATAGATTATTTGTCAGCTTATAACATCATCCTAAGGCGACCCACTCTCAACACCCTAAGAGTTGTGCCCTCCACCTACCATCTTATCCTTCATTTTCCAACCCCAAATGGAGTCAGAGAGGTCTGAGGAGATCAGGTCACTATAAGAGAATGCTATGTCTCATCCATGAAGACCAGAAAACCGCAAGAAGCACTGCAAGTGGAGGTCCTTGACCTGAGAGATGATGCCACGTTGAAAAATGGAGAACTAGTAGAGGAGCTCAAACTAGTGGTCCTAGATGAGGAGTATCCAGACAAAAGAGTATACATTGACTTTTTCCTTTCTGAAGATTTAGCCCGCCAGCTTATAGATTTTCTAAGGCACTATATGGATGTTTTGACATGGTTACATGAAGACCTTAAGGGCATCGACCCTGAGGTCACCACCCACCGCCTCAATGTCAATCCTAATTACAAACTTGTTCACTAGAAGCTAAGGAGCGCCTCCACTGAAAGGGCGTAAGCGATGGACAAAAAGATGGGAAAGTTAATAGAAAATGGGGCATTCTGGGAAGTATCAATATCAAATGTAGTGATGGTAACCAAAGCTAATAGGAAGTGGTACTTCTGTGTCAACTTTATTGAACTCAACAAGGCGTTCCCTAAAGACAGTTATCCATTGCCACGAATTAACCTCCTTATCGACGCCACTGCAGGACACAAATTGCTCACCTTCCTAGATGCATACTCTAGATATAACCAGATCAGCATGCACACCCTAGACCAAGAGAAGACACCATTCATCACTCCGAAGGGGACCTAATATTACAGGGTCATGCCCTTCAGGCTAAAAAATGTGAGAGCAACGTACCAACGTCTAGTGAACAAGATGTTCTAGTCTCAGATCGGGAGAAAAATAGAGGTATACGTGGACGATATGTTGGTAAAAAGCCTCACAGAGACAGACCACCTCCAAGAAACCTTCGATGTTCTCAGGTCATACCGCATGAAGCTGAATTCTGAGAAGTGTGCCTTTGGCGTCAGTTCGAAAAAGTTCTTAGGCTTCATGGTCAACCAGAGGGAAGCCATCCTAGACATGAAATCACCCACCTCAACTAAAAAGCTCTAGCACTTCAACAGAAGAATTACAACACTTAGTAGATTTATTTTCAAGTCTGCAGACAAATGCTTACCCTTTTTCAGGATTCTTCGGAAATCCTTTGAGTGGGGACTTGAGGCAAAGGAAGCTTTTCAAAAGCTCAAAGTTTACTTGGCTATGCCTCCCCTCATTTCGCATGCTACACCAGGTGAAACTCTATATTTGTACCTCTCTGTTTTCCTATCGGCAGTAAGTTTTGTTCTCATCAAAGATAACGATAGAGTACAAAATCCTATCTATTACGTGAGCAGGGCATACTGAGGAGCAAAAATAAGATATTCAGGGCTAGAAAAGCTAGTGCTCGCCTTAATCTCACTAGCAAGACATCTCAGACATTATTTCTAGAGTCACACTATTGTCGTTGTCACAGACCAGCCTCTAAAGAGGGTTCTGGGAAAGCCAGACGTCTTTGGGAGACTCCTTAAGTGGGCAGTAGAGTTGGGCTAGTTCAAAATCCAGTACTAACCAAGGGCGGCCATCAAAGCACAAGCCTTGACAAACTTTATTGCAGAGCTCACACCGGTAGAGGAGGAGAGCAATGGACCCACAACACCTCAGGAAACATCATTAGAAAAGTACCCAGACACTCAAGCGCCAAGCTCGAGTACGCAAGACAACCTGGAGCCCTGCAAGGGTGCCCAGGACATCCAAAAGCCCAAGCCAGGCACCCAGGCACGCCATGTAGGCGCCCGCGATGGCCTGCAAGGCCCCTTCTCTACCATTCCCTTGGAAGCTCTACATAGATGGCTCTTCGACTAGCAAAGAAGGTGAAGCAGGCCTAATCCTGGTTAGCCTTGACGACAATCCCATCAAGTATGCCGTGAAGCTCCACTTCATCACCTCCAACAATGACATAGAATATGAAGCCCTACTCTCTAGGCTAAGGTTGGAAATCAAAATAAAAACCCAAAACCTCATCACTTATAGTGACTCTCAGCTGATAGTCAACCAAGTGAGGGGCAAATTCTAAGCAGAATGAAATAAAATGTAATAGTACATTGCTATGGTTTGAGCCTTACTAAGTTCTACCACTTCTAGATCTACCACATAACGAGGGAAGACAATATGGCTACAAATGCACTTGCTAGGCTCACCTTCTCCTCAGAAGCCCGAATAGGACCAACATTCATTAGTCACTAGTTCGAACGAAGCAGGCTGGACGTGGAAGCAACAAACCTCAACTGTGCATCTGTCGAGTCAAACTGGATGGCCCCAACAAGGGCATATATCTAGGAGGGTATGCTACCAGACGACCCCGATGGAAACCAATAAGCTCAAGATAAGAGCCTCTAAATTCACTATCCTATAAGACGTCATGTACAAGAAAGGCTATTCCTTGCCCCTATTATGATGCATCTCCCTAGAAGAAGCTGACTATGCCCTACAAGAGATTTATGAAGAGGTCTATGGGAATCACTCTAGAGGATGTTCCCTTGCTCACAAGGCACTCAGGTAGGGTTATTTCTAGCCCAATATGGTGAGGGACACTCAGGAGTTCACCAAGAAATGTGACAAGTGTCAGTGCTTCATCACTATGCCCAGACGACCACTAGAAGAGCTAACAACAATCACAAGTCCATGGCTATTTTCCAAATGGGGCATCGACATCTTGGGCTCCCTACCTCTGAGCAAAGGGCAACACAAGTTTGTGGTAGTAGTCATCGACTACTTCACTAAGTAGCTGGAGGTCGAACCCTTAGCAAAAGATAACATACGCAAAGGTGAAGGATTTTATCTAGAAGAACCTAGTTTGCTGTTTTGGGATACCCCATGCCATAGTCAGTGACAACACCAAGCAATTCGACAACAAGCTCTTGAACTCTTTCTGCTCCGACCTCTAGATAAATCAGTCTTATTCCAGCCCAGCACTCGCTGGAAAACGAACAGGTAGAGATCATGGTCAGAATAGTACTACATAACATAAAGACAAGGCTCAAAAAAGTGAAGGGTCTCTGGGTTGACGAACTCCCGGGTGCATTATGGGCCTACTGAATGACACCAAGAACTCCAATTGGAGAAACCCCCCTTCTCCTTCGCCTTTGGAACTGAGGCAGTCATACATGTGGAGATCGAGGTACATTCTCAAAGGGTCCAGCACCACGACCCCATCACCAATGAGGAAGGATTTCGCCTCAACCTCGACTTGGTAGAGGGGGTAAGGGAAATGGCTGTGGTCTGCAATGTGGAGTACAAGTGTCACATTGTGATTAGTACTTAAAATTAGCATATTACTATGCCTTTTTAGGACTAATTGTATTTTGATGAAGTTCAAGTGATAACATTTCAGGTCCTTAAATGAACAAGAGCTCAAAAACAACAAAAATCACACTTGGATGTAACACCAGCATATTGGGGACAAAATTGGAGAAGTTTGGAACAAAGCAAGAACGTTCGAATGCCAACTCACGTTCGAACGTCCATTGGAACTATGAAAAAACCAGAGTGTTGAGACATGGCGTGTTGCAGCCAAGAAGGAAGACCTTGAAGCAATTGAGTACCACGTTAGAACGTCAACTCACATTCGAACGTCCACTTGAATTGATTGAACACCAGGGTGATGAGTGCAAAGTGTCAAGTTCTGCATAGAGTGTGGAAATAGGTTTCTAAAGAAGACCACGAGCCACTTGAGTGAGAGGTTCAAACCCGATCTGGCGTTCGAATGCCCATAAAGCAAAGACAGAAGAAACGTTCAAATGCCATACAACATTCGAACGTCCATAAAGCAAAAACAGAAAGCATGTTCGAACGCTAACTCATGTTCGAACGTTCTCCACAGACAGATTATAGAGTGGTTGGTTTTCCCTTGGACTTGGGCGACATACACTATTCTTTCACCATCCCCTTCCTCTTCCTTCCCTATAAATACTCCCATAGTGGGAGCTTTAAAAGAGGACTTTCTTTAGAGAGTTTTGCTGGAGGCTTAGACTCCCACTCATGTAGCTAGTCTTAAATGTATGTTATATTTTCTTGTATCAAGAAAGTTATTCCATCTTTTGGTTGAGGAAGCAACCCTCCATTTGTTGGTTGAGGAAGCAACCCTCCACTTGTTGGTTGAGGAAGTAACCCTCCATCTTTTGGTTGAGGAAGCCACCCTCCAAAAGTGACTAGCTTTCTTCTACTTTTATTGTTTATGTCTTTCACTTCCATTGCTTGAGCTTCCTTCTTTCTTAGTAGGGTGAAACTCTTCCACTTTTCTAGAGTTTTACCAAAGCCGTGAAGAGTGGAACGTGATTCACTCATTCTTCAATGAAGATTGACTCTTCGCTTATTGCACTTTATCTTGTAAGTTCTCTACTTGGAGGGATGAATATCACTCACTTTTTTAGCTTTACCAAAGCCATGAAGAGTGAGTAGCTCCTCATTCACTCTTTAGTGAGAGATGATGAATATGTATAAATTATCTAGAAGTTATATATGTGCATTTCTTTTATTCTTTAATGCTTTGTATTTCACTTGCTCATTGAATGATTGAATATATCTAGCAAAGCTAAGGTACTTTGTATAACTATGAGGTTTCTCTATGTCACGGATGACTCTTGCATAGAAAGACTCACTGGTTCAAGGCAAGTACCCCGGCTAGATCTTCATGACAACATTTTAATCTTCACTATTATTGTGCTTTATCTAAAGAATGGAACATTAATGCCATGGTTGGATGCCTTGTACAAACATTTGCTTGTTTGTAAACGAGTTGAGTCTCGGCACAGACAATTCTTCTAAACTTCTAGGAAGGCATCGGAACCATGTGCTTAATTCACACAGTCCATCTTTATCTTCCAATTAACTTCTTGTTGACACAGGAGTTAATTGAGTTATAAAGCACAAGTATAACAAACTAGATAATTACTTACATATTCTGATCCTCAAGCTAAAGAGTGATTGTTTCACATTTGAATTTATCTTATATTTTGTCTAGAAAACTATTGAAAATAATCTTATATTCTATTCAGGAAATTCCATAAATTGAAACTCTCAAAGTTTTCAGTTACTTGGTCTCTATTACCGCTCACTTCAAAACACCAATCATAGTTCCCTGTGGATTCGACTCCAGACTTAACCGAATTATTACTATAGCTTGAATGCCTGCACTTGGGTGTACATATTTTAGATCAAGTCACATGGAAAGATACTATAACTGGAGGGTGAAATCTTGTTCCTTCTAACCAGGAGACTTGCTCCTCAAGAAAATGATCCTTGCCACAAAGGATCCGCGAGAAGGAAAGCCCTACCTCGTAATAGAAGTAGTGAGGCCAGACACCTACCCCATCCAGAATTTGGAGGTGAAGGTCTTACCTCATCCATGGAATGTTGAACACCTAAAGAGGTACTACCAATGACACCTTAGGAGAGTAGAAGTATTAAAGTTAGGGAACTTGATTTTATCTCTTGTAACTTTTTTGGGTTTTTACCCACCATTACTTAGCATGAGTAGTCACCAATAAAACTTTCTAAATTTACTTCAAAAATTTTTGCATTCCATTTCAATGGAGCATCAATGGCAAAAAAACCACTTTTACAAAAGTGAGGCTACACTGCCTTTCTAAAAAAAAAAAATCAAAAGTCCTCGACACTTTAACTACTCTCATAGTCGTCGTCGTCGTCCTCCTCCTCCTCCTCCTCACCCTGTGCATCGTCAAAGCTAGAATCATCATCAGGCGCCTCATATGGCATGAAGCCTGAAAGATCAACAGCAGGGAAAACAACAAAAATATTTTCCCAAAACTTCTCGTAGCCATCAATGAAGGCATCTGCAAGGCAACTCTCCAAATCACCCTCAGCTTTGGCAACTCTTTCATGACCCAGTAGCTGATCCGCATCAGCCCGAGAAGCTCTCTTATGAGCTATTTTCACCTCTACCTCTAATCTCAAGCAAGCAGCCTCTCTGTGCACAGCCCTCTCATAGGTCTCCACAAGCTCAGCCTCTTTGAGTGCTTCCCTTTCATGGGTTGCCAAAAGCTTAACCACCCTCTCACAGGTAGCCAAAAGCTCTGCTTCAGCTCTTGTGCAAGAAACCTCTTTGAGCACGAACCTCTTATGGGTCGCCACAAGCTCATCTTGGGAAGCCCTATCAGTAGCTTCAAGCTCAGCAATCCTCCCTTGAGCAGTAAGAAGCTTCTTCTACACAACCTCATGACCCCACTTCAGCTGGCCATAATAAACAACTCTTGAGAAAAGACACACAGAGGCAGTTGAAACCTTAAAAAAGGCAATAGACAAAAGAATGTCAACACCTAAGAAAGGACTAGAGAAAGGGAGACATCAGACCCTTACCTGAGCTAGACCTTCTAGAAAAGTGTTGATGATACCCTCGGTGCCCCAAGCACTAATCTCATTAACATCTGTCAGAAACATAAACCTCCCAAATCGATCCTTGATGATTCGTACATCACCTAACATGGAGTCAATCTGAGTTGGTGCTATTGTACAAGTTCTTACAAGAGGATTCAATGAACAGGAGGTAGGAGGTGTGGTCGACAAGGGAGTCTCCAGAGTAACGGTCACATCTGAAGGAGTCACTGATCGAGGAGGCACCATTGGAGGGGTCATCTTAGAGGAGCCTACCAAAGTATCGCTCATCCTTGCCACCTTAGGGGGAGGAGGGCTCCTAATGGGAAAATGGGACTCTATCACCTTGATATCCACTGCAAGAGAGATAAAGTGTTATCTAGATAAAAAACCAGGTAAATGAGGAAAGTACAAGGGAATCAATGTACCTTTTCTCTTCAAAGAGGAACTGCCAGATCTTGGAAAGGGTGCACCAGCCCTAACACCGACTGTAGGGGAACATCTGGCTCCACCATCTTTGAGCATAAGAATCTCCAAAGTCCTTTACAGGATGAGCCCACACAGCCTGCAACTTCCACTATTGGTCCTTCGAGAGCTCAAGAAAACCTACAAAGGGTGTGATGAGTACATAGTTACAAAAAGGCGAAGGATAAAGAGAGTAAGTGTCAGGCGTACCAACTCTACTGGGAGTACCCCATCCTTTTAGTACCAAAGTCGTATCAGCCTCTGAAGCCCACTCTCTGCCAATGAACATGAAGTGAGACTTCCAGCTATGGCAATTGAAATGTAATCCGATAATCAATTTACCTCCCCTCATAGTAAAGAAGAACTAGCCTCAATTGGGAGCAGAAGTCTCGCTTGAAGTATAAGCTGCACAAAATTCTTTAGGAGAAACATCCTCGTGATACACCTTTCTCCACAGTGTAAGAAGCCCCAACAGAATTCTCCAACCATTGAGCACCAACTGCCCTAAAGCTAGTAAAAAGCAATGCAGAATACGACAAATAGAAGAAGGCAATGGGAACCCGAGCCCAGCCTCAAGCACCTCCTCATAGATAGCAATGTCTCCAGATGAGTTATCACAAGCAGACTCGCCCATCCTGGCTTGACGACATAGTACCGTTGGAGGAATGTGGTAAGTAAAGACAATCCACAAAATATTAGTGTCCATATTAAAAATATTAGAAATGGTACTTACTTTGGACTCATCGTTGTCAAGAGCTACCTTCCCCGGTGCTTTCTGTTGCGAGGGTGTGAAACGTTGCCTGAGCCAGTACCATGGAAGCTTTGAGGGATCTGAATTTGAGAAGTTCCACCTGGATGAGCTAGATCATCTGCCATCGTACCAAAATTATCACCACCAAAAGTGTCCAATGATCTCTTCTCTAGCATTCTTAAAGATTTATCCCTAGTCTCCACCTCAACCACACCTGGCTCACCTGACGACCCAACTATACACATATGACACCCCTAAAACTGGGGATCCTTTGACAACCCGTTGACCAGCCATCAACCCGCGAAAATAACTATGAATGCCACATAGCTCATCAACACGGCACAACACCCCTTTTACCGGGATCATTCCCAAACGCATGTCATGTATACATTTAATCACATGACCTTTCTGAGGTCCAACATACCACCATTCACACTCCATTATTTTGCTCATTTACATCATTTGAATGAAAGGACACATAGCCAAAGCATATCAAACCATTCTCAAAATTTCAGATTTTTAGAAAACCTATCGGTAGGTTTTTCATTGTCTTACCGGTAGGTTTTGCCCACTATCTCAGTTCTACCGGTAGGTTTTAATATTCTATCGGTAGTTTTTGCCTATTGAAAAAATTCTACCATAGAAAAGTGACGTCCTACTGGTAGGTTTTGCCTACCGGATCATATCTATCGATAGGTATGCCCAAAACCTACCGGTAAGTGTGCCCAAAATTGCCTGTTTCATCTGTTTTCGATTTTCAATCCATTCTATATCCATCAAACACATGTATAATAAAGTTTTTCATATTAAACATGGTCCATACAAATTCTATTACATTCATTTCCATGAATTTATATGTCAAAACTAAGTTTTCATAGTGATTTTACAAAAAGTCAAAATAAAGTCACATCTCGGCTTTTCTTCATCCTTAAGGGCCTAAATGAGAGCCGTCTACCGGTGTATATTCCACACCTGAAATATTTTTCCAATAAAGGGTGAGCCACGCTTAATAGAGTATCTTCTAAAGAGACTACTCCTTAACCTAGGTAAATATAAAATGTTCACATGCAACATTTAACGAGCAACAACCATCCCAAACAAGAATATGAAATTCAATGTTGGAATTCTACCATGCCATGCCATGAAATGAGATGAGACTCACTCATGCACTTTAACCTAAGCCTTCATCGGCTCCTATAACACAAAGCAATGCCAATGTGTAATAAATCTGCCATTGATATTATACTTCCAATGACTACTTTTTTTATAAAACAAAATCATGTGTCTTTGTTGGGTAGCAGAGTTTTGGTGTTTCACCATTGGTTTTACAAACTGATACACTTTTTTGAACTTGCATCAACGGAAGTGTATAAATCAGTGACCGGATCTTGCTCCCGAGGGAGTATCTTGCCCTTCTTGTTATACCCGACACAAGTTTTTCATGTAACCCGTGCGACTCTGTTGAACCTTGATCCAACTATACAGAGTCCACTTGTCAACCACCAAGGATGGTGATTGACCTAACAACATGCACACACACCCACACTCATGCCTCATGCCCATGAATGAGATGCCTCCGTGCAATGCAATGTAACGAGCAATTGCAATGTCAATATTATATCCATATGTAATGAATGTCATATGAACTATTTCTACCACATTTTAACACATGTCATGAATGATTACATCCTAAGCACATAATTTCCATAAATCATCACAATGCCAATATATTACAAGCATATATCAACTTTACATTTTCAATTGTAAATCACATCATAAGCATATGATTTCAATTTACCATATCATCCAAGCATGTTATTTCAATCTCATAAAAATAACAACTTCAATCATTCAAAACATTTTATTAAACACCCATACAAGGCACAACTCATGTAACACATGCCTAAAATTCTCCATTTCTCAAGAAATTACCTTAAGCAATTTCTACATACCCAATTTAAGATAGAATTTATTCTACTCTTTTTCAATACTCATTTCACCAAATCAACAACAATATGCAATTGTTAATATACATCTAACAACCTATCCACTTCATATAAACACCCTAGGTTGGAAATAAACCTAAATAGGATGAAACCCTACCTCTTGATGCATAAAAATGAGTAACATCAACCTTTAAGAGCACCACCCAAGCTTAACCCTTGATTTCTCCAAAAAAAAAATTTTGGATCTTTTGTGAAATCCCTCCTTTTTGGTACGTAGGCGTAGCCCTTGAGGAGGAGATCGACTTTAATACTTGGCTTAAGTTAATTGGGGCAACGAAACTTCGTATATCATAGAGAGAAGTTGGAAACCCTTATTTTTTTCTTCTTTCCCTCTCTTCTCTTCCAACGTAAAGACCCAGATGAATGAATAGGGGAGAAATCTAATTTTCTCCCTTATTTATACCCTTTAAATACTTGGTCCACGTCGCACCACACGTCCCCCCATTTCTAAGTTCATTTTTGCCCCAAAATGATTAAATTTTATCCCGGTTTAAGTTCAAGACACTTTTATTTCAACTTGCCTTAAATTATCTTTCAACTTCCAAAATTTTATTAAAATTTTCGTTTTTGGGTCATCTAAGACCCGACCGTCTCATAAAACGCGAAAAATTCGACTATCTCGGAGTTCGATGAAATTTGTCTAGGTAACTAAATTTTGCGAGATGAATCCAATAGTGAGGTCCATTTTGCCATCTGAGTTCTAGAAAATTTAGCTTTTTAACCCATACTAAAAATGACAAATTATTATTTTTCCCTTTTCATAAAAGTTCAATTTTTTTCGAGTTTTATAACCCAACATTGCTTGATCGTGCCTAGTGGCCCTCGGCACCGCCCACTTATCTACCTTACCAAGCCCAGTGTCTCTCAAGACCATATCAACACTTAGCAATCCATGCCAGTGTGCCGGAGTTTCAATCCATGGTCAGCGTTTGTCGCCAGTTGCGTCTCACCCAGCGCCTGGAGAATGGGATGGAGAGGTTTCATAAAGAGGGAGGGAGCTGACAACTGTGTGTGTCAGGTGGCTGTGTCAGGTGAGGAAGGAGGATAACGTTAAGATGGAAGAGTTGGGTGTGATAAGATGGTTTTAGGGGGAAAAATATTTATAGGATAAAATTTAAACTCCTTTCTGTTTTATTATATATATATATATATATATATATCTGATACCAAAATGTAACAAGATGCGGAAGACATGAATCACAAGCACATATAGATGGAAAATATTTGCTAAAGATTTTATTCAGAATTTACAAAATATTGATAGTTAAAATAAATTACATATAACAGATAGATTACTATATTAACTGAAAGAACATCTCTTGCATCGTATGAAAACTAGGATACATTGAGAGTGAAGGGGGGAGAGTGTGTATTAATTGACTGGAGAGAACTTTGCTTAAACAAAGCTTGAGTTCAGCTAAGGATGAGTTAAACCCTTATATAAGCGTAAGGATTTCTAAGAGATCTTTGCAATAATTTCTCTTTTGGCTTGATTGTTGCTTTAACTTGGGTAGGATGCTTTTCCTTTTTGCTTTTCGGTGGAAAAGTGGGCATGAAATCTTTTAACTCGGGTAATTGCTGAATTTGTGCAGGAGTGGTTCCCTACTGCTTTGTTAAGAATTTGCTTTCGGTGGAGAAGCAAGTTGATTGATGGACTTTCGGCTACTTTCGGTGGAAAAGGGGCCTTGTTTGCTAGTTTGTTGAATGATTATATCATAATGCGTAATAGACAGCTTTTCTTTCTTTAGATGAAGAAAATAGTGATTGAAGCTATCACACATAGAGAAAAGAATCATGGGGTAGATAAGTCATAACCATCATAAGGATCCTAGGCATCTTGAAAGGGATCCATTGATGGACTGACTGATGCTTCTAAGGATGCAGACAAACTGTTCTGACTAGCTGCTTGTTGGAGAAGTTTATGTGCCAATTCTATTAACTCAGATGACTTCTTTTTTTGTTGCTTACTAGAATCCTTAGAGGAGGATTTTTTCTACTTTGCTAATGGGTGTGCTGATGATGGTTGTGCCTGGACTTCTGATGTAGAGATCCGAAGAGGTGGTATAACCTGTTTGACTGGTGTTGCTGGAATGCTAGTAGTTGTTCCTGTGTCCTTGACTTGAGTAGGAACTCTTACTGAAAATTCTTTTTGTACTTGGGCTATAATACGATCATGTTGGAACCTTGGCCACCACTTAACATAGAATTGTCGGGCAACATTGTTTGCTATAACTTCCCAATGCCATTTACATATCCATGAGACTTTATATTTACTAATAAATAATAATAACACAAGAAACTGACTCTCATTTTTGCTAGGTTTATAAGTAGATGAGAAGTAGGTTACCTAATCTTGATGATCAAGTGGTAAGATTTCAATCATGGGACCGTGCACATGCCACCACTGTAAAAACCAAGTAAGAATCTGGCTTTTGAAATCTTTACTAAATTGAAGAACCAAGAGTGAGTGTAAGACTCATTTGATAGAGGATAAGTTTGAACCATGACTCCATGTAGTCATAGTAACTAAACTTTTAGCCATGTCCAGGAAGATCTCAAAGGGAAGAAGGGTGAGATCTCCATTCTTTAAGAGAGATAAACTTCTGGATATACAAAGAATGATAAATAATTTTGCTAGGGTCATCTTTATCAGCAACAAGCTTGATAAAGACTGACTGGGTAAAGAATAGGATATCCTGGTAAAACATAAAGGTTCTTTCAGGATCAGATGGGATAAATGTCCATCCTAGTTCGAGGTAGATGTTGACTAGGTCAATTGGGTTGCTTAGGTGAGCATGAACTGGTTCAATAGAGAATACGTTAGTGACTGGTTTTTTTAGGAACATATTCTGTTCTTGGACCTTTGAAGGTTGACTGTGTTTGGTATGGGTTAATTATCTGGCTAGATTTTACCGATGATAAGGGCTGGGCCATATATGAGCTAGATGTGCTTTGCTGTTGGGCTTGATACAGGAATGTTCCTGGGTTTACTAAGGAGAATTGATAACTAGATCTGACTGGGTTACCAAGAGGTTGGTAACGTTTGCTATTTCGACTGTTGGTAATTGACTAGGTTTCGGGTTTGGGCTAGGTAAAGCTAACTATTTACCAATATCATTCCCTAGTTTGTTGGAAGAAGTATCGGGTTTGTTCGTTTTCTAGTCTGCCATGAGGTTCCTGCAAAAATTCAGGGGTTAGGAAATTATGGATGCAGTTATTACTGCCTTTAATATATTTAATATCAAAATTGAAAATACTTAAAATAGATTGTCATCTGGCAAAAATTTGTTACTAGCAATGTTTTGTACGTCTTTTTCCAAAACAAATTTTGCTGATTTACAATCAACTCTTACTAAAAATTTTTGGTTTAATATATCATCCTGGAATTTTAAGATACACAGGACAATAGATAAAATCTCTTTTTTAATAGTACTATAATTTGCTTGTGCTTTGTTCCAAATCCCAGAGTGGAACTGAACAATTTGCTCTAGAGAGTCTAGACTGACTCTTTGTAGCAAGATACCACCGTAGCTAATGTCGGAAACATCATTTTGGATAATTTTGAATGAGTTTGCTGAAGGAATACTAAGACAAGTCAAAGTCTTGATATATTTTTTTGACTTGTTAGTCTATGGATGTATGAACTGAAGACCAAGGAGTAGGATTTGTTTTGAGCCTGTCATACAACGGTTTGATTGTTTTTTTGAGATTCTAATAGAAGTCTGAAACATAGTGTAAAGACCCTAACAATCTCTGTAACTGAGTTTTATCTGTGATCTCATCAAGGAACCTATCAGCGAATTGGATAGATCTTCTGATGGGAACGATAGTTGATTGTTGGATGTTGTATCCAAGGAATCTAACTGTGGTTTGAAACAACTTAATTTTGCTAGAAGAGATGACTAGACCATTGTGTCTAACTATCTCTATGAATTCATTTAGGTTTTTCCAATGTTCTTCTATAGATCTGAAAAAGATGAGGATATCATCTACATAAACTATAGAGAAATGACTAATTGGGTTAAAAATTTCATTCATTATATTTTAAAATTCACTAGGTGCATTTTTCAATCCAAAGGGCATTACATTCTATTCGTAATGTCCAAAAGGAGTGGTAAATGCAATTTTATATCTGTCTTCTGGAAATATCTGTATCTGCCAAAAACCACTTTTTAAGTCAAAATTTGAAATATTATTGAGTTACTAAGTCTTTTGATTAAATCTTGCTTGTTTGGAATTGAGTATCTGATCTATTCCAATATAGAATTTAAAGGATTGTAATTAATGACTAATCTTAGAGCTCCTCTTTCTAATTCCACGTTTTTTACGACATAGAAAGCTGGGCATGAAGGAGATTTTCTTTTCCTAATAATACTATTTTTGAGTAATTCAGAAATTTCTTTTTTTACAAATTTCCATTACTTCATGGTTCATTTGGATAGGCCTTGACTTAGTTGGAATATTTTGCTCATTAAATCCTTTGATATAAGGAAGTCTTACCATGTGTTTTTTCCTATGCCAAAAAGTTATAGGTAGGTTAGAACATACTTCCAATTATAACTTTTCTTTAAATATTTTAATCATTTGAATTAATATTGGATTTGCTAATTGCTCTTGAATTCTTTTATGATTAATTTATTTTTTAATAAATTTCACTTGGTTACTTTTGTAGATTATTAAGTTAAGGGACTTTGAGATTGAATAATCTTTCAGTTGCCTTAATTTTTTAACCTGAGGTTTTGTTAAAAATTTAAATATTACTAAGTGACCAAATGACTTGGTAGTTACTCCTTCCATATCTGTTGTAAAAGAATACAACAAGTATATGAATGATATACCAAGGATAACTTTATCTAACATATTTTGTACTAAGACAAATGATATTTTGAAACATACATTGTCTTGACAAATATACACATTTGGTAACTTATATTTTACTCTCATTTTACTACCATTTGCCGAACTGAGTCTTTCAATTGTTTTATGGTAATATTTGGTTGGTATGAATCCTTCTTGGATGCAGTTCAGATCTGCCCCTGTATCTATAAGAGCTACAACTTCAATTTCATAATCATTATTGATTATGATTTTAACTTTAGAATGCCATTTTTGAAGGTTTAACTTATTAATTAAGTTTAATCTATTATCATTATCACTGGCTTGCAAACATCCTTCGTTGGAAGGCAGTTTCATTAAACCCAGAGTTTCCATATCAAAGATGGAGATTACGGGTATCTACTGGGAATTTGTTCCAGTTGAACTATGTGAGCTATCTGAGTTTTCAGCTTTATGTTGTTTTCCTTCAGGATCCTTACCAAACTTATTTTTCACTTGTAACAGATTTAAGGCTTCTTCTAATTTTTTGTCTTGTAAGATTATTTCTTTATTTTTATCCTTACTTAATTTCTCCATTGTTTTGTTAAAACTAATTAACTGTTTTTCACCAAAAGATTGTTTAATGTCTTTTTGACAATTTAATGTATTTTACTTTTAACTCTGGATCTTCAATTTTTCTAATGAGATCTATGAAGATATGTTCTTCCTCAGTTTTTTTAGTTAAAATCCTAATTTTTTTACAACAATCATCTTTACAACCCAATTTAATATCAGGTTCACTAGAATTGCTAGACATCGACTGATAATTTTAAAGACTTTCAGGGTTACGCGAATCATCTAAACTTTCTTCACTTTGGCTAAGATTATTTAACTTAAAAATGTTGAGAATTTCTTCTTCATTTTCTTCAGTTAAGTTTCACTGTTTGAGTGGACATTCTGGGCTAATATGTCCCTTTTTACCACAGATTCAATTTCTTTGTTATTCTTCTTTCTTGTCTTATTCTTATAAGTTTTGTGTTTATAATATTTACTATGTTTTTTACTTGATTTTCCATAATATTCTTGTTTTGGAAAATTCTTTTTGCTTCTTTTGTAGTAATATTTAATTTTGCTATAAGGCTTATGTGACTTATGTTTTCTGCGAGATGGTGCTACTGAAGAGAGGTCATATTGTTCACAGAAATCACCCATTTCATACTTAGCTTTTTTCTTATCATCTTTTATTTTTTTGCTAATTTTCATATCAATACACATTCTTAAACCTTCCTTTTGAATGATATTGACAATATCACCATAGGTTAACTGATCATATTCAGTGATGCATGTAGGTTGGCTTAATGCCTTCCTAATCTTGTAAGCAAAAAAATTAGGTAAGCCGTTAATAAATTTTTCTTTCCAGAAAGATTTATCACAATCTGGTCTTATCATTACCCTGGAGATGAATACATCTTTGTACCATCTTAAATCACTAAGTGTTGGACATCTTAAGTTAATTAACTGATCATGGATTCTTGATTCTATGTTACTTGATGTTCCAACAAAGTGTTTGATTATTGTATAGATGAGAGTGTTAATCCCATCTAGTTTTACTCTCCAAATCTTTTCATCAAAGATTGACATGTTTTCATCATCTAGGTCAACAACATATTTGATATTGTCCCTAGATTCTTAACTAAGGTAGTTATCCCACCAATTTTTTAACATTCCTGTGAATCCAGAAGTAATTAGATCAATTATCTCTGATTCAATATTATCACGATTGTTAATATAACTATTGATAACCATGAACATGTGGTTAATTTTATTAAGAATTTCTTGTTCACTTAATCCATCTATATTCCATTCATAGAGTTTATTGGATTGAAAAGATAATTGGGTGTTGATATTCTTTTCTTCAAATTGAAGATCAGGTGGTTTGGGTCTTGAATACCAATATGCTGTGGTACTGGTAGGATTAACTCTTGAAAAGGTTAATTTGTTAATTATTTGGTTTCCAAATTGTTCTTCTAATTCTTGGATTTCAAAATTAATAGAACTTTCTATGTTGCTATCTTCTGAATTATCAGAGGTTTGTTCACTATTTTGATTGATAGTATTTACATGAGATGGTTCTGTTTTAGTTTCCAACTTTTGGATAACTTCTTCAATTTTTTGAAGTCTATAAACATTGTTTGTTCTAACTTCTCAATGTCATTTATAGATCCATGAGACTTTATATTTACTAATAAATAATAATAACACTAAACTGACTCTCTTGTTTGCTAGGCTTATAAGCAAATGAGAAGTAGGTTACCTGATCTTGAAGATCAAGTGGTAAGATTTCAATCATAGGGCCGTGCACATGCCACCATTGCAAAAACCAGGTAGGATCTGGCTTTTTGAGATCTTTGCTACATTGCAAGAACCAAGAGTGAGCGTAAGACTCATTTTGTGTAACGTCCCAAAATCCACCCTGGAAGACATTACTATCTAAAAAATCCTCCAATCATGAGAGCAATTATAATAACTATTAAATAATAAATCATTCATTCATCCATCTGACAAGGAATAAATACTAAAGCCAATAAAACATTGAAACTTCTTCAACTTACAATTCAAAACCAAAAATATCTAGCAGCGGAATAATTAAAACTAGTTAAAACCTTGTTTCATAGAAATCTCTCAAACTCTAAACCAAAAATAGATTAACTCTATTCCTCTAAGGTAGGATCCGCATCTTGAACCTCCAATGGCTCGTAATCAATCTGCTCATCCACATTGACATCCTCTTCTATGCCAAAATCTATAAGTGTGTTGTAGGGGTTGAGCAATAGCCCGTATCAAATCCCTCTCAAATCCCAACAAGGTTTAAAACAATAAAAAATGGCAAGTCTCTTTTGAAAAATAGCATAAAAATATTTTTGAGAATAAAATCATGGTAGTTATAATGATCTCAAGTGTACGAAATACAGTATATCAATGACAGGAATAAACTTGCAAGAAATTAAAACAATCAATAAATAACTTAGTAACATCATTCAATATTATCATGTATGTTGGTTCATCCCCATTATCATGTATGTTGGTTGTTTCTCAGGAATCTACGCAGTGATTCTGCTTTGTTCACTCACCACAACCACATAATCTCAATCATTCCCTGTAGGACCAAATCACAAACCACTTTAGGAAGGACATATACCGTCTCCCATGGCATTGACGAATCCTTTACAGAAAAGGTATATTATCCCTCAGTCTCAAAATTACATGAACAATAGTGGTTACTCTCACAAACAATAACCCACTACAAGTGCTAGGAAACCATCTTACCCCCACTCGGATAGACTAACCTTTAACACTCTACGGCAGCTCTTGAAGGCAATTTAGGTCCATCACAACAAACCATACAAAAGATGAAAGCACAACTTTCTCAACAATCACAATCTTAACCAATCATAATTTTCATTAACAATTCAAATATCACAAGTGCACAATTCTCAATATACTACATTACTAAAGGAATTAAAATATGCAAGAGATCATCTCAAGAAAACATTCACAGTTTTGAAATCAAAATTCTAGGATTTAGCCAAAAATCATAATTTCTTAGAACAAGAACAAATATTAGATGAAAACATGATTTAATCAAGAATAAGAATTTAGAAATCAAGAATTCATATGAATTTCACTATAGAACATGTATTTTGGAAAAACTAGGATTTTGGAAATTCAAGAACAAGTATTCCTTGAACCCAAGCATGTTTTTTGTTTAAAACCATGTTCCAATGATAAAGAAACCAAGAATTCATAAATATTTATCATATAATTATCAAGAGGATTCAAAACATACATATATAATACCCTAAGTCTCAATGAAAGAACTCAAGAAGAATCCCCTACCTTAATTCTTAAATCTTGATCCTAATACATTTCGTTGTGATTATCCCACGTTAAACCTTCAAGATTTATCTCATTCTTCCTCCTTTTATTCTCCTCAAACTTTTCTAGGTTTATTGGGATTGAAGATTAGGTAATGGCTCTTTAGATCACGGCCCTAGGTATTTATAGGCTGAAAAATAGGGAATTCCCGAGTTGGCGCAGGTAGCAGTCTGCACCTAACTTCTAACTCGATTTTGACCTAGATAGAGGCCGTTTCACGAATTTGTTGTGACGTACATTTTTGTATTTCTTGAAGTCTAGTTTCCACTGTCAAAATTTTAGGTTAATCTGAAATTAGGGTAAATAGTTATATCCAAAATATGATGGCTATATCAAATTCCTTTTCACCCTAATCCTATTCAAAATAGGTTTTTACTCTAGAATATTTCTAAACTTCTAATACAACTCATATAACCTCTTTCTATGTTTTGACATTCTGGATTCAATGGAAACCTTATTTTGATCTAGAAATATTTATAAAATTACTTAGTCACCATTCTCAAACTTAAACATCTTTAAAACTCAATTTATTCCGAAAGTCAAATATGCTTGAAACTTAAATTTCATAATCAATATTTTAACAATTATTTTAAGTTTCTATCATTATTTTATTCATCTTAGGGAAACTCTTAAGATAATATTATATTTATTTAATTTTAATATGGAATCTTACATGTTGATAGAGGATAAGTTTGAACCATGACTCCTTGTAGTCATAGTAACTAAATTTTTTGCTATATCCAGGAAGATCTCGGAGGGAAGAAGGGTGAGATCCCCATTCTTTAAGGGAGATAAACTTCTGGATATACAAAGAATGATAAATAATTTTGCTAGGGTCATCTCTATCAGCAATAGGCATGATAAAGACAAACTGGGTAAAGAAGAGGATAAAAAGACATAGATCGAAAGGAAATAACTTTATCCAAATTGGTTTAGTGCAGGTAGCAATAAAACCATTAACTCAAAGTGGGAACAATTTTGCAGTCCTATTATATTTGTTTCATCTTACTTATTATTGAATCTTTGATGCTTCAATTAGTAAATTTCTTTTAAGTCTTATCTTCTTTGTCACCCAAGCTTTGCCACCTAAGACTAGAGAGTCTGGATCCTAGTGTAAGTCCTAGTGAGAGGCAGTGAAGGGGAAAATGGACAACAAATCTAGTGGGTATGTGCATAAGAGGGGTATGTACAACAGAGTCAAAACTTACAAGTGATTTACAAAGTTAAAACACCTTAGATTTGAAAATGAGTAGATTATTCAGATCTAATTTTATGGCTCGCTCATCTAGATCTTCATTAACTTCTATACCAAATATAGTAAATGAAGAACAACATGAATATCACGAGTCTTAAGTAGATTGGAGTAGATGGAATATCCCAAAAGTCCCCTACAGGGAAATCTACAAGACTAGTTGGATCCCAACAGCCTTTAAGTCAGAACTCCAAGTAAATACAATTGAACAAGTTTATTCTCTCACAAAAAAAGAGAAGAAACTTGTCAATTACTTAGTAAATAAGCCATAAAAAGGCATAGATCGAAAGTATATAACTTTATCCACCTCGGTTTAGTACAGGTAGTAATAAAACCATTAACTCAAAGTGAGAAAAATTTTACAGTCCTATTATCCTTAAGAGATGCTAGATTCATAAATTATGAGCCCAACATCTTAGGTATAATGGAAGCTGGTCTTCATGATAGACTAGTATACTTTAACTACTTCCCAAACTTTACCTTGAGTCTTGACGATCCTACCTTATTAATGGCATTAACTTTAGGTATAAAAGTCACAGGAGAATTTACCAGAATGGTAAAAGAAGCAAGATCTTTAGTACTAATCTATAGGATTTACTACAAATGCATCACAACAAATTTGAATGTTCATGCATTAAAGAAAACTCCTAAAGATAGTACTTTATTAATTCATGGTAGTAATACAGAAACGAATATACAAGTCCCTAAACGACTTCTATGGAAAGATATTCAACTTCCAGATTCTTGGATAGTTGAGTATGAAAGCTATAACAAAGATAGTCATAACACCACAACAAACTTAGAAAATATCCAACAGTTTTTTGATGGATCAGTAAAAATTTCATTTGACAATACAAGGTCTCATCGATCTAGTAGATCATTTAGCAAACCATTTCAAATTAATGAAGGAAGAAAATATGAGTCAGCATATTCTAGTCTCACCAGAAGAGATAAAGATTTAGCTAACGAATTAGAAAAAAGATTCTAACTTCCAAATTCCTAAATAGTTGAGAATTAAAGTTATAACAAAGATGGTTAAAATACCATAGCAAACTTAGAAAATATCCAACAGTTTTCTGATGGATCAGTAAGAATCTCATTTGACAATACATGGTCTCATCGATCTAGTAGATCATTTAGAAAACCACTTCAAATTAATGAAGGAAGAAAATCTGAGTCAGCTTATTCTAGTCTGACCAGAAGAGATAAATATTTAGCTAACGAATTAGAAAAAAGATTTAAGTTATATATGTATATATAAATATCAATATCTATGAGAGGATTAGTTATTAAGACAAAGAGATTGTATATGTGGCTATTGTCATCTGAAAACTCAATTGCGACACTACTCTAGATGTTGGTGGGGTGCATAAAATGACTTTAAAAGACCAAGTGAGTTAAACTACCCTTTTTGAATTTAGTTCATCCACTAGCATAAATTGCATAAATGTGAAGCCATGAAGCACATTGAGAGAGAGAGAGAGAGAGAAATCAAGTCTATCATTCTCTAAGAGAACTAGACTTCATTGTTTGCTTGGGCTTTTTCTTTCTTCTTCATTGTCACAAATTATTACTAATCAATCTTCTTTTTTATAGGGTTGGGAACTTGTTAGAAATGGAGCTTGAATTTTTGTGCTTTACAAAAACACTCATGAAGTCAGATGTTGAGGATAACTTAGAGATACCTAATGGGTCATCGTTTTTGCCGATTGATGATGAGCTCATGCTTATACTTGACCAAGCTAGAATGACATATCAGTTCCGACCATCCGAGAGGAGAGGAGGGAGGCGGTCTTTGACACTTGACTGACACGTCTTTTATGTGGAAAAGGATCTTGAAGTCAGCGATTCTCTGAGAATTTACTGGTTGGGGAATGGGAATGAATATGTGGTGCAGGTTGGCATGAAGCTCTTTGGACCTCACATAGGTTGGCTATCACTCTAATGCTTCATTTGGTAGGAAGGATACATTTTCTATCATACAAGAAAGAAAAGTAGAAATGATACATTTTCCTTACTTTGTGTTTGGTTGGATGGATGAAAAATAAAAATGAATAATTTTTTTTATTATTTTATTTGTGATGGCTAAGATTAGGGGTGACAATCGAGTCATGTCATGTCAGATTTGCGATGAGTTATTACAAGTTTGTGTCAAACATTAGTCACACTTAACTCAACTTATTTAACTAATTGTGTCGTGTCGAGTTACGAGTTGACCTGTGTATTTTGTGTTGTGTTCATGTTGACTCACATAAACTTTGAATAAAAAATTTAACGCTAATATTCTATTTTCACTTAATTGAATCCATGCTAATATTTTTTCTACAAACTAAAAATTAACTAAAATAAATATAATAATAATAAGTAAAAATATCTTTTTTGTATAGTAATTATGTCAGTGCTTAATAAATAGTTACAAATAATTAACATTTTATGTCTATAATACTAGTTAAACATGTTAGTTTCGTGTTATCATACAAACAAGAAAATAGAGAAAGTGTTTATTTTTAAATAAACGGATTGATGGTGTCAATTTTGAGTTTAATTGATTGAATTGGATATGAGTCTTTTATATTTCTTGTTCATGTGTCAAGTCATTTTTAAGTTCGTGTTCATCAAAATTCGTGCCGAGTTCAAATCGTGTTATCGTGCTGAATTGAAATTTTTTACTCCTAATTAAGATAGAAATTTTTTTTTTTTTTTAAATTTTTTTTTAAAATTTTTTAATATATATATATATACATATTTTATCATTGTATTTTTATATGAAATTAATGTATACATAATATATGTATATATTAAAAGATATATAGACAAATAAGATACATCTCAACGCAAATAATTAATTTTTCATTTACTTTCCTTCCGATTTTGGAAGAATTAGTTTTGGTGAGTTGGAAGAAAAATTAATTCATCCACTTTTTCATTCTTTCTATTTTCTTTCTTTACCAAATATAATGTTTTATTTATCCCTCAAACTTTCTTTCATTCTAACTTTCTATCTTACCAAACGGAATATAAGTTCCACTGCATCAATTTCTTCTACGGGGCCATCGGTGTAAATGAATGTCACAATAAAGACCAACCTTGCATATTAAGACAAGGTGGTTCCTTAAATTTTGCTATGTTTTCATATCTTTTTTTTGTTTCTTTGGTTTCACGTTTGATTTGGGTAAGGTAAAGCCGGCCCAACCGGCCCGTTGTTGGTTGTTTGTGGGATGCCAATGTAGATATGTGTGCAATTATATTTGTCAACAAGTGGGAATGAAAATAAAAATTCATCAGGGTGCAGTTACAGTAACAAGCACAACCAAGCATTATTGAATCAATCAATAATTGCTGATCATTCTATTCAAAAACAATAAATAAAATTTATTTAAGCATAAAATATTGAAATTAATCCTATAATCTTATCCATATTTTCGTCATCTTTTTAATGAAAGGGCAATAATTGTCCATTCGAATGCTTTTTGACTGATTTATGTTACGTTCAGTTAGGGTTATGGTCAGGCTGTCAACCATTAGCCAAACAAAAGGTTTAATTCTAGAAACTATTAGTTAAGACGTTTTTACTAATGTTCCGTTTGGTAAGAAAGATGGAAAGTAGGAGGAATATATTTTCTATCTTTCAATGATAGAAAGTAGGAATGATACACTTTTTTTTTTGTGTGTTTGGTTGGATGGATGAAAAATAAAAATGACTATTTTTTTTTTGTGATGGCTAAAATTAGGGGTGACAATTGTGTCGTGTCAGATTCGTGTTAAGTTAGGTTTGTATCGAATATTAGTCAAACATAATTTAACTCATTTAACTAATTGTGTCGTGTCAAGTTGCGAGTTGACCTGTTTATTTTCGTATCGAGTTCAAGTCGTGTCATTATGTTAAGTTGAAAATTTTCACCCTTAGTTAAGATAAAAAAAAATTATTTTTTTTAATTTAAAATTTTTATTTTTATTTTTTATTTTTTATTTTTAAATTTATTTTTAAAATTTTTTAAAATATATATATGTATACATACATATTTTACTGTTGTATTTTTATATGAAATTAATGTATACATAATATATGTATATATAAAAAGATATATAGACAAATAAGATACATCTCAACACAAATAATTAACTTTTCATCCACTTTTTTTCCGATTTTGGAGAGATTGATTTTGGTAAGTTAGAAGGAAAGTTAATCTATCCATTTTTCCATCCTTCCTACTTTCCTTTCTTACCAAACATGATGTTTTATTTATCTCTCTAATTTTTTATTCTTCCAACTCTTCATTCTCCCACTTTTTCATCATACCAAACGGAGCATAAATAAATTCGAATGGCTTGATTAGATTAAGCTGATTAGGACTACAATTAGTTTGATCCAAACAGCATACTCGATGCTTAGCATCTTTAGAAACATGACCCTTTCTAGAAAGAAATACATTTCATTTCATTAATTATTTGACCGAATATAATTTTTATAAGGTAGAATTGGCAATATCAGATTTTTCCGAACATGGTTTTCGACTTGCTTCTACCATTAAATTTTTTTGAATTGGAATAAACCTTTAGGATATCCCGAGAAATCGGATTCTATAATTGTTTTGAATAAGAATACAATTTTGCGATATGTAAAAGAGAAAGAAAGTCTCTAATTATGGAACTAAAGGACTAATAAAAATAAGGAAAATTTGACAGTGGCAAATGAGTTTTGGTGTTTCATTTTGAATGACATGTAATATTAATATCATGATATTTTGAATTCATCGGTGTCCGTGTTTTGCTTGTGTTATTAAAATTTTTTAAACTAATGTTCTATTTGGTACGATAAAAAATGAAAGAATGAAAAGTTGGAGAGATAAATAAAAAATTATATTTGGTAAGAAAATAAAGTAGGAAAGATGAAAAAGTAAATATATTAACTTTCTTTCCAACTCACTAAAATTAATTCCTCTAAAATCAGAAAGAAAGTAGATGAAAAATTAATTATTTGTATTAAGATGTATCTTATTTGTCTATATATGTTATGTATAAATTAATTTCATATATATATATAAAATTTTATGACACGAACTTAAAAATGACCTGACACGCGAATAAAAGATATAAAAAACTCATAAGTTTATGACTCAATATGAATCTGATATAACACGATTTGATTGTCAACCTTAATCTTAGTCGTCATAAAAAAAATTAATCATTTTTATTTTTCATCCATCCAACTAAATACAAAAGAATGAAAAAATATTATTCATATTTTTCATCTTTAAATGATAAAAAATGTATCATTTTATTTTTCTATCTAAAGGAGCATAAAAATGTACAAAATAAATATTACGTGTCATGTTCTCTTTGTAATAATAGTTAAACAGGATATGTGGATGTAATAATAATGGCCAATTCAAATGACAAGACTTTTTTGACAACTATCAAGACTACTTGTTTCAAATCTTTGGGCAACCTCAAGACGTAAGCCATGTGATTTAATTGACTCGTTTGGGCCACCACACGAGTCAATTAAGCCCTGTTATTTACATGACTCATGTGGTTAGTGGAATATTACACGAATGCTGGAGGTTTTTGTCAAAAACCAAGCATATCATTGAGTTCAATAATAAATTGTTAAAATATTTTTGAGTTGTTAAAAAAAAAAACCTTAATACAGAAAAAAGTTATTTGGATATAATAATAACTTAATCCATGTATTATTCGTATATAGGTGAGAACCTTTTAAAAAATAGTAATTTAAATGAAATTTAAAAAATTATAATTTAAATTTATATCATTTTTTAAATGAGTAGGTCTCATCAATTTTTTTAGTAGGATCCAATTATCCCCTACCCATTCAAAAGATAATATGCATTAAATTTTAATTTTTAAATTTTATTTAAATTATGTAATATTTTTTAAAAAAAAAACAAAAATAATTTAACCAAAAAGACCAAAAAAGGCAGAAGCAAGTTAGCTGTAATAAAGTGGGACAAGAAGTTATTCTGTTTCTACCGGAAAAAACGGTCATGGGATATTCATCGTACCAATACCACGTGTACAGCCACCAATTTTTGTTCCCTCTTTATGGGAAATTGTCGTACGGACACCATGTGTCCTAGACGAAAAAACGGTGCCATGGTCCCCTAGTCCTTTGTTGTTTCGAATTACGTAAGGCAGCAGATTTTTTATTGACTTGCCACTCACCCCCACCGCCGCCTATTTTTTGATATTTTTCCATGACAAGACCTATATATATATTGAAAAATGATACGTCCACAAAAATATTTTAAAAAATTTTTAATTACATATTTTCTAATTTATTTTATCTTTAAAGATACTTTTCTATTATTCAAAATATTATTGACACCCTTTTTACTTTATATTTAAATAAGACTGGCGCCCCTTGTCGCCCCTTTTCGTTAACCCACAATTTCTAACAAAAAATATTCATCTAAAATATTAAAATTGTCTTACATAAATTCTAAATAATCTTTCTACATAAAATTAGATTAAAATTTGAGTTGATTAAAATTTATTTTTTTACGTATTGAAATACGAGCAATTTGATCTCAACCTAATTTGTTAGCATCAGTTAAAATTCGATTCGAGTCAATTAAAATATGTTTTTTTTAGTTATTAAAATTCATGGCACTTAAAATTCTATTCAAGTTGATTAAAATTCATTTTTTTACTCATTAAAATTATATGTTTTTACGTATCAAACTTCAGGCTGATTAAAATTTAATGCGAGTTGATTAAAATTTGATTCAAGCTGATTAAATTTTATTTTTAATTGGTTTGGATTTTAATACGTAAAATTTTTTATAAAACAAAAGAAGCCTCATTAAATATATGCTTATCTAGACGGGTGTAGATGAAGCTTTTCTTAAAATATATCATAAACAATTTAGTAAAATTATATTATAGTTAAGACCTTTAATACGTTAAAGTGTTAGTAAAAATTCAAAAATTAGATGAGGTATTATTGAAAATATAATAAATAAGAAGAAGTATGGCTGAAAGTTTCATTAATTTTGAATTTGAAACGATGTGGTATATTGATATTTATTGGATAGTTAGTGAAAGATTGTGGGACTCATTGATTCTATGTTTCACATTAATTTGTGATCTAACATTTAATAAAAAGTTTAGTAGGTGTAGAATTATTGTTATTATATTATTATTATTATGATTTTGCTATTTCTCTTATAATATATTCAACCATAAAAAGAAGGATAAGACAAGTTATTGATACTGTAGTGATATATATATATATATATATATATATATATATATATATATATATATATATATATATATATATCAATTATTAATTTTATTTTAGATGATTTATAATTATTGACTGAGAATATATTAAAAAAATATATGTGAAAATATTAAGGTACCAAAAATTTACTGCGCAACCCTAAAAAGAAGTGGTGGTGGTAATGTAATTCAAATACTATAGGATAATATTTAAAAGGCTTCAGTCATCTCACTATAATTATTAGTCCAAGAAGAAATAAAAGAAACAAATTTATCTTTTAAATATAACTCTAATAAATAAAACTCTTAAAAAAAAGAAGGTAAATTACCATCCATGAATGTGTGAGATACATCCTTAGCTAGCGGTTACTTTTGATATTAAAAAAATAGAATAATTTGAAGAATGCTGTCCAAAAGTGAATGGGACTAACTTTCAATTTAATTAATGATAATTAATTAAAATCTCTAAATTGCATAGACATAGCATTTTTTTCTTTCAATTTTATGCAAGATACATGCCCACCTGCTTTATAATTGACAGGCCCACATTTGTCTTTATAATATCAAAATGACAGTTGTCTTTTCTTGTACTTTTGTTCACGTGATGTCTTTTAAGTGTGATATTTTTTTAGATTCTATCAAACCACCATTTTTCTTCTTTTTTAGAGAGAGAGAAAGAAGGCATCTTATTGTGGCTAAAGTCCATACAAATTGAGGTGCCAAAAGATGGAGGAGGAGGTACCCAAAAAAGAATTTTAGTTATAGCCAATGAATGGAGAGACATGGTATTTTCAATAAGGAACAATACTAATGCTCCGTTTGGTAAGAGAGATAAAAAATTAGAAAGATAGAAAAGTGTGAAGAATAAAATTTTTATTATTGAAGGAAAAAAAGACATTATACCTACTTTATATTTGATACAATGGATGAAAAGTTGAAAAAATTAATTTTCTATTCTTTGGTATTGGAGGAAAAGTGGAAGGAAAGAAAATATACATGTATTTAATTTACCTTTATAGATTTTGATTTGAAATTATAACATAATGTTTAGAAGCATATTTTAAGGGCAAAAAAGTCCATTTGTTCAAAAAAAAAATCAAATAATTATTAATTGGGTCAATTTTTATTGCTCAATTTGGTCAAGTTTTTATTGGTCATTTTTTAATAATTTATATGGTATGAGAATATAAATGAATAAAAAAAGGACCGTAATTGCTCTAGTAAGAAATAAATGACTTTGACGTGGGACCCACTAATTTGGTACACTTGTATATAAAAAATGACAAAATTGGTGGGTCACACACTTTTTCTCCCTCCTAATTTGTGTTTCATAATCTGCCACTTTTAAGGATAAAATGATAATTCCAAATAATTTTTCAACCAACCACCTTCTCTCCATTTTCCTCCCATTTGTGGAGTGATTAAAGATGGTGGGCGCAGAGGATACGTTTTTCACTCATTTTTCCTTTCCCTTCAATTTTTCTTTCATACCACACAAAGGAAAATGTAATTTTCTATCCACCATTTTCTATCTACCCACTTTTCCATCAAACCAAACAGGCTATAATGGTCTATTTGTTTTGATGGAAAATGGGGTAGATGAAAAATGGGAGAAGGAAAATGGAGTTGATGAAAAAATTTTCCATTGCTTGGTATAGAAAGAAAAAATGAAGGGAAGGCTTTTCCTTTCCACCCACAATTTATTTTCCCCTAAAAATGGGTGAAAAATGAAAAGAAAACAAAAGAATTTGACCATTGATAAATTATTTTACTTTTTTGCCCTTTCATACATTCTATAGTAAAACCTACTTTTCTTCTACAAACAAAACACACTTCTTTACAGACCATGGACAATGACACATTCAGCAACGAGATGACGAACTTGATCAGCAAAACCAACGGTGTTCTGATTGGATTTTTGGCTATTTCAAACCAAAGTTGCCATCCTCGGTAAAGTTTAGCTATTTTCCTCCATTTTTTGGTTATCTCTCTCTCTCTCTCTATATATATATATATGGGGTGTATATCTATATAATAAAAACAACTTACAGTTTAAATCTTAAAAGATAAATAAAATAACTTTTGCTATTCGTTGTTTAGATCGCTTTAAATTTTACTTTAAAGTTAATCTAACTGCTAATATTAACACTCCAAATTTAATAAGAAAAATAAGACTCTAAGGGTGTATTTGAAATGATTTTTTAAAAGTACTTCTAGAAATTATTTTTCATAAATACTTTTAAAAAAATAGTGTTTGGAATCGCCCCACCACTATCTACCATTATAAACCCCCACCGTTCTACCACCACCACCCCCACCACCTCCGTCGCCGCCACCATCAATATTGTTATCCTACCATACCCACAACCCTACAATCACCACCACCAACATTGCCACCACATTACCAACTCCATCGTCACTTTCATTGCCCCACCATCACCATAACCACTACCACCATCACCCCACCATCATTACTACCACTATCATCACCACCACCACCCCACTACAACCATCCCCACCCCCCAACTGTTGTCGCACCTTACCATCTTTACCACCGTCGTCGCACTTTACCACCACCGTTACTGTCCCACCATCACCCCTACCACCACCATTGCCCCACCAACACCCCTATGACCATCACAACTACCTTCACCATTGCCACCCCCACCATCGCCACTGCCCCACCCCACCCACACTGCCCCATCGTCACCACCACCATCATCGCTATCCACCATCGAATGATACAATCATCGTCCATAGCCACCACCCACTCCATCGTCATTTTATTCTTATATTTATTACAATTATCACCATTATCCCACTACCACCCGTTGCCCACCGTCAGCACCTACCACCACCCATTGTCGCCCACCATCGCCACCAGCACTATCACCTACCCCACCACACCTACCACCACCACTGCAGCTACTCACTGTCACCTACCCTCACCACACTTACCATCGCCACAATTCGCCACCAACCATCACACTATCTCCTAGAAACACCCATCATCGCCCACCACTACCATCGTCATGACACACCACCACTGTCGTCGTCCCACCACCACCACTGCCAACCACCATCAACATCGTCCACAACCACCCACACCCACCACCACCACCATCGTTGCCACCCTTGGCTGTCACTATCATCATCGTCACTTAAAACCCACTTACACCATCACCATTGCCATCCACGACTACTTCCACTATTACAGTTGTCGCCTTACCCACCATAGCCATCACCGTCTCCCACCCATCACTACTGTCGTCCATCACCACTATCACCGCTCACCTCCAGTATAATTGATGTTTAAATTTCTTTATCTCTCCTTTATATTTGTGATTTAATTTTGGGTATGAATAAAAATATGTTAATCATTTTTTATTATTATTCCGTGCCTTTAGACACGGGAAATAACTAGTATATATATATGGGGTAAGGTATCTTTACCCATTCTTAGCAAGAGATTGTATAAAAGCTCTTTGGGTTAGATGGTTTTTGCTTCCAGCTGGTTCCTTGAAATTGAATTCTGACGGGGCATCTAGAGGTAATCCGGGTTTGGTAGGAGGGGGTGTGGTGGTCAGGAATGAATGGGGGAGATTAGTTTTGGCTGCTTCATTCTTTTAGTGAGTGCTTTAATATGGTTATTTTTTTGAGTTGTGTTGGAGTTTTGTGTTTCTGGTTGTGGAGTAGTGGTGTCTGGGCTGCTATGCTATTTTGTTGTGCTACTGGAAACTATGGCGTTTTTGCTGGGATTTATTTTCTGCTGCTAGGTGGAAGTTCCTTTTGGCTTTTTTAAGTTTGTTTGGTTTATGTTGTAAGGGAAGGCAGTTTGTTGTCTTTCCTTTTGCTTCTTGTAATCTCTATTTTGTTCATAAATATTTTTTTTTCTTCTTATTAAAAAAAATTTATTTCTTTACTAACACAAAAAAACACACAAAATGACTTCATATATTTAAAGGATAGAATTGTAAATTTGGTTATACATGGTTTTCCTTTCCCTTAATTTTTTTATCTAATATCAATCGATGAAAAATATATCCCTTCTATATTTCATCCCTCATACCAACAAAATGGATGGAAGGAAAATAACTTTCTTTCTTTCATGGATGAAAAGTTTATTCTTTCTACCTTTTCATTATTCCTTCTTTCCATAATTCATACTAAACGAACTGTAAAAGTAAGTTGACAAATGCTGGGTTTTGGTTTTGTATATCCGAGTTCTTTGGCTTTTAAATTTCATGTTGAGTACATCTTATCGTCTTCTAATCGTGTAGCGATAAAAAAATTTATTTTATGTGATACCAGAAATAATCAAGATGTTTATTTGTTGAACCAGAATATAAGACAGATAATTGCTAGCAATGCACAAGAACAACATGCTTAAAGCAAAATCCGATGTACTGCAACATGAATTCATACAACAACTACATTCAACAAGAAGTCATATAATTTACGGCTAGTTTTGCTGAGCATAACAGGGAAAGAAAGAAGTGTTCAGGAGCTTCTCGCAACCAAGTGAGCATGAAATCAGAAATGCAAATCCATATGGGCCTTAAAGCCCAGGAATATCCTATCCTGGATAGGAGTTGGAGCTTAGGGCCCACTGATATGGTCTAATAGAAATAACAGGGCATATGGGCCAATTAAAAACATGCAATTTTTAGGCAATGAGAACATGGCCACATGATTAATTAGTTGGATTTTCTTGACTGTAAATTATTGATAACAAAGTAAGATTATGATTCTGCAATGGGGACCGCGTACAACTCAAAAAGATAATTTATAATTTAATGAGAACATGCAAAGACTCATTAAAAAAAAATGAAACTGGTCCTAATACGTTAGTATCAATACCATACAACACCATTTTTGGTGTCTCATTAGATTGAGTTATACTCTGACTTTTATTTTGTAGCAACTTTTAATATAATATTAAAAGATATTATTTTGATACCGTAGTCATAACATTAAAAAAAAAAAACAAGGTATAACTCAAAGTTCCTTACTTGCAATTGGAGTCATCGTCACTGGGTCAAAGTTTGACATGCTAACATAGCTTCATAGAACCCTTACCATCTCAAACCTATTAACTCACATTAACTTGAGCCCCTCTTTGGTTAAGCAATTTCAGCTTGAGCCCCTCTTTGGTTAAGCAAATCAAGCTTGAGCCCATCTACGGTTACACAAATTAATTTTTTTGCGGTGCCCAACCACTGAGCTCGAAGGCAATAGTCATTACAAGTTTGAATACCTTATAATAAAAATAAAAAAAATTTAATTTTTCACCACGAATGTCCTAAACAGATGGCAGAAAGTGACAACAATTTATAGTCAATCTACACAATTTTTGATTATTTTCTACCGTGAACCAGTAGGACCTTGAATAAGCGCCACTTTAGGCATCCAAATTTTTAGGCCCTGTATTTAGGATTTCAAGTAAAACTTTTAGATCAATAGTCAATTAAGTCCAATTTTATATTTAGTATCCCAAGTAAAGTTTTTAGACATAGGTTCCATTAAGTTTAATTTTATTCTTAGGTCCCGAATAAAATTTTTAAAACTCATGTTCAAGTAAGTCCACTTTTATTTTTAGAGCCCCCAAAAAATTTGAGACTCAATTCAATTAATCCCAATTTTATTTTTAAAGTTTCAAATTAAAATTTGTATACTCAATGTTCAATCAAACCCAAATTGATATTTTTTGGGCTTCTACGAATTGGTAGGCAACAAGTTAGCATCGTATTAGTGTAAGGGTTCTTAAAAACATGCCAAGAATATTTGAATACCAAAATCTAATAAATCTGTTTGCATCTCAAAAGGTAATAATAGAAACAATATTGTATAATGATTTAAATTTTAAAAATTATGTTAAAATTAATAAGACCTCATTTAAATTTCTGCTTTAGGCCCCATTTTGTTGTTGCGTCGCCTCTGTATAGGGCCTCAATTCCTTATATAAATGTTCTTTCTGGGCTAATCTAGATGGATGTAATTTGTACGTGTTTGTATCTGGGCAGAATCTAACTAGTTTTTTCGTTGATGACTAAATGAAAAATACAATTGAACTAACTTATCAGAAAAAAAGGAGGGGAGAGAGAAATTACACTTTGATCCCCTCATGATCTTTTTTTTTTTTACACTTTTCCTCCTTGCCTCAACTTTAAATAAGTAAACCCAAACATAAGTTGTGCAAAATAATATAGACTCAGAAGCCTGAGGTCGAACCTTCGGGGAATAGAGAAAACAATATTCAACAACTTAGAACAATCAAAAATTTTGTAACCAAGAGAAAGTGTTTCAATTGAAAAAATCAGAATGAATTATTTAAATCAAAAATGTAAAATACTAAAGCATCGGGAAACCCTTTCAAATCCATACAATAATGATTAAGGACTCAGTTTCTATACACAAACAAGAATCAAACTGTCAAGTGATTCCAGTTGAAAGATTTCGCAATAAAAATGGAGAAATACCACTTTTTATAACCAAAGGTTTATTTAGAAGAATCAAATAATTATATGCTAATTGTAAGCATTTGCTGTGCTCGGAGTCTGCAACAAATCAAACTCTCATAACAAATTAATTCATGACTAAACCATACAATCCTCTAGTTATATTATTATATGAAATAATACTAGTCAACTTCAGCAGGGAATCAACAGTTCTTTGTTTCGCAAAAAAATTCAACTAATGAAGGTATAAGATATAATGAATCAAGAATCTTTATAGAGCAAAAAACTTACTATGAAAACAAAAGTTGAATTAATAAAATATCACATACCATTAAATCATAAAGCCAATAACAATACCGTACTTCATTGAAGAGTTTCCCCTAGCTTTAGTCAAAAGGCCTAGCCAGATATCCTAAACTTCAACTAGGAAAAAATAATACTAAACAAAAATTCGTCCCTTTACATCATAATGATTCTCTTATTTATATTTTCCGACTCCAAGAATTCTAATCAAATTCCACCTTTTCCTACAGAGTTTTGCTTTTCAAAAACACATGTCTGGATGCAAGTCTTCCAGCGTGATGGAGTTTAAATGATGACATTTCAGGACAAAGTTGCACAAAAGCTTAAAGTCAATGGATACCAAACTTTCATGCAACACCCACGTGTTCTGGAAAAAAATTGGAGAGGTTTGAAGCAAGGCATCAATGTTCAAATACCAATTAACGTTCGAACGCCCATCTAGAAATAATTGAGGGCCCCTGAAAAGGGCTAGGGAGATGGCATATGGCGTATTGTAGTTATTCTCACAGAAGAATAAGATCTACTTGAGTACAACGTTTGAATGCCAATCAACGTTCAAAACGTTGTCTTGAATTATTTTGAGGACCAGACTGTCAGGGTGATGAGACATGACTTGCTATCTACTATGGGTGACACGTGCCACTTGAGTTCCATGTTCAAACTCCATTGAGCATTCGAACACCCATAACGGAAGATAGGAGTGAACTTTCGAACGCCATACTACGTTCCAACATAGTCCTCAGACAGGCTGCAAAGTGGTTGATTTTCTATTCGGATCTGGGGCATTCACTTGGACTTTGAGGACTTTGAACTATTCTTTTACTCTTCCTTACCCCCTCATCCTTACCTATAAATACCTCCATTATGGGAGCTTCAAGGAGGTATGCACACTTAGACTTAGACTTAGAAATAGATAGACATACATAGAGAGAGATAGGGGAAATAGATCATCTTTTGGTTGAGGAGGAAACCTTCCAAAAATGATTAGCTTTTTTCTACTTTCATTAGCTTCCATTGTTTGAGCTTCCTTTCCCTTAGAGGAGTGAAACTCTTCCATTTTTCTAAGTTTTACCAAAGCCATGAAGGGTGATGAGTGATTCACTCATTATTCGTCAAAGAGAGGTTCATTGTGTAGTGTGTTTTGCCCTGTAACTCCTCTACTTGGAGGGATGAGAATCACTAACTTTTTTAGCTTTCTCAAAGTCATGAAGAGTGAGTAGTTTCTTATTCACTCGTTAGTAAGAGGTGATGAATATGTATAAATCATTTGGAAGGTGTATTTGTGCACTTCATTTATGCTTAAGGCTTTATCTTTCACTTGCTTATTGAATGATTGAATACATCTAGCAAAACTAAGTACTTTGTACAACCACGAGTCCTTTCTATGACATAGATGACTCTTGACATAGAAGGACTCATTTGTTCTTTGCAAGTACTCCAGCTAGATTTTCATGACTACATTTCAATCTTCACTCTTACTGTGCTTTAACTAAGAATGAAATACTAACATAGTGTTTAGATGCCTTGTAGAAATACTTGTTTGTTTATAGATGGGTTGAGTCTTGGCATAAACAAATTTTGTTAATCTCTACAAAAACTTCGGAACCATGCTCTTAATTCTCACAATCCAACTTTCTCCTTTGATTAACTTTATGTTGATACAAGGGTTAATTGAGTTCCCAAGCACAAGTATAACAACCGGATGACTATCTACATGTCCAGGTCTTTGAGCTAAATGGTGACTTTTATATTTGAGAGAATATTATATTTTGTCTAGAAAATCCCCTTGGAAAGAATTCTATATTCTGTCCAGGAAAATTCATAAAGATTTTCACTTCAAAATCTCAAGGGTTTCAGTCACTTTGGTTTCTATCACTACTTACTTCGAAGCACTAATATTAGTTTCCTGTGGATTTAACTCCAGACTTAACCAGATTATTACTATAACTTGACCGCCTATACTTGGGTGTACACATTTTGGATCAAGTCAAGTTTTTAACACCATTGTCAGGAGCCAAAAAGGTGTTTTAAAGTAAAAGGTGAAAAGACCTTCATTTGTGTGTGTGTATATATATATATATATATATATATATATATATATATATATATATATATATTATTTTTTTTTTTGATTTACTGTGTATAATTCTTATTTTATGTCTGAGGACGATCCTTACTTTCAAGATTTTCCAGAAGAATCTATTGGGTCTGTAAATCAGTCTGAACCATCTTCACCTTAATCAGTAACAGACTTTTTTGATCACAGAATGGCCAGTAATGAGAGACAAGGGCAAGTTCCTGTGAGAGAGGAGAAAGTTCCTAACATTCGAACTCTGCGGGATTATTTGCATCCCACACGAAACAATGTCCCCTCTTATTTTATGGTTTCTGCAAATACACCCCTCTTTAATGTAAAGGCAGGACACTACAACTACTATCTCAATTTCATGGACTTGAATTAAAAAACCCATATCTGTATATTAAAGATTTTGAGGAGGTATGTGGAACATTCCAAGACAATTTTGAACTGGGCAAGTTGAAACTTTTTCCTTTCTCTTTAAAGGACAAAGCTAAGTAATTACTAAACTCTTTGATAGCCCATTCAATACCAAATTGGCAGGCATTACGTAATGTGTTTTTTTTAGAAAGTTTTTTCCTTTATACTATACCAATGCACTCAAAAGGAAAATCATGAATTTTTCAGTTAAAGAAGGAGAAACATTTTACCAATGTTGGAAGAGATTCAAGGATCTTTTCCAATCCTACCCACACCATGTTTTTGAGAATTAGACTTTGTGGTAGGATTTTTCTATGACTCCTTGCCCACTAGACTACATCAGTTTGTTGAAATGATGGCTTAAGGAGAGTTCATGGGAAAAAGTCTAGAGGAGGCATTTAATTTTTTTGACACCATATCTAATAGTTCTTAGATATAAGACTTAGCCTCTCCTACCACTGTTGAAACCAAACCATCTACTTCCTAAGGGGGTAAGTATGTCATGAAAAAAGATGATGATAATGACTACCCTGTCTCGAAAGCTTGAAGCTCTAGAGATGAAAAATGTATATCAAGTTGATGTTGACCCTCTCACAGAATAATTATGTGAGATTTATGCGTTGACAGGACACCTTACTAGGGAGTGTCCTATAATTCTAGCATTCAAAGAAGTCTTGTTGGAACAAACAAATGCAATTATCAACTCCAACAAGCCTTATTCCAACCCATATTCTTAAACATATAATCCAGGGCGACGGAATCACCCAAACTTTAGTTGGAGGAATACATAACCAACTCCCATGAATCCACAACAAAGCTCACAACCACCACCTCAAGCACCTCCTGCATATCTACCATACCAACCACCACACAAGACAAGTCTCGAGAACACACTGAATCAGTTCATGCAAACCCAAATGAACTATAACACTCATTCCACTCAGGCTTTCAATGATTTCAAAACACAGACCACCTAGTCTTTCGAGGTTCTCAAAATTTACATTCAAAAGTTGACCCAATCAATGACCACACATGAGAAGGGCAAGTTTCTTGCCCAACCAAAACAACCACAAGTCCAATTTCATATGGGAAATCATTTAATCATGGAAACCCCACATGACTAAGCTCAAGTTGTCGCTACACTAAGAAGTGGCATGATTGACAAAAGCATCAGAGACATGATAATTCCAAAGCCAAAACTTGAGTCAATCCCAATCAATGAACCAGTAAAGCTTGAAACTGTGCTTGAAAAAGAGCCTGAAGCTGTAATTGAAAAGGAACAAGAACCATCAAAAGAAAAATATCCTTCATGTCCTATTCCTGCTCCTTTTTCTCAATGACTCAAAACAGTACAGAAGTTGAATAACCATCTAGAAATTTATGAGTTTTTTAAACAGGTAAAAATCAATATTCCAATTCTGGATTTAGTCAAGTAGGTTTCTTCTTATGCCAAGTTTTTAAAAGACTAGTGCAAAAGCAAAAAATCCAAAATGTTTAGAAAAGAGCTTTCTTGATAGAACAAGCCATTGCCCTACTTTAACACAAAACCCCTCCAATATACAAGGACCAAGGGTGTCCAACTATGTCATTCACTGCTGGATCTTTGAGCTAGTGTCAATTTGCTTGCTTTCTCTGTTTACCAACAATTGGGTCTGGGTGAACTCAAGCCCACATGTATAACACTTTAGTTGGCAGATAGATCTGTCAAAGTTTTGAGGGGCATTTTTTGAGGATGTTCTTGTTCAAGTGGACAACTTCGTCTTTCCTATTGACTTTATTATTTTGGACATTCAGCCAACAATGCATTCAGAAAACCAAATTCCCATCATTCTTAGTCGACCCTTCCTAACAACTTTAAATGCATTAATCAATTGTAGGAATGGAGTCATGAAATTAATTTTTGGGAATATGAATCTTGAGCTTAATATTTTCAATATTGCTAAGCACCCAGAAGAGGACAAGGAAGTGAGAGAAATAAATTTCATTGAGTCTTTGGTTCATGAACATTTGAATGACACATTTTGTGAAAACTCTGCTGAATCTTGTTTGTTGGAACCTGTCACATCTAAGTTAACAGATGATGATCAAATTCTATAGAGTTTCCCCACCCATTTTGCTAGGGCATGGGTACCCAAATTTGAGAAATTAACCCCAAGTGGTACAAATCCGCTTTCATCAAGTGTCAAGCCACCAAAGCTTGAACTAAAACCTCTCCCATCTGACCTAAAATACACATTTTTAGGGGAGAACTAGTCATATCCAGTGGTAATTTCATCTAAGCTTGCAGCTTTGCAAGATTCTAAGCTAATTGAAGTCCTTAGATGCCATAAAATCACCATTGGGTGGACCATTATTGATTTGAAAGGTATAAGCCCGTTAATCTGCAATCATGCTTTATACCTTGAGAAGTATTCAAAACCCTCTCGTCAAATGCAGCGACAATTGAACCCTCACATGAAGGAGGGTGTAGTGACTAATTTGCTTAAACTATTGAATACAAGAATAATCTTTCTCATCTCTGATAGTAAATGGGTTAGTCAACCCAAGTTGTGCCCAAGAGGTCTGGGGTCACAGTGGTTAAAAATGATGTCAATGATCTGGTACCAACTTGAGTTGTCATAGGATGACGAATGTGCATAGACTATAAAAAAACTTAATTTGGTAACTAGGAAAGACCATTTTCTTCTTCCTTTTCTTGATCAAGTCTTAGAAATAATTACAAGTCATGCATTCGACTATTTCTTAAATAAGTATTCTGGGTATAATAAAATTGAGATAACACTAGATAACCAGGAGAAAACAACATTCACATGCACTTGTGGCACCTTTACATTCAAAAGAATGTTGTTTGGACTTTGTAATGCTCTTGCAACATTCAAAAGGTGCATTTTGAGTTTTTTTAGTGACATGGTTGAGAGATTTTTGGAAGTTTTCATAGATGATTTTTTTGTATATGGTAATTTGTTTGATTTGTGTCTGAAAATCTGGAGAAAACGTTAATAAGATGTAAAGAAGCCAATCTAGTGCTCAATTGGGAGAAATATCATTTCATGGTAACACAAGACATTGTTTTAGGTCACATTATGTCGTTTGAAGTCATACAAGTTGACAAGACAAAAATAGATCTGATTGAAAATTGCCTGCTCCCAAGACTATTAAAGATGTCCGATCATTTCTAGGATATGCAGGGTTCTACAAGAAATTCATAAAAGACTTTAGTACTATATCTAAACCCATGTGTCATCTCCTAAGTCAGGATGTAACTTTGGTGTGGAGTGAAGCAAGCCAAAAAGCTTTTGATAAGCTTAAGGGTATGTTAATTTCTGCCCCAATAATGCAACCTCCTGACTGGACTCTACCATTTGAATTGATGTGTTATGCAAGTGATTATGTTGTAGGAGCTGTACTGAGACAAAGAAAGGATAAAAAAACCCTATGTGATTTACTATCCAAGCAAAACTTTGAATGACGCTCAAATTAATTATTCCACAACTAAAAAAGAATTACTTGCTGTAGAGAAATTTCGTTCTTACCTTGTTGGTTCATTTGTTATCGTGTTCACTGATCATGCAACATTAAAATTCTTGCTCACAAAGAAATATGCCAAGCCAAGGCTCTTAAGATGGATACTCTTATTATAATACTTTGATATGATCACTAAGGATAAGAAAGGTATTTAGAATGTGGTGGCAGATCATCTATCCAGGTTAACATATGAATTTTATGAGGATGGCTTGCTAATCAATGAAAATTTCCCTAATGAACAATTGTTCATAGTCATGGAAACACCATGGTACGTGATTAGTAGTTAAAATTATCATCTTACTATGCCTTTTAAAGACTAATTATGCTTTAATAGAGTTTCAATGATGACATTTTAGGAGAAAGATTGTATAAGGGCCTAAAGTTAATGGATACCAAACTTTCATTCAACACCTACATGTTATGGAAGAAAATTGGAGAAGTTTAAAACAAGGCATGAATGTTTGAATGCCAATCCACATTCGAATGTCCTCTTGAATTATTTGAAAACCAGACTACTAAGGTGATGGCATATGGTGCGTTGCAGTTATTTTCACAGAAGACTAAGAGCTACTTGAGTACAACGTTTGAACATCTTTTTGAATTATTTGAGGACCAGACTGCTAGGGTGATGAGACATGACTTGCTATCTATTGTAGGTGACAAGAGCCACTTGAGTACACATTCAAACTCTATTAAGCATTTGAATGCTCATAACATAAGACAGGAAACAACGTTCAACCATAGTCCCTAGACAGGCTGAAGAGTGGTTGATTTTCTATCTGGACCTTGGGGTATTCACTTGGACTTTGAAGACTTTGTACTATTCTTTCACACTTCTTTGCCCCCTCCTCCTTACCTATAAATACGCCCATTGTGGGAGCTTCAAAGGAGACTAGAACTTAGACTTAGCCTTAGACTTAGACTGACACTTGCATACCCTTGCACTTAGCTATAGATAAACATACATAGAGGGAGATAGATCATCTTTTGGTTGAGGAGGAAACCCTCCAAAAGTGACTAGTTTTCTTCTACTTCCATTGTTTGAGCTTCTTTCTTCCCTTAGAGGAGTGAAACTCTTTCACTTTTCTAGAGTTTTATCAAAGTTGTGAAGGGTAGAACGTGATTCACTCATTATTCATCGAAGATCGGCTCCCTGTGTAGTGTATTTTACCTTGTAACTCCTCTACTTGGAGGGATGAGAGTCACTCACTTTTCTAGCTTTACCAAAGCAATGAAAAGTGAGTCGTTTCTCATTCACTCTTTAGTAAGAGGTGATGGACATGTATAAATCATTCAGAAGTTATATTTGTGCATTTTGTTTATGCTTAATGCTTTATCTTTTACTTGCTTATTGAATGATTGAATGCATCTAGTAAAGCTAAGGTACTTTGCACATCCGTGATTCCTTTCTATGACATAGATGACTCTTGGCATACGAAGACTCATTGGTCCTCTGCAAGTACTCCAATTAGATCTTCATGACTACCTTTCAATCTTCACTATTATTGTGCTTCAAATAAGAGTGGAATACTAACGCTATGGCTGGATGTCTTTTAGAAATACTTGTTTGTTTGTAGACGGGTTAAGTCTTGGCACAAAAAATTCTTGTAAATCTCTACAAAGACATCAGAACCATACTCTTAATTCTCACAATCCATCTTTATCTTCTGATTAACTTTATTTTGACATATGGGTTAATTGAGTTCCCAAGCACAAGTATAACAACTGGATGATTGACTACATGTCTAGATCCTCGAGCTAAAGAGTGACTTTTACATTTGAGAAAATATTATATTTTTTCTATAAAATTCCCTTGGAAAGAATCCTATATTTTGTCCAGGAGAATCCATAAAGATCATCACTTCAAAATCTCAAGGGTTTCAGTCACTTTGGTCTTTATCATTACTTACTTTAAAACACCAACATTAGTTCCCTGTGGATTCGAATCCGGACTTAACCGGATTATTACTACAACTTGACCGCCAGCACTTGGTTGTACACATTTAGGATCAAGTCAGTACACTGATATTGCTAACTTCCTTGCTACTGGTACGTTTCCTTCTTCCTTTACAATGATGGATAAAAAGAAATTTTTGAGGGAGGTTTGTAATTTCTTTTGGGAGGATCCATACGTGTTTAAGTACTATAAGGATCAAATCATAAGGCGTTGCAACCCCAATCATGAGAACAGACAACTAATATCTTTTTGTCATTCTAAAGCATGTGGTGGTCTTTTTTCATCTAAAAAAACCTCAGCGAAAATCTTGTAGTGTGGATTTTATTAGCCCACACTTTTTAAAGATGTCCATGTCTTTTGTCTAACATGTGATAGATGCCAAAGATTGAGAAGCATTTCTAAAAGAAACATGATGTCTACTTGGAATTTTATTCGTCGTAGACCCTAATCTCTGAACATGAAAATGTGTATATGGCTTATGTGTGTAAGTGAGTGTCACTCTCCCTCGGGTTCGTTGCTAGAAATGGAGAAAACGTGTGTGAATGAACAAAATTTGTATGTGTGCAAAGTTGCTCCCCCAGCGTAGAGAGAGTCTTGCAATGTCATGTTTTACTTGGAATGGGTATTCCAAGGTCGTCTTCTCAGGGAAGGAAGGTGAATTGTGTGAAGGTGATTTTGTAAAAATGGAAAAGTGTAAAATATTTTGAGTTTGTGTTTTGGTAAGTGAAGATTTTTATAGAAAAAAGATGAAAAAACGGTTGGCTAATCTGAAGATGTCATTCCAATGGGAATGCCAAATCAACTCAAAACATTGTTCCAATGGTGTCTAGGTGTTCAATTGATTTGTAGGAAGCGAGGACTAAAATGGAGGTGAGGACTCAAGCATACCCGTGACAAGTCTACGGTATATCAAGAGCTCACAACCATGTTCACACTCAACCTAGTCAAACCAAACCACATTTCACTATGAGGAACAATGAACGAGAGTCGATTTTACATACCTAAGAGGAAATCTCCCTTGGATTAGCCAGCTAAAAATCTAGCTATTCATAGTAAAAGCAAGAACATGCATAATGTAAAGAGACATGATAGTGAAATGGAAATGAAATAGAGATGAGAATGAAACTTAGAACTTGTATTAATGCTAGAAAGAAGTAAACTACAAAGAGAAATTCATTTCACACCAAAATGGAAAAATTGTAGGGAAAACCCAGTAGAAATTATGGAAGTGCAAGAACATAAGATTAAACTTGATTACACTTGAAATAAAAGAGATTACAATGCAAGAAATGAAGATTACAAGTGAATTATAACTTACTACAACTGAAATGGGCGAAGAAAATGCAAAAATCTAAGCTTTATCTCTCTAAACTTCATCTTCTTCCTTGGAACTTATCTCTCTAAAAACTACTCCTAAGCTTAGGTAGCCTCCATTTCAAAGCTTGTGTGACTGCTGAATATATGGTGTAGGAATTATTGCATTTTTGTCCATGAGGCTCTCCTACCCTGTGTAAACAGACCTCCTATCCATAGGAGGTGATTTGATGCATTGGACAGGCTAGGAAGAGCTTAGCCTACACCCACCATGCCTCTATCCTTCTCTCTCCTCCTTTTCCATCCTCCATCTTCCAAGGTTGATTTTAGGGTGTATGAGGCATGTATATATGTAGAATATGTCAGGGGGAAAATGGGAGAATCATAGGTGGGAACCCCAAGTGGTAGACCATCGAGTTGCAGGTGTTCTGGCGCTTCTAGGCAAAACCTACTCGTAGAACGATGAAACCTACCGGAAGGTGCCATCTTCGGACCAGTTTTCACATAATTGTCATAACTTTTGATCCAACCATCCGATTGAGCTGAAATTTTGACACAATATAGAGGACATCAAGATCTACAATTTCATTTTTGAATTTTTTCAAATTCTAAGTGGATCATGGTCAAAAAGGAGGAAAACCAAGGTACTACTACCAAATGGTGCGGGTGTCGGTGTCGGTGTTGGTGTTACCAAGCACCGATACTTCCTTGATTTCTTTCACTTTTAAGCCTCCAAATTCTCATGTAATGTGTCCATCTCTTCACCACTCATCCACACTTAGTTGCAGGGTTCCGAAAGCCATCATTTACCCTATGATTACCTGCAACATCAAAATTTTCACATTATTCATAAATTAAAATGTGAAAAGTTTAGGCCGTTAAATATAAAAAGTTGAGTTAAAATGCATGTAGTGAGGTCATTAAATATGTAATATTACGTGCTCATCAAAGCCCTTGAACCCCATTCTAGTAATTGAAATTTTTGATTGTTAGGGCATTGATTTTATGGGATCATTTTCCCCTTCCTTTGGCTATCTATATATTTTAGTGATTGTTGATTATGTGTCCAAATGGGTTGAAGCAATTCCATGCCAAAATAATGAACACCAAACATTGATCAAGTTTTTAAAAGAAAATATTTTTCCCAGGTTTGGAATTCCTAAATCTATTATACGTGATAGGGTTGCTTATTTTTGCAATCATCCTTTTTGAAATTTGATGAAAAAGTACTTAATTTCTCATAAAATTGCAACTTCTTATCATCCACAAACTAGTGGACAAGCTAAATTAGCTAATATAGAGATCAAACTGATTTTAGAAAAAATGGTAAATTCAAACCATAAAGATTGGTCGTTAAGACTAACTGATGCACTCTGGACATATTGTAATGCTTTTAAAATAATTTTAGGCATGTCTCCTTATCGATTAGTCTATGGCAAGTCTTGTCACCTACCTGCGTAATTGAAACATAGAGCATACTAGGCCATTAAAACAATGAACTTTGACCTAGACAAAGCTAGAATCTCAAGAAAATTTCAGATTAATGAGTTGAAAGAGTTGAGAAATGAGGCATATAACAATGCTAAAATTGCAAAGGGAATGATGAAAGTTTTTCATGATAAAAATATATTGAGAAAATCCTTTACCCCTTCACAGAAAGTTCTCTTATTCAATTCAAGGCTCCATTTATTTCCTAATAAGTGGAGATCAAGGTGGACTAGATCTTACATTGTCAAACAAGTGTTTGGACATAGAGTAGTGGAAATGGAAAATCCATCAAATGTTAATATTTTTACTGTCAATGGTTAACGATTGAAACCATTTTTTGGAGACTTTATTAAAGATGTGAAAACTATTTTTTTAATGGATCTAGAATTTTCTATCAAGATTCGTGCCTGCTGACACAAAAAAGGGGTTAGGTCAGGAAAAATCTAACCAAATCGACCTGAAAGGACGCCTTTATGAGGCCTCCAACCCTTTCCCTTTTTTTTCCCCCATTCGTCGCTGTTCTTCTTCTTTTACTTCCTCTTTTTCTCTGTTCTCTACAAAAGATCTACTCTTTGCAACTCCATGGTCACACACTCTACCGATACAATCTTTTGCTTCATGTTTTGCATTTTAATTTTGTACTTGCTCATTGAAGTCTTGTTTCTGTTTACACTCACGCACAAGGGTTTTCATTGTACTCGAAACCCTGATCTTCCTAAAGATGATTAATTTGTGTATTTTGTTTGTAGGCATCAACAGATGAACATATCTCTACTTTCAATCCTAACTCCATTTTGCGTAAACTAGTAAATTTGAAACATTGGGGGCAATGTTGATTTTAGGTTGGGGGTGAGAACTACATTTCATATTTTGTGCTTTAAAATTATTTTTTTGTATTTCATATTTTGTCTTGTATTTCATCTTTATAAAGTCTTTATAGTATATATAAAAACAAAAAAAATTGATGTTTAAAGCAGCTTCAATCGTCTTTATGACTGACAGACGTTAAAGAACTAGATATAGTGTCTTAAGTTTAGCAAGCATGGATAGTAAGATTTTTTGGTTCAGTTTAGGCATTTTATGCACTTTTCCATATGATGTGCATTCTGTGATAATGAAAAAAGCAAGAATGGTGAGAAAAATTAAAATCCGAGAAGAGCAAGCGAAACCACTGTGTGACAGAAGTACTTTTGCTAAACGTTGTCGTACCAAAAGATTTGATGCCTGTAAACAATGTGGTAGGATCTTTCACATGAAGGAATATAATTAGTGTTCTCAACCAATTTTCAATCTCGCACTCGATCTATTAGATTGAATAGTGAATGAGTAGAGTAAGTATTATCCTGAGACGCCATACACGTTTTATGCGACAAGAAATTAGAAGACTCACTGATTGTTCAAAAATGGCATGGAGATAGGGCAAGACTCAGATTAGATTGTTTTTGGACAAAATTGTGGAAAACTGTATTCTTAGGATAAAAGCCAAATGTCCAAATTTTTTTTTTTCGTAAAAGTGTAAATATCTTTTTGTTAATTGTACAAATTTTTATTGAAATGAAAATATGGGTCGAGTAAGAAATGTTCAAAAATACCAACAAAGTTATATTGTGAGTAGGGACTTATCCAAAGACGCCATAATTTTTTTCAAATTCAATTTGTGTACATAGCCTTCTTTTAATGTGTGTATATCAATGGGCATAAAATTGTGATTTTCGACTTGGCGTTCGAACGCCAGTTCACGTTCGAATGTTGGCTGCTCATAGTACTTTGGCCTCTATAGGACATCAAAAGTACTAGGGCACCACATGTTCGAACGCCTGATTAACGTTTGAACTAGGACCCAACGTTCGAATGCCATTCCCATGTTCAAACGCCAAGAGCTTATAGTACTTTGGCCTCTACAGGAAATCAAAAGTACTGGGAGTACCAAACGTTCAAACGACAGCTTAACGTTTGAACCATCTATTAAAAATCCTTCTATAAACGTTCAAATGTCAGTAACATTCGAACGTTGGTTGCTTGGGTATATATACCTAGTTCATTTTCCCCATTTCAAAACCACCCAAAACCCTTGAAACCCCTCAAAACCCTCGGCAGCTCTTTGACTTGATCCAAAATGTGTACACCCAAGTGCAGGCGGTCAAGTTGTAGTAATAATCTGGTTAAGTCCGGAGTCGAATCCACAGGGAACTATGATTGGTGTTTTGAAGTAAGCAATAATAGAGACCAAGTAACTGGAAATTTTGAGAGTTTGGAGTGTGGGGTTCTTGAATAGAATAGAAGATTCTTTTCAAGAGTTTTCTAGACAAAACATAAGATTCTCAAAATGTAATAGCCACCCTTTAGCTCGAGGATCAAGGCATGTAATAGACTATTCGATTTATTATGTTTGTGCTTTATAACTCAATTAACTCCCATGTCAACAACAAGTTAATCGAAAGATAAAGATGGATTGTGACAATTAATCATATGATTCTAATACCTTTCTAGAAGTTTTACAAGAATTATCTGTGCTGAGAATTGACCCGTCTACAAACAAGCAAGTGTTTCTACAAAGTATCTAACCATGGAATTAAGGGTTCATTCTTTGAATAAAGCGCAATAATGGTGGAGATTGAAAAGTTGTTATGAAGAGCTAGTCGGGGTGCTTGCCTTGAACCAACGGGTCTTTCTATGCAGGAGTCATCCGTATCATAGAGAAAACCCTTGGTTATACAAAGTATCTCAACTTTGCTAGGTACATTCAACCATCCATTGAATAGGTGGAATATAAAGCATTAAAGCATGAAGGAGTTGCACAAACATAGCTTCCGGATAATCTTTACATACTCATCACCTCTTACTAAAGAGTGAATGAGGAACTACTCACTTTTCATGGCCTTGGCAAAGCTAGAAAAGTGAATGCTACTCATCCTTCTAAGTAGAGGAGCTACTAAGTGAAGCAAACTAAACAAAGAGCTGATCTTCAATGAAGAATAAGTGAATCACTTTCCACCCTTCACGGCTTTGGTAAAGCTCTAGAAAAGTGGAAGTGTTTCACTCTTCTAAGAAGGAAGGATGCTCAAGCAATGGAGGTGAAATACATGAACAATAAAAGTAGAAGAAAACTTGTTACTTTTGGAGGGTTTCTACCACAACTAAAAGATGAACTATCTCTCTTGATACTTTGTAAATAAAAGCAAGTACAACCACAAGGGGAGTCTAAGCCTCCATTATGGTTGTCACAACATGAATGTAAACACTTAGCATAAGTAAATAAAAGATTTTAACTACAAGGGAAGTCTAAGCCTCCATCATGGTTGATATAAATGCAAAATGAAAACATAAAGATGAAATGTTCAAGAACTAGATTACTAAACACTCTTACTTTACAAGAACAAAGATTGCTCCCCCTTTTCTCTATAAGAGGAAGAATGTTCTTTAAGCTCCCAACATGGGAGTATTTATAGGCAAGGAAGGGGAGGGGGTAGGAGATTAGAGAGGATGAGTGAATAGTATTTACCGCCCATGGGAACCAACTACTCTGCAGGCAGTCTGCAAAGGACATTCGAACGTGATTTGGTGTTTAAATGTTAAGTCTGTCTTTTCTTTAAGGACGTTCGAACATGAGATACCGTTCGAATGTTGTCTGTGTCTTAGTTTTGAGGGCATTCGAACGCCAGATGGGGTCTGATTCCTTCCACTCAAGCGGCTTGTGGTTTCTGTGATGGTCACTTCCATCCGTCTTGAACAACTTTGACTTTACACTCAGTAACTTGGTTCTCAATCACTTAAGACAACGTTCGAACGTAGAGTGGTATTTGAACGTTGTACTCAGGTACTTATATTCTGTGGTTCTTCTTTCTTTACTGCAACATGCCAGGTTCCAGTGGTATAGTCTTCTCAGGATTCTATAGGACGTTCGAACGTGAGTTGGCGTTTGAACGTGGTACTCAAGTACCTTAGCATTTTTCCTTTGTTGACTGCAACATGCCATGTCTCAGCAGTTGGTCTTGGCAGGATTTTAGAGGACGTTTGAACATGGGTTGACGTTCGAAGGTTCTTGCTTTGTCCCAATCTTTTGCAATTTTGTTCCCTATTGTGCTGGTGTTACATTCAAGTGTGATTTTTGTTGTTCTTGAGCCTTTATTCACTTTAGGATCTGAAATGTCATTACTTAAAGTCCATCTAAGTACAATTGGTCCAAAAAAGGCATAGTAAAAATGTTAACTTTATGCACGAATCACACCCCTAACCTAAATATTGCTAGTCTCTAGTAATACAATAACAATAAAAGGTATCCAGTTGCATTTAGTTTATGCAACAAGCCGTTGAACCGCTAAGTTTACCCTAGTGGACGAGTGTTGCCTTGTGAGGGTTTTTAGTGAAGCTACCCACAAACTTCAGTCGAACAAGTGTGTATGTGAGATTGCTGACTAAAAATGAATAAGCATTATGGTCGTTGAGACACTCGACCTTCAATCATGACTTTTTCCTTGGCACTTATTCTATGCGAAAATTAGCACCTGTCGCATCAACACTTGGAATTCCTTGAGTAGTAGAATGGTCATACTGGAAACAAGAATTGGTATATAACAATCATTCCATTTTTCCACCTTCTATGAATAGCTTTGATTGCACAAACCTCTCTCGGAATGCTCTCAACCAAACAAATCGCTCCGATTATAATGATTTATCTCTTAAAAGGGTATGTGATCAAAAGATGGCCAGTCGAAAAAATCTCATGCATAATTAGTGTAAGAGTGAAGTTTTGAGGAAAACACATTTTACTTTGGCATAATCTCATGGAAGAATATTGATGTAAATAAAGAAATTCTAGTTAACACACCCCACTTGTAATAGACAATACACATATGCATCACACTTGAGATCACCTAGGGCTTTTTGTAGGTTGTAATGGGGCCAGAGGTCAATGGCTAATGAAATAACGTCAATGGTGATCAAAGGCTATCTTTTTGTGCAGTGTTTCACACCTCCTTCTAGTTTCTTGAAATTTTGCCTGGGAATGGGATTTCTTTCTTTTATTTTTCCCATTTTTCACGTTCTTGGCAATTCCCTGTCTTACAGTATCTTTTTTTTTTTCTGCTGGCTCCGACGATTTTCCTTTTATTGAACAGTAGCCACATTTTTCTTTTCTATTTTTCTTGCCTTTCTGTATCATATTGATTTTGCAAGAGGGTGCAAGAAATTAGATAGCAAGGTATGGTCAATGTATGCTTTTGTGGCTTGGTCATTACACGGGTATGGTAAATGTATGATTTTGTAAAAGAACTCATTCATTTATGGCTCAAGCATGGCTGACTAGGGATATACTTTTGTAAAAGAATTAGCTAAGGCTCAAAGTCGATCCAAAGATGGCCTAAGATCCTTTTTCAAATATGTGCATATGTATATATGTATGCAAAAGTTTCTTGTGGGTTATGAAAATAGATCACTTTAGTTGCATCAATCCAAACAAATTTAATGAGATTATTGAAAGAGATCAGAAGTGAAAGAGCTTACTTTGAGTAATTGTTGATATCCTCTCAAAAAGCACCGTAAAGCTCAAGACTCACCATGGTTTTCTTTGTCATCTCCACTGATTATGTTGAGTGTTTTGAGGAATGTTAGTTATATAGCGATTCCATTTTTGAGTCTGATCACCGTATACCTCAAGAATAGCTCATACTGATGTACATTTGACAATTAAATGATAGAGATAGTATCGAGGTTCCAAAAAATGAGGTTTTACGTCTTGGTTGCTAAGTTGAGGTGTCAAACTGATCATGTGCTTAGTCATTTTTCATAAGCAATCTTAACATCCACATTTGTTTTGTCATTACCAAGAATTATATTGCTAATCCTATACATGCATTTTAAACAAATAAAAATGATAAACTGAATCATTCATTCCATAAAGGATAATGTGTCTACAATAATGTCAATGATGCAATTCATCCATTCAAAACATAACTTCAACTATCCACAATCAACTCTAAAAAGAACTATACATCCCCCCATAAGTACAAGTATCCACAATAATCACAAATGAGATAAACATCCACAAGAATTATCAAAAGACACTCCTCCACAATAGTAAAGAAATTTCCTAGAAACTAATCAAAGAAGAAACAACAAACAACAAACAACAAACAATCAAGAACAGAAATCAACTACTCCCCTCAAGAACAGAAATAACCAATCCTCTCCTCCATCTCCATCAGCACCACTAGCTCCACCCCTCAAAAGCCTCAGGATCTCATCTTGCTTAGGTTCAATGCTAAGCATGATGTCCCGTAGAGAACGTCGGGTGGTCATGCTGGGGCTTGCTTGATCTAGCTGCTCTCTCTTTGTCTCCATCTCTCTCTCTTCTTCAGCATCCAACTCTTCCTGCACCTCATCGATTCCTTGAGGAGGGGGCATCTCTTGCCTAGCCACTGGGGCTCCACTATGCCCTAGGCTTCTCTTGAATGATCCTTTGTTTGGCGGCCCCATTGGCTTTTGGATTTCCATTTTCGGCCTTACCCTCACCCCATTGTCGGTGCATATCTCAGTCACAAGTGTGCCAAATGGGAGTGCACTCCTCTTTGCATCACACCCCTTCTTCATTTCATTCAAAATCAACGAGGGGAGGTCGATGCTATGACCTCGCCCTAGTGCATAGAGAAAGTTTGCCATCTCTGGCAAAATCTCATTTTTTCTTCCTATGGGGGCTAGGTTCGCCACTGCAATCAAATTAAGCATTTTGTACTTGTTGGTGAGCTCTCCTTGTTTTAAAAATTTCCTCCCTCCCCATGAAAAATCAGTCAGCCCCGTCAATTCCTTTCCCATCACATTCAACGCTACATTCTTCTTTGGTGGGTATGTTGGGTTTTGTACCCGAGGTATCTCTCTCCTTACTTTCAAAATACATGATTCGTCTACATCAATATGGGTGCCTCGTACATATGTTCGGATTGCGCTGTTGATGATCTCAGCGTTAAAGTAGAACTCCCTCACCAAGTCAACAACGGCATCTCCGCCATTCCTCAAGTGCCACACCCACTCCCTCTTCTCCATTTCCTCCAACAAACCCAACTCAGCAAAATCAGTGATTACAACATCTTGTTCACAAACCACAGCGTGGTTTTGAAAGAAATTTTCATACCTCTTAACTTTAAGAGCACTGGAAAATTTGGTTTGATCATACCTCCTCTTTCTTTACTTCCCTTCTCTTTCTTCAATGCCTACTTCTACGAAGTTGGGTTCTTGGTTTACTGGTGGAGTGCGCCTAGTAGGAAACTTAACCCTAGGCATTGTGTTGTTCTTAGTTTTGAGCTTGAGAGGGTGTGAAAAGTCTTGGTTATTTGGTGAAAATTGGGGATTTTTGATGTGGAAAAGCTTTTGGGTGGTTGATTTGTGGTGGAAATGGGGAATGAGTGGAGTATTGAGGGCTGGGGAGTGAAAAAGGGTCTTAGGGTTTAGAGGATTTTGGATTTTTTTGGAAATTTTGAACTAAGGAAGACGATCCATGTATTTATAGTCTGAGGAGGAACGTTCGAACGTAGTGAGCTCCCAGTACTTTTGAGTTCTGTCAGAAACCAAAGTACTGTAAGCCCCTATCGTTCGAACGTGCTATTGGCGTTCGAACGTTAATCTCGTTTGAACGTGCTATTAGCATTTGAACGGACTGAGCTCCCAGTACTTTTTGTTTCCATTAGAGGCTGAGTACTGTAAGCAAGCGATATTTGAACATCACTTGGCGTTCGAACGTGGAATCAAAACTCAAAAATTTTCAATTTTTTTTTCACTACATTATGCATAATAAAAGAGGGTAAAACATTCAAGTTTGAACCAAAATTTCATGGCGTCTCAGGACAAATCCCTACCCACGCTCAAGGTTAGTATTTTGGGACATTCCTTACTCGGCCCATGTTTTCATTTCAGTCAAAAGAGTTTCTACAAAACACAGAATTTTTAAAATTTTTTACAAAAATTTGGACGCTTGGCTTTCATCCCAATTATTCTAATTTGAGTCTTCATCTGTCTCTGTGCCATTTGAACAACCAGTAACTCTCCCAATTTTATGTCTCACAAACCGATTAAGAAATGTACCAGAATAGGATAACGTGTTAGGATAATCCTCACTTTGCCCATTCACTATCCAGTCTAATCGATCGAGTGCGCAGCCAAAAATTGGTTCAGAACACTGATTATATCTCTTCTCGTGAAAGTATCTACCACATTGTTTATAGGCACCAAGTCTTTTGGCATGACGGCGTTTAGCATAGGTGCTTCGGCCGCACAGGGGTTTCACTTGTTGTTCTCAGATCTCATTCTTTCTTACCAATCTTGCTTTTCTCATGATCATAGTGTGCACATCAGAAGGAAATGTGTATAGAACTCCTAAACTAAACCAAAAAAAATTTAACATCCATACTTTTTATACTATTAAGACTCACTATCTGGTTCTGTAATGTCTACCAGTCACAAAGATGACTAGAGATGACCTACAAACATAACCATCAAAATAAAAAACATGGTAGTCAAAATACGGTACACAATCTGATCAAGAACAACAACAACAACAACACAAATTTAAAAATTTTCTACGGGCACATATGAACTGTAGTTTTCTCCCCCCAACCTAAACTGAACATTGTCCCTAATGTTTCAAATTTACCGATCTGGTGAGCTTTGGAGATGAGGTTAAATGGTAGAGATCTTGTTCATTAGCCAAAACGTACAAGAAAAATACACAAATCAAACATCTCGTTGCAGATCTAGGATAGGATAAAAACCTTTGATTCTGAGTACAAACAGAAGAAGCATAGCCATGTACAAATAGAGTAAACACAGGCAGATCATGAGACAAAGGATGAGGTCTTCAGGTAGTATGGTCATGGTGTTGTTGGGAGATGGGTTGTGATTCTAGAGGATCATAACAAAGGAGAAGAAGAAGAAAAGCGGAAGAAGAAGAAGAAGAAGAAAGAAAAGAAAGGGGAAAGGGATAGAAGTGCGTGGAAAGAGAGGAAGAGGGGGTGGGGGCATTATAAAGGCGGTGGTGTGGTTTGGGTTGGACCGGGTTCTCCCTAACCCGGCCCTTTTTTGTGTTGGCAGGCAATTTTCTCAAAACAATGTTCTGGATCCATTAAAAGAATGATCTCCACGTTTTTGACAAAGTCCTCCACAAAGGGTTTCAATCGTTGACCATTGACGGTAAAGATATTATCGTTCGATGGGTTCTCTACTTCCACTGTCCCATGTTCAAACATTTGTCTGACAATGTATGGTCTAGTCCATCTTGATTTCAACTTAATAGGAAAAAGGCGGAGTCTTGAATTGAAAAGCAGAAATTTTTGATCAGTTTCAAAAGACTTTTGCACTATGTTGTTATCATGAAAAATTTCATCTTGGGTTTTGCAATCTTAGCATTTTTATATGCTTATTTTCTTAGTTATTCCAATTCGTTAATCTGAAGTTTTCTTGCCACTCCAACTTTGTCCATGTCAAAGTTCATTGCCTTAATAGTCCAGTATGCTCTATGTTCCAATTCCACAGGTAGGTGACAAGGTTTTCCATAGATTAATCGGCAAGGAGATATGCCCAAAATTGTTTTAAAAGTAGTATGATATGCCCAGAGTGCATTAGTTAGTCTTGACAACCAATCTTTACGGTCTGGATTTACCATTTTTTCTAAAATTAATTTGATCTTCCGATTAGCCAATTCAGCCTGTTTACTAGTTTGTGGATGGTATGGAGTTGCAATTTTGTGAAAAATCAAGTATTTTTTCATCAGAATCTAGTAAGGTCAATTACAAAAATGAGCACTTCCATCACTTATGATGGATTTTGGGATTCCAAATCGGGATAATTTTTTTTTAAAAAAAACTTGATCATCGTTTGGTGATCATTTTTCTGACATGGAATTGCCTCAACTCATTTGGATACATAGTCTACGACTACCAAAATGTGTAGATCGCCAAAGGAGGAGGGAAATGGTCCCATAAAATCGATGCCCCAAAAGTAAAAAATTTTAATTATCAGAATGGGGTTTAGAGGCATCATGTTTCTTCTTGAAATATTTCCCAACCTTTAACATCTATCACAAGTTAAACAAAAAGCATGGACATCTTTGAAAAGTGTGGGCCAGTAAAATCCGTACTGCAAGATTTTTAAGGCGTTTGTTCTGGATAAAAAATGGCCACAACATGCTTCGGAATGACAAAATGCTGTTTACCTGTTTGCTTTCTTGAGCGGGGATGCAACGTCTTATGATTTGATCCTTATAGTACTTAAATACATATGGATCTTCCCAAAAGAAATTGCGAACCTCTCTCAGAAATTTCTTTTTGTCTGTAGGGGAAAAGGATGGATGGAGTGTTCTAGTAGCAAGAAAATTAACAATATCAGCGTACCATGGGGTCTCATCAATTATGAACAGCAGTTCATCGGGAAATTTTTCATTGATTGGTATTCCATCCTTGTGAAATTTGTAAGTTAACCTGGACAGATGGTCTGCCACCACATTCTCAACACCCTTTTTGTCCTTAATGACCAAGTCAAACTCTTGAAGTAAGAGTATCCATCGCAAGAGCCTTGGTTTAGCATCTTTTTTTGTGAGCAGAAATTTTACTGTTGCATGGTCAGTGAATACAGTAACAGAAGAACCAACAAGATAAGAACAAAATTTTTCCAAAACAAAGACTACGACAAGTAATTCTTTTTCAGTTGTCGAATAGTTCATTTGAGCATTATTCAAAGTTTTATTTGCATAGTAAATCACATGTGGTTACTTATCTTTTCGTTGACCCAACACAACACCTACAGTATAGTCACTTGCATCACACATTAGCTCAAAGGATAAAGTCTAGTTAAAGGGTTGCATTATTAGGGCAGAAATTAACATGCCTTTAAGCTGATCAAAAGCTTTTTGGCATGTTTCATTCCAGTCAAAGATTACGTCCTAACTTAGGAGATGACACATGAGTTTAGCTATGATACTGAAATCTTTATGAATCCCTTGTAAAACCCCGCATGTCCTAGAAATGATCGGACATCTTTCACAGTCTTGGGAGCAGGCAAATTTCCAATCAGATCTATTCTGGCCTTGTCAACTTTCATACCCTCAGACGACACAGTGTGACCTATGACAATGCCTTGTGTTACCATAAAATGACATTTTTTTCCAATTAAGCACCAGATTGGCTTCTTGACACCTTATCAACAATTTTTCTAGATTGGCCAGAACAAATCCAATGATTCACCATACATAGAGAAGTCATCCATGAACATTTCCAAAAATTTCTCGACCATGTCACTGAATGGACTCAACATGCATATTTGAAATGTTTCAGGAGCATTACAAAGTCCGAAAGGCATCCTTTTGAATGCAAAGGTGCCAAAGGGGCATGTGAATGTGGTTTTCTCCTGATCATTGAGTTCTACCTCAATTTGATTGTACCCAGAATAGCCATCTAGGAAATAGTAAAATTCATGGCCTGCAATTCTCTGTAGAACCTGGTTAAGAAAGGGAAGAGGGAAGTGATCTTTTCTAGTCATCAAATTAAGTTTTTGGTAGTCAATACACATCCGTCATCCTGTGATGACTCTAGTTAGTACCAGTTCATTTGCATCATTTTTTACCATTGTGACTTCAGACTTTTTAGGCACAACTTGGGTTGGACTAACCCATTTGCTATCGGAGATGGGTAAGATTATCCCGACATCTAAGAGCTTTAGCACCTCTACCTTTACGACTTCCTTCATGTGAGGGTTCAATCATTGCTGTATTTGACGAGAGGGTTTTGAGTCCTTTTCAAGATATATGACATGATTACAGATTAATGGGCTTATACCATTCAAGTCAGCGATGGTCCACCCAATGGTGTTTTTGTGGCTTTTAAGAACTTTAATCAGTTTAGACTCTTGCAAGTTTGTGAGCTTAGACGAAATTACCATTGAGAATGACTCGTCCTCTCTTAGGAATGCATATTTGAGGTCAGATGAGAGAGGTTTCAATTCAGGCTTTGGTGGCTTGTCATTTGATGAGAGTGACTTTGTGCCACTTGGTGAAAGTTTCCCGAATTTGGGGGCCCATATATTAACAGCATAAGTTGGGCAATTCTTTGGATCATCATCTATTGTTTCAGATGTGATGGATTCTGACAAAGGAAGTTCAGTGGAATTTTCACAGAATGTGTTGTTTAGATGGTCCTGGACTAAAGATTCAATGGAATTTATTTCTCTTTCTTCTTTGTCCTCTCCTGGGTGTTTGGCAACATTGAAAATATTCAGCTCAAGAGTCATATTTTCAAAGGTTAATTTCATGACCCCATTTCTATAATTGATTAGTGCATTTGAAGTTGCTAGGAAGGGTCGACCAAGAATAACGGGAATTAGATTCTCTGAATGTTTTGCTGGCTGAGTATCTAAGATGATGAAGTCAACAGGGAATACAAAATTATCCTCTTGGACAAGTACATCTTCAACAATACCCCTAGGAATTTTGACAAATATGTCTGCCAACTAAAGTGTGACACTTGTGGGTTTGAGTTCTCCCAGACCCAACTGCTGGTAAATAGAGAATGGGAGCAAATTGACACTTGCTCCAAGGTCTAGTAGTGCTTGTTTAATTCTGAAATTTCTAATGACACACGACATAGTCGGACACTATGGATCTTTGTATTTTAGAGTGGTTTTGTGTTGAAGCAAGACACTAGCATGTTTTGTCAAAAAGGCTCTTTTTTGAACATTATGGCTTCTCTTTACTGTGCACAAGTCTTTCAGAAACTTGACATAAGATGAAACCTGTTTGATTGCATCCAGAAGTGGGATGTTGATTTTTACTTGTTTGAAGAACTCGTAAATTTCTAGCTGATTATTCAACTTCTGTGCAGTTTTGAGTCTATGAGGAAAAGGAGCAGGAATAGAACATGAGGGTTCTTTTTCCCTTGATGGCTCTAGTTCTTGTTCAATCATGTGCTTGGGTTCCTCTTCTCTCACAAGTTCAGGCTCAGTTGGTTCAGGCTCGATTGGTGAGTTGACTGGGATGGATTTTGGCTTTGGAATTAGCATGTCTCTGATGGTCTTATCAATCACCTTGCCACTTCTTAGTGTAGTGACAAGTTGGGCTTGACCTTGTGGGTTTTCCATGGTTGAAGGATTTCCCACCTAAAATTGGCCCTGTGGTGGTTTTGGTTAGGCAGGAAACTTGCCATTCTCATGTGTGGTCATGGACTGGGTGAGCTTTTGAATGTGGCTTTTAAGATCTTCGAAAGATTGAGTGATCTGGGTTTTGAAATCAGTGAAAGCCTGAGTGAAACTATGGTTGTAGTTCATTTGGCTTTGCTTGAACTGATTTAGTGTGTCCTCTAAACTCCTCTTTTGTGGTGGTTGGTATGTGGGAGGTCCTTGAGGTGGTGGGTGTGAACCTTGTTGTTGGTTCATGGGAGTTGGTTGTGTGTTTCTCCAATTGAAGTTTGGGTGGTTCCGCCACCCTAGATTGTATGTTTCAGTGTATGGGTTGGAGTAAGGCCTGTTGAAATTAGAGACAACATTTGTTTGCTCCAACAAAACCTTTTTGAATGTTGGAATTGTAGGACACTACCCAGTAGGGTGTCCTATCAGTGCACGAATCCCACACACTTGTTTTGTAGAAGAGCTGACATCAACTTGATGAACCTTTTTTTATCTTTAAAGCTTCAAGCTTTCGAGACAGGGAGAACATTTTTACTCTTAGGTCATCATCTTCTTTCAAGACATAGTTACCCCCTTGGGAAGTATATGGTTTGGTTTCAACAATGGTAGGGGAGGCTGAGTCCCACATCTGAGAACTGTCAGATAAGGTATCAAAAAAATTGAATGCCTCCTCCGGACTCTTGCTCATAAACTCTTCTTGAGCCATCATTTCAACAAAATGACGTAGTCTAGTAGGCAAAGAGTCATAGAAAAATCCCACCAAAGTCCAATTCTCAAAAGCATGGTGTGGGCAGGACAGGAGCAAATCCTTGAATCTCTCCCAACTTTGGTAAAAGATTTCTCCTTCTTTGACTGAAAAATTCATGATTTGCCTTTTCAATGCATTAGTGAGGTATAGAGGAAAAATCTTTCTGAAAAATTCATTTTGTAATGCCCGCCAGTCAAGTATTGAAAGAGCTTTTAAAGAATTTAGCCATTGTTTAGCTTTGTTCCTTAAGGAAAAAGGGAAAAGTTTCATCTTGGCCAGTTCAGAATTGCCTTGAAAAGTTTCACATACTTCCTCAAAATCTTTTATATGCATATATGGATTTTTTGTTTCGAGTCCATAAAATTGAGGGAGTAGTTGAACTATCCCCATCTTTATAGTAAAGAGGGGTGTATCTTCAGGAAAGATAAACCAAGAGGGGACACTATTCCTTGTGGGATTTAAGTAATCCCTTAAAGTTCAAATGTTAGGTACTTCCCCTCTCTTATAGGAATTTCCTCTCGTCTCTCACCATTTGTCATTTTACTTTCACAAGAGTCTGCTATTGATCTAGGTGAAAATGGTTCAGATTAATTTACAGACCCAGAAGATTCAGCTGGTAAATTTTGATAGTGATGAGCGTTTTCAAACATGAAAGTAATTAAAACAAATTTATATAAAGTAAAATAAATTTATACACAAAAAGTGAGGTCTTCTTACCTTTTATGGTTCCCCGGCAACGGCGCCAAAAATTTGACTTGATCCAAAATGTGTACACCCAAGTGCAGATGGTCAAGTTGTAGTAATAATCTGATTAAGTCCAGAGTCGAATCCACAGGGAACTATGATTGGTGTTTTGAAGTAAGCAATAATAGAGACCAAGTAATTGGAAATTTCGAGAGTTTGTAGTGGTGGGGTTCTTGAATAGAAAAGAAGATTCTTTTCAAGAGTTTTCTAGACAAAATATAAGATTCTCAAAATGTAATAGCCACCCTTTAGCTCGAGGATCAGGGCATGTAATAGACTATCCAGTTTATTATGTTTATGCTTTATAACTCAATTAACTCCCTTGTCAACAACAAGTTAATCGAAAGATAAAGATGGATTGTGAGAACTAAGCACATGATTCCGATACCTTTCTAGAAGTTTTACAAGAATTGTCTGTGCCGAGACTTAACCCGTCTACAAACAAGCAAGTGTTTCTACAAGGTATTCAACCATGGCATTAAGGGTCCATTCTTTGAATAAAGCGTAATAATGGTGGAGATTAAAATGTTGTTATGAAGAGCTAGCCAGGGTGCTTGCCTTGAACCAACGGATCTTTCTATGCAGGAGTCATTCATATCATAGAGAAAGCCCTTGGTTATACAAAGTACCTCCACTTTGCTTGGTGCATTCAACCATTCATTGAACAGGTGGAATATAAAGCGTTAAAGCAAGAAGGAGTTTCACAAACATAGCTTTTGGATAATCTTTACATACTCATCACCTCTTACTAAAGAGTGAATGAGGAACTACTCACTTTTCATGGCCTTGGCAAAGCTAGAAAAGTGAATGCCACTCATCCCTCTAAGTAGAGGAGCTATTAAGTGAAGCAAGCTAAACAAATATCTTATCTTCAATGACGAATAAGTGAATCACTTTCCACCCTTCACGGCTTTGGTAAAACTCTAGAAAAGTGGAAGTGATTCACTCTTCTAAGAAGGAAGGATGCTGAAGCAATGTAAGTGAAATACATGAACAATAAAGTAGAAGAAAGCTAGTTACTTTTGGAGGGTTTCCACCATAACCAAAAGATGAACTATCTCTCTTGATACTTTGTAAATAAAAACAAGTACAACTACAAGGGGAGTCTAAGACTCCATCATGGTTGTCACAACATGAATGTAAACACTTAGCATAAGTAAATAAAAGACTTCAACTACTAGGGGAGTCTAAGCCTCCATCATGGTTGATATAAATGCAAAATGAAAACATAAACATGAAATGTTCAAGAACTAGATTACTAAACACTCTTAATTTACTTGAACAAGGATTGCTCCCCCTTTTCTCTACAAGAGGAAGAATGCCCTTTAAGCTCCCAACATGGGAGTATTTATAAGCAAGGAAGGGGAGGGGGATAGGAGATAAGAGAGGATGAATGAATAGTGTTTGTCACCCATGGGAACCAACTACTCTACAGGTAGTCTGTAGAGGATGTTCGAACGTGATTTGGCGTTCGAATGTTAAGTTTGTCTTTTCTTTAAGGACGTTCGAACGTGAGATGTCGTTCGAACGTTGTCTGTGTCTTTGCTTTGAGGGCATTCAAATGCTAGATGGGGTCTGATTCCTTCAACTCAAGTGGCCTGTGGTTTCTGTGAGGGTCACTTCCATATGTCTTGAACAACTTTGACTTTACACTCAGCAACTTGGTCCTCAGTCACTCAAGACAACGTTCGAAAATGGAGTGGAGTGGCGTTCAAACGTTGTACTCAAGTACTTATATTCTGTGGTTCTTCTTTCTTTACTGCAACATGCCAGGTTCCAGTGGTGTAGTTTTCTCAGGATTCCAGAGGACGTTCGAACGTGAGTTGGAGTTTGAACGTGGTACTCAAGTACCTCAACATTTTCCCTTTGTTGATTGCAACACGCCATGTCTCAGCAGCTGGTCTTGGCAGGATTTCAGAGGACGTTCGAACGTGGGTTGACGTTCGAACGTTCTTGCTTTGTCCCAACCTTTTGCAATTTTGTTCCCTATTGTGCTGGTGTTACATTAAAGTGTGATTTTTGTTGTTCTTGAGCCTTTGTTCACTTTAGGACCTGAAATGTCATTACTTAAAGTCCATCAAAGTACAATTAGTCCAAAAAAGGCATAGTAAAAAATGTTAACTTTATGCACGAATCACTCTTTAATTCCCAAGCCTCAAACCCCATTTATTCTCAATTTCTACCCAAAATCCACCATCCCCAACACATTCCCACCTCGTTTCTCTCCTTTCTCACAAAAAAATCCAAGCTTTTCTTGCCCTAAAACCCCAAAAATCTGAAAAACATGCCTCCAAGAATGAAGATGCCCACTAGGTGCAAGACGACCAAACAATAGCCTAACTTTGTGGAAGAGGTTATCAAGAAATGAGAGGGAAGACCACCCATAGTCCGAAGGTATGATTGAACCCACTTTCCTAATGCTCTCAAAGAGGATAGGTACGATAATTTTTTTCAAAACAACCTATAGTTTGTAAACAAAAAACTGAATTGTTGAATTTTATGGAGTTGGGGCTTTATGCCAATATGGAGGTGAGGGGATGGACAATGTATTTAAGGAATGGAGGAGAGGCGGTGAAGGAGTTGGTGAAGGAGTTTTACTCCAACTCCAAAATTGTGAATAGGGCAATTAAGACATGTGAGGGGAGCTCACATCAATGTCGATAAAGATTACATTATGGAGATAAGGTCCATACCATAGGTACCAAGGCTAAGCTACCCCTCGAGAAAGAATGTAAGGATGGATGAGGTTGGTGTTGAGTTGACGGGCTTGTAAATATTTGCTTGGGGAGGACCGAGATTTTTTAGGCAAGGTGAACTGACGGACAAGTACAAAATGTTAAACTTGATTGCAGTCTTGAACCTTGCCGCCATCAGACGTAAGAATGAGATACTCCCAAAGATGGCCCGATTTCTATACGCAATAGGTAGGGGCCAAAGCATAGACCTCCCGTCCTTGATCTTGACGTAGATGATGAAGGGGTGTAATGTGAAGAGGAATTCATTCCCCTTCGGTACACTTGTGACGGATATGTGCTTAGACTGGGGAGTGCAAGTCAAGCCAAAGATAGGAGTACTCAAGGCAATGGGACCGTTGAAAATGACATCTTTTCGAAGGAGCCAAGGTCACAACGGCGGCCCAATGGCGAGATAGGATGTGCCACCAGCCAAGGCACTAATGAAGTGTAGGATGCCTTGGATGCTGAGGAGGAGAGACAAGCCGAGGAGGTACAAGTACAAACAGAGACCGAGGCAGGTACCAGCACCAACACCAGCACTCAACAGACATTACGGGACATCATGCTTGGCATCGAGGCCAAGCAATATGAGATTCTTCAATAGTAGGAGGAGATTCTCATACTTTTGAGGGGTGGAGCTGGAGGACCTTCAGGCTCGAGAGAGATGAAAGAGTGAGAGAGATTTCTGTACTTGGAATGGATGATGGGTTGTTGTTTTTGAATGATCTAAATCTTTTTCTGTTAAACAATGATATTTTGTGAAATGAATGATTTAGTTTTATTACATTTATCTTTTTAAATGCATGTGTTAGATTTAGCATTACATTGTTATTTGTTAATGAATGATGGAACAAATGTAAATATTGAGACTGCTTGTTAAAATGACTAAACACATGATTTGTTTGACACCTCAACTAACAATCCAGACTTAAAACCACATGTCTTTGAAAAATGGTATTTTCTCTATGCTTAAAATGTCAAATGTACATTGATATTTGTTATTCTTAAGGTACAAGATGACCAGACTCAAAAATGGAATTGATATATAACTGACATTCTTTGAAAACCTGACATAACCAGTGGAGATAACAAATAATACCATGATAAGTTTTCGAGCCTTGCGATGCTTTTGAGAGAAAATCTACATTTACTCAAGTAATGTTTTTTACTTTCTATCCTTGAATAGTCTCATTAAAATTGTTATTGATTTATGCAACTTGAGCAATCTATTAACGTATCCCACAAAGAATTTGTTCATACGATACATACATGTGCACATGTTTGAGAAAGGATCTTAGGCCATCTTTGATTTAATTTTGAGCCTTAGCCATTTTTGTTACAAAATTATATCTCTAGTTAGCCGTGATTGAGCCTTTAAAGTGTTATTTCTTTTTCAGGTAACCCATATGATAACTGAACCACAGGAAAATATATTTGACATACTTTTCTATCTAATTTTCTTGCACCCTCTTATAAATTAGTATGATACAGAAAAACAAGAGAAAAAGGAAAGAAGATGGTCGCTACTGTTCAAAGAAAGAAAAGTCTGTGGAAACAATTGAAAAAGAAAGAGAAAGAAAAATAGAAAATGCCCAAGAAAGTGAAAAATGAGAAAAAGAATGAAAGAAAGAAATACCATGTAAGGGAAGTTTCAAAAAGCTAGAAAGAGGTGTGCTACGTTACATAAAGAAATGATAAACCACTAAACCCTAGCCACATTATAACCTATAAAAAGCCCCGAATGATCTCAAGTTTGGTGCATATGTAGGTTGTCAACCAAAATTCTGGGGTATGTTAATAGAATTACTTTATTTGTGTCAATATTCTTTCATGAGATTATGCCAAACATGAATAGTCTGTTTCCTTAGATTTCGTTCCCATACTAATTGTGCATGTGAATTTACAGTTAGCTTTCTTCTGATCACATGCCCTTTGAGAGAAAGTCACTATAATCGGAGGAAATTTTTACTAAGAGCATTTTAAGAGAGGTTTGTGAAATCAAAGCTATCCATGAAAGGTTGTAAAGAGAAGTGTTTGTTATATAACAATTCCTGTCGCTAGAATGATTATTCCTACTACATTGGGAATTTCAAATACCAATGTGAAAAATGCTTATTGTTTGCATAGAATACGTTCCTATGAAAGAAAGGTGTTTGGGAGACAAGTAAAAATTGAGGGTTGGGTGTCTTAACAACCATGGTGCTAACTCACTCTGACAGGCAATCTCACACATGAGACAACACTCGTCTGCTAGGGGAAACCTAGGGGTTTAACGACTTATTACATATGCTAAATGCAATCGAATGACCTATGAAAATGGCATTGTAAATAATTTCTTATTCAATTGTTGTTGTATTACTAGGACTAGCAATATTTAGGTTGGGGGTGTGATGAATAGCCAAAATTAGCATCTTCTATGCTTTTACAAGATTAATTATACTTTGATGGAGTTTAAATGATGATATTTCAGGAAAAAGTTTCACAAAAGCCTAAAGTCAATGGATACCAAACATTCATGCAACACCCATGTGTTCCAAAAGAAAATTGGAGAGGTTTGAAGAAAGACATCAACGTTCGAACACCAATTAATGTTCAAACTCCCATCTAGAAATAATTGAGGGCCCTTGGAAGAGTGCTAGGGCGATGGCATATGATGTGTTACAGTTATTCTCATAGAAGGACAAGATCTACTTGAGTGCAACGTTCGAATGCCAATCAACTTTCAAACGTTGTCATGAATTATTTGAGGACCAAACTGCCAGGGTGATGTGACATGACTTGCTATCTATTGTGGGTGACAAGAGCCACTTCAGTTCCGCATTCAAACTTCATTAAGTGTTCGAACACCCATAATAAAAGATAGGAGTCAATGTTCGAACACCATACTACGTTCGAACGTAGTCTCCAGACATGCTGCAGAGTGGTTGATTTTCTATCTGGACCTTGGGGTATTCACTTGGACTTTGAGGACTTTGAACTATTCTTTTACTCTTTTTTACCCCTTCTTTCTTACCTATAAATACCTCCATTATGGTAGCTTCAAGGAGGCATGCACACTTAGACTTAGACTTACACTTACTTAGACTTAGAAATAGATAGACATACATCGAGAGAGATAGGGGGAGATAGATCATCTTTTGGTTGAGGATAAAATCCTCCAAAAGTGACTAGTTTTCTTCTACTTTCATTTTTAATTTCATTAGCTTCCATTGTTTGAGCTTCCTTCTTCCCTTAGAGGAGTGAAACTCTTCCACTTTTATAATCTTTACCAAAGTCGTGAAGGTTGAAAAGTGATTCACTCATTCTTCATCGAAGATAGGTTCATTGTGTAGTGTGTGTTTCCCTATAATTCCTCTACTCAGAGGGTGAGAATCATTCACTTTTCTAGCTTTCTCAAGCCATGAAGAGTGAATAGTTTCTCAGTCACTCTTTAGTAAGAGGTTATGGACATGCATAAATCTTTTGAAAGTTATATTTGTGCACTTCGTTTATGCTTAATGCTTTATCTTTTACTTTCTTATTGAATGATTGAATGTATTTAACAAAGCTAGGGTACTTTGTACAACCATGAGTCCTTTCTATGACTTAGATGACTCTTGGCATAGGAAGATTCATTGGTTCTTTAAAAGTACTCAAGCTAGATCTTTATGACTACATTTAAATCTTCAACTAAGAATGAAATACTAACACAGTGGTTGGATATCTTTTAGAAATACTTGCTTGTTTATAGACGGGTTAAGTCTTGACACAGACAATTCTTGTAAATCAATACAAAAATATCGGAACCATGCTCTTAATTCTCACAATCCATATTTATTCTCCGATTAACTTTATGCTGACACAGGGGTTAATTGAGTTCCCAAGCACAATTATAACAGCTGGATGATTGACTACATGTCTAGATCCTCAAGCTAAAGGGTGACTTTTAAATTTGAGAGACTATTATATATCGTCTAGAAAATTCCCTTGGAAAGAATCCTATATTCTGTCCAGGAAAATCCATAAAGATCATCACTTCAAAATCTCAAGGGTTGCAGTCACTTTGGTCTCTGTCACTACTTACTTCGAAACACCAATATTAGTTCTCTGTGGATTTGACTCTGGACTTAACCAGATTATTACTACAATTTGACCGCCTGCACTTGGATATACCCATTTTGGATCAAGTCACCACCCTGATTTTTTTATTATTTATGTCTTATTTTTTTTAGATTATTTTATTGATGCCCACACAGCTTTAGTAGCATAGTTATCAGAGTCGTACTGGACATCGAACTGATCGAGGGATGGGGTCAAGGGTTCGCTGGTTTAACCGTTTAGTCAATTGGTCGAACCAATTGTATAATAGAGCAAAAAAAATGGATTAAAATATTTTGGGACAATTTCTATAACTAAGGACCAAACTTAACCCCATGATGAGTGAAAGCATTTTATTGTAGCACAAACATTTCCCAAGTCGGAAAGGCTAAGAAGGTCAAAACAAAATGTGGCCTATAACAGGTCCAAAGTGGGCGAATTGCTTGGACGATCAAATTTATGGGTTGGACTAACTAAGGTACTAGTTCACTGAGTTTTCATTTGGACTGGTTAGTCCTATCAGGGTTTAACAATAGAGTTTAGTATTGCCCACCCATGATCCGTGTACGAATGGGTCCGTCCATTTTTTATTTATTGGGTTTTTTGGAGGCCGACACAAAGTTATGGAATTTTGGGTCAATTAATCCATACACATTTCTTTAGGGTCTTAAATGAAAAATCCATTTTATAAGACTTATTATGAAACCCAGGAAAATTTGAAATTTTATGAAAAAGGGCAAAATGATAAATTAGCCGTTATGGTGCGGGTTGAAAATCTAAAATTTTCTAGAATTCAGATGATGAAAAATACCTCACTATTGGATTTGTTTGCGAAATCTAGTTATCTAGTCAATTTTCGTCGAATTCTCAGATAGTCAATTTTTTTTTGTTTTACGAGGCAATCGGATGTCGCACGACTAAAATAAACTCAATTAGATTTTAGTTGCAGAACCTAGGAAATAATTTAAACTTAGTTCAAATAAAATTTACTGCACTTAATACGGGACAAAATTTAATTAATTGGAGATAAAATCGGATCAGAAAGAAGGGACGTGTGGCTTAATAAGAGCCAAACAAATGAGGGTACAAAAAGGGAAAAAAATCAGATTTTCTCCACATTCATGTCAGCCATTTTTTATAGAGAGAGAGAGAGAGAGAGAAAGAAAGAAGAGAGAGAAAAATAAGAGTTCTCCAAGCTTCTTTCAATGATCTACGATGATCCGGCCGTCGGAGCTCTTCGGGCCAAGAGATAAAGTTGTTCTATGCAACGAGAGTTACGTGTACATACCAAAGATCATATGTTTCACCAAAATCTCAAGGATGGAATTTTTGGAATAAAGATTTTGACACTTGATTTGGGTCATTTGGGACTTCTCCTACGCGGATTTACCCCACCTAACTAGGTTTATTTTCAACCTATGGTTGAAATTTGAAATGGGTAGGGTGTTAGAGATGAAATCTCAAGCATAACACATGCCTAGGGTTGTTAGAATATGGAAATGGGTATAAAAATATGCTAAAACCAAATCTTGTATGATTAAGTTTTGATGAAATTACTTGGTAGTAAATTTAATGGATAATGTAATGTTTTGGGCATGCTATGTGTTTACATAATTTTGTGCCTCATAGGTGTTTGATAAAATGCCTAAGAATGATTAAGTATATTGTTTGAGATGAAAATGATATAACATGCTTAGAGGTGATTGTGGAGTGCGATTATATGCTTTATGGTATAATTGATATTTGAGAAACTGGATATATTTGTAGAAATTGTATATGTTCATGATATGATGAACATGATATTGTAGATTACAATTGTGCATTACATTTGCATATGCATGGGTAGCATCACATTCGTGGGCATTTGACATGAGTGTGGCGGGGTGTGCATGTTTTTGATCAAACATCATTCTTAGTGGGTTGATACGTGGGCTCGGAAAGGTTGGACCTGAGTTCGACTGAGTCCCACGAGTTGCATTAAAAATATGTGTCGGGTATAGTAAGAAGGGATAGATTCTCCCTCGGCTGTAAGACTCGATTACATAGTTCACTAACTTGACCGACGGTGCAATTCTAAAAAGTGTGTCGGTGTACTCAAAATCAAACGTGTGAGACCTTGAATACCGTGTCAGGGTGATAGACCGTTGGTGTAAAACCATGAATGTACCTACCCAAGAAAGATACATGATTTTATAAAATTGTTATTGGATGTCTAACATCAATGGTAGGGCTTGGAATGTCCGAATGTATATGCATGACATGACATGTGCTATGGAAGCCGGTGGAGGGCTCGAGTTGTATTGCATGTGTGAGTCTTATCTCATGACATGGCATGGATTAGAAGCATTCCTTATGAAATGAATTTACTTAGTTGATGCTTGACTTGTTGAATTGTACATGAACATTTCATATGCATCTGGGTTAGGAAGTAGCCTCCTTAGGAGATACCCTATTAACTGTGGCTCACCCTTTATGAAAACATTTTAGGTGTTGATCAAGCACCGATGGATGGCCCTGACTTGGGTCCATGTTGACGACGGAGCTGGATTATGGCTCTCAAATTGTATTTTGTAATAGATTATGTAATTCGTTTTGAAATTGTAAGTTTGTATAAAGGGGACAAGTAATGAACTTTTTTGGGCAATACTTGATGTAAATGAATAAATTGGTGAATGTTGTATGAGTTGGGATGGTTAAGAGTTGAAAATGAAAAGATTAGGGGAAAATCTAGGCCCAGGTACTGGTACCTAAATGATTAAGTGTCGGGTACCACACTGTCGGATGGCCTAGGTACCGGTACCTAGGCTTTTAGGCACCAGTACTTGGATTCTAGTGGGCTTAAGTACCGATACCTAGACCTTAGATACCGGTATCCTAATGGACAGTGGGCTCAAGTACATGTACCTAGCAAATAGTGGGATCTGGTACCGGTACCAAGTCACATAGGTACTAGTACCCGACAAATAGAAGGTTCAGGTAACAATACCATGTGAAAGAGGTACCAGTACCTCTTCAAAAATTTTCAACATTTAAATATAATTTTGCCAAACCTTCGGGCCTTGAGCCTTCTTATTTAAAGGATGTAATTGGTCCAATAATAAGTGTAAATTGATGGGGATTGAACCTTGGAATGGTCATACAATTAATGTGTAATAGGTTAGGTGTTGGGTAGAGCTTGCATGCAAAGAAGACTCTACCAGACCCTTCGTTTTGCTTATGATCCCAGTTAAAGGGATGTAATGATGTGGTGTCGGGTTATACGACATTCACGGGTCCTTCCACGAGTTAATGGGTAATCAACGGGTTAAGAAAGGACCCTCGGATTTTGGGGAGTCACATTGATTTACCCTTATTTTAATAATACACATATAAAATGCACATTTTAAAATTCAAATAAAATAAAATCTCTTTTATTTTTAGATCTCCTTTGAATTTTAAAAAATCTAAAACCAAATCTCTTTTATTTTTTAATCTCCTTTGAATTTTAAAAGTCTAAAACCAAATTTCTCTCTTACGGGATAGGGACAAACGCTACTATCACTGTCCCTAGATAGTGACAAACACCAAGGTCACTCATTACTCTTATTTTTCATTTCACTTTTAGTCATTGCCATAAGACACCAATAACAAAAGCCATGATTTTGATCAACATCACATAGAGAATCACATCTCAAATACGTTTTTTCATGTACAAATACATCAATTAATAAGGAATCCATGAGAATGTAGTAAACTAAGCACCGAGAGAAAGAGGGAGGTGTTAAGATCTGACCTTCTAAAACTGATAGAGTTATATTCTAAAAGTTTGGTTTTTGTAATAAAACTCAATTTATTGTTTAATAAAGGTTTTTATTTTTTATTGAGAATATGTATAGATAAAGTATTGCATTATATTAAATATATGCTATTTATGTGTCTTTTATTTTACATTGTTAATAATCTAGTGTGTAGAATTCGACTTATACATAGAAGATCAGATTATCAGATCTTTGTATGATATGATTAAAGGGTCACAATCTTAGATGGAATTGGACACAACATCAATAGAATTGTAGTGCAATAATCTGGCGTAATCTGTGTTGGCTATAGGAGATTATCTGATGTCTCGGATTATTGCACTACTACACTTTGTGTATTGGACATAACTGTTATTGATGTTATTTTCTTTTTACTAACTAAATAAAAAACCTAATGGTTATTATGATTACTTAAGCTCTTAATCTAGAGATACTTAATGGACACGTGCATATAATTATTGTTACTTGAATCATAAAATAGTGAGATTCTTATTTGAGTCAACAAACTTAGTGAATTTGGAGATGCCATTAGTTGCATGGTGAAAATTAATTATTTAAAGAAACAATGTCCTAGTATTTAAATGGGTTGATGATGTCCTCTTGACAAAGCTCATTAGTTTTGTCCATGCTAAACCCTGCTGTTGGATTTAATTATCCGACATGACAAATAAGTTGAGTGACAAGATTTCATAGATTAAAAAAGTCAATTAAATATAATTTTTAGTAATTTAATTAATTGATGAACATCTGTAATTTTAAACGTGAGGAATTTATTAAACATATAATAATAAGGAGCTCAAAATATAATTGTGAGATATGGCATGAGAGATCAATAATAAATTTTTAGTGGACTAACTAATTATTAATAGATTGTAGGATGTTTGTTCTGGATTGGACATATGATTTCTAGGTTCATTAGAAGTCTGGCTCTTATTTCTTCGTAGGGTCTCTGTTGTAGTCTATAAATAAATGCACTCCCTGGTTCTTTTAGACATAACCTTTATTTACCTTTACATTTAGAAGAGGCAGAGAGAGTGAAAGAGAAAAAAGTTTGGAGGATTGCAACCACACTATATTCAGATTTTGACGTGGAATGATATATAGTAGAAGATCGTGAGGTCTATCGAGCCTACTGTTCGATCTATAAATGTTCTTCATTCATGTGGATCTTCTTGTCAAAGCTAAACCCTAATTCCACCTTGTAGGATTCTTCGTTCATGTGGATATGCTCATCAATGCTAAACCCTAATTTCGCCTTGTAGGATTAACAGGTGAATAAATTTTTTGTGTTTGATTATACACGCCATCAATGAATCTTAGGACTGTTGTTCCAACAAAAACATGATCTTCTGATATGATGAGCACGATGATATTGGAAATGCAAGAACATTGAATTAAACTTGATTACACTAGAATTAAAAGATATTACAATGCAAGAAATAAAGATTACAAGAGAACTATAACTTACTGCAATGAAATGGGTGAAGAAAATGCAAAAACATCAATTTTATCTCTCTAGCACTATTCATCATCTTCTTCCTTGAACTACTCCTAAGCTTAGGTAGCCACCCCAAAATCTTTGATGAATGCTGAATATATGGTGAAGAGCCTTGCATTTTCGTCCATGGAGGGTCCCCCTAGATGTGTGCAGGCCTCCCATCAATGGGAGGTGAGTTTGATGGCTTTTGATAGGCTAGGAAAGACCTTAGCCTGCAACTCTCTTGGCTGCCCCTTCCTCACCCATCCTCATGAATGCAATGGCCTTCAAAGTCTTCAATAAGGGTGTTGGAGGCATGTAAATGTGAAAAGGAAGTCAGGGGGCAAGTGGGAGAATCAATGGTGGGACCCCCAAGCAAGTGGAGCATGAAAAATAGGCATTCTAGGCTATTTCAGCAGACCGTACCAGTATGCATACCGGTATCCCGAACTCCAGTAGCCTTAGCGTACCGGTACGCGTACCAGTACACTTCTACTCTGGACTAGTTTTCGTAGTATCAGCATAAATTTTGATCCAACAGTTGGATTGAGTTGCAATTTTGACACATTACAGAAGACAACCAGATATACAACTTTCGTGTTTTTCACTTTTTCAGATTCGAAGTGGATCATGGTCAAACAGGAGGACAACCGAGGTACTGCTACAAAATGGTGTGGCTGCTGATGCCTATGTTACCAAACACCAATACCTCTTTGATTTCTTTCACTTTTAAGCCTCCAAATCCTCATGTAATGTGTCCATCTCTTCACCACTCCTCCACACTTAGTTTCAAGGTTCTAAAATCCATCATTTGAGCTATAATTACCTGCAACATCGAAAATTCAACATTATTCATAATTTCGGCTAACTCTAAGTACTTAGATGCAAAAATTGAGTTAAAATTCATGTAATGAGGCCATCAAATATGCAATATTATGCGTTAATCACTTGACCTTTAACCTAAGTATTATATTGGCTTATTTTGTTATTCCCCTTTGGAGGGAATAGATGAATCGTTAGTATATACATTTTGGAAGATATACTTGGAGGACTTGTATAGTTTTGTTTCAATTGTACACTTTAGTGGAATATGAGATTTCTTCACAAAATTTTCGAACCTATGACTTTTGGATTGGTGAAAATTATAATTTATATCAGAGTGCACATTGATGAGTGAACAATATTGCATATTTTATGTCTCATATCATTCATCTTTGCTTTGTTTGTTATCTATTTGTCTTATTTTAGTTTAATTTTGTGTTTTATAGGGAATCTATGTGTTTGAAAGTGAATTAATGTAAGGACAATGTTTTACATTAATTGTTATGCTTTGAAGACTTTGGGAATGAACTAGGTGAGCCAAAAGTTGAGCAAGGAGCATTATAGTTGAAATTCAGAAAAAGACTGGTTGTATCAGTAGACTTCCTACCGGTTCATGAGGCAGCAGAATGGGTTCTACCGATAGCTATGAAGACCTACCGGTTCATCTCAAAACAGAAGCTTTGCTACCGGTTCATTCATGTTCAACTTACCGGTAAATCAAAACAGAGAGCAGTTGAACTAGTTCATTATTTGTGCTTTATTCCAGTTCATTGAAATAGTAACTTTGCTACTGGTAGGTTGGGACCTGCTTCCTACCAATTCATTAGTGTTTTATTTCAGCGAGGAATCCTTTGGAAATTCTATCGGCTAGTGTAAACCCCACCCTTTTATCTTTATATATGTATGTAGGTTTATGTAGCAAGTTATTATTTTTTTTTGGAAATGTTAATATGGAAATTCGAGGAAATAGTAGTTAAAACTTAGTTTAGCTTGCAAATATATGAAATCATTGTAATAGAACTTGTACCAACTATGTTTGATGTACAAAAGCATGTTGGATAAGCTTGGGTTGGATTTGGAAAGGTTTGGAATGAGTTTGAAATGAAAAATAGAGAAAATAGGCAAATTTGGAGAGGACCTACCGGTAGTACGCTGTCCAGTAAATCTGAACTACTGGTAGTCAACAAGTAGTAAATGTCCAATAGATCTGAACTATTGGTAGTCAACAGGTAGTAAAGGTCCAATAGATCCGAACTACCAATAGTTCAACAGGTAGTACGCTGTCTCGTAGATTCGAACTACCGGTAGACTGTTAAAAAGTCAGGATTTTTACGTTTTAAAACCCCATTTTCACTCCATTTACTCCCATTCTTTCACATCACTCTCACCCCACACCTCTTAGAACCCTAGTAGAAAGACTTAGAGAGGAAGAGACAAAGGGAAAATAGGAGTTTTTAGGATGATTCAAGATCAAATCTTCTTGTCCTTTACACCAAAGCCAAGGAGAAAGGTTGGGGTTTTCTTCCATCCTTGTTTATTGAGGGTAGGGTATTTATATATGTATGTTTTGCCTCTAAATGTTATATATATGATATGAAATCATCCTCTCTTAGTCTTTGTTTGCAAAGATTACGTGTTTTGAACAAAGTTAGGGTTGAATACCTATGAAATCTCTTTTCTTGCTCTAAAACCCTAGTTTTTGGAGAATGATGAATTTTCTTCTTAAATTCTTCCTTTATTATTGATTTCGAAACTATAGTGCTTTGTGTTAAGTAATAAAATGATGTTATTGTGATCTCTTGTATTTTTCTTAATTGATTTTGGAATTGTCAAATGATAAATTTGGGGATGTTTGAGATATGCTTGTAAATTGAGAAATTGAGTTTGATATTGTATCTCTCATGAGTGTGGGATGACCATGGGTGGCCTTTGACGAGATATTGTAGAGTGGATAGATGTTATTCATACTCCGTGTGGGTTTGAATTTTTTCTACCACTCATAGTGGGGTTAGTGCTTTGGTAAAACTAAACCGCTATTGCTCACGGGTATCGAGGCAGAGGGTTAGTATACTAATGCCTGGGTTGGATACATCACTACCATTGGTATGGTAAACGCCCTTCCTAAAGGTTGGATATCTTTGAGAAGATTTGGGTGTGTGTGTCAATGCGTTGATTCATGTGGATGCCTTACATCATAGTTGAGATACATGTATATATTGTTGTGAAATGTTCAAATTATGAATTATTGTTTATTCTACCAAAAATGGTTTCTACAAGAATCTTGGGAAGAATGGATTTCGAAAGAACTTGTGAGAAATGGTCTATGGTGAAATGGATTATTAATTGTATATTGAGTTCTTTTATTCATTGAATCATTGTTGTTACTTAAACTTGAAATCTGTTTCAAATGTCCTTGTTTTCTTCAAAAGTTATATATGCTATTTGTATAATGAGATCGACCATTTAATATGTTTTTCTAAACCTTGTTCAAGTTTGGAAGAATGTTACTACAGAGCTTCGTGCTCACCCCTTACTTAACAACCTTTTCAAATTATCCTCTCGAGGAAGAGCTGGGAGTCGAGGAGCTCGAACACTGGGAGACTCCGATAGACGGGAGCGTGAATCCCGAGGTGGACGCTTAGAGCGACACTTTCTTTTGTTCTAGACTAGGATATTTATTTTGAACATTGTGAAGTCTAATTTTTCTTTTGTTATTCAGCTGCGCTATGATAGTTAAATTTTTGGGATGTAAATGCCATGGTTGGGCATATTCTTTTGGATAATGTTGTAAATTTTATGGATGAAAAATGAAGTCTTATTTATTTATGAATCATATTAGCTCTCTTATGATGTGAATGGTTTATAGATTGTAATGTCATCCAAGGTGGGTTTTGGGGCATTACAGCTAGGGATTTTAAAAGGTCTCTATTGGTGGAAAAAGAGAAGGAAAATCAGCCATTTATTCCTATTAAAATGGGAGTTGAGCAAGGGAGATGGGATCGATCCTTGACTACTTTTTACACCTTTTTTTTTCTTCTCTCCAATCTTAGCAGCTGGGGTTTTTTACTAGTTCTTTATTGTTCTTCTTCTTTTATATTTACGAAGCATTGTCTTTTGTTAGTCCTTTAATTCTCGCAAGCAGAGTGCGTTGATTCTATTTTTTGTAACTGTTTACAGTTTTCATCTCAATACAATGTATTTGGTTGATTTCAATTCAAGATCAATTTCTCTTTTGATTATGCTAATGTCTTTAATAATTTCTTTTAGTTTTAATTTTTCCATGTGTGAATAATGAATTTTTCTTATGATCGGATGAGTGATTCTCATCGGTGAATAAGTTTGACATAACTAGAGTTTTTAATGTTAAAGTTATTTTATTGATTCAATTAACATGACTGTAATTCTTTCTTAAATTAATTCAATTAATTTAAATACACATTTGTTGATTTCTTGATTTTAATTTGAATATTTTCTGTTCAAGGGTGATTGATTACAATCTTGAATGAGTTATAAATTAGGACAAAATTCCTATTTGCGGTGAAATGAGCTCTGAAGATTGTCTGATCCTTTTAATATTGTTTCTTTAATTTATCAATCTTAGAACACTTTCAAAATTCAAGGATTTTTACCTTTTCTTTTAATTCATCACCATTCAAGTTGCAAACGTTTTTCCTGAGATGACTTTGGTAATCGACTGAATTACTAAACGATGTATTCCTACGCTAGGGAACTAAAACGCCCTAAAATCCACCTTGGAAGACATTTCAATTTATACAACAATTAACCATGAGAGTATCTCATAAAAACCATAAACCAAAAGAAATCCATTCATGATTTATAACATCTCAATCATAATCCAAAAACCAATATGCCAAACCTTGAAAATTACATCCAAAAACTGAATAAAACAGTATTCCCAAAAACTAATTAAGTACTAAAAGTTTAGTACATCATTCAAACCAAAATAATCAAAAGCCATCATCTATGATAGCATTTCTAGACATCTGCCTCGGGATCCATATCCCCATCAGCCTGAGTTTTCCAATTTACCTACTCATCCTCTAACCCATAATCTGAAAAAGATATTGTAAGGGGGTAAGCACTAAGCTTTGTAGAAAATCCTCCCAAACTCAAATAAAGTTTTGAAAACATATAAAACAGGTCAGTCTCACTTTACAAAATATCATATACAACTTTTTAATTAAAATAGTGACAATTTATTAGATCACAAGTTTATATTGAAAATAAATAAATAAATGAAGAAGTAAAACCAATTTTCAAACCATAAACCATTGCTAACATTGTTTCTGAGGTATGTAGTAAGACTAGCATGAATACATGCATTAAGAATATCCTGACCCGCACACACACACACTCAATTCTTACAAGGATACACAACATTAGGAATGAAGTATACCGATACATTGGTAGTGACAACTGCAACCTAGGAATAGTATACTAGCCCACAACCTTGATACCTGTGAGCAAATAGTGGGTTGGCTCTTGTAAAACACCAACCCCATTATGAGTGGTAAGGAACCTTTAAACCTCACAAGGTAAGAAACACATTACTGCAATGCCACAAAACCCTCATTGGATGACATTACTATCTAAATACCATTCACATAATGAGAGCAACTAATAAAATCCATCAAATAAGAAAATTTCATTCATCATATGTAGTGTCTACAATATCTTCCCAAAAGAATATGCCGAAAACATGGCAATTACATCCAAAAGAATAAAATTTAACTTGCAGCGGAATAACAAAATATTAGACTCCCTCGAGTCTCAAAATAAATTTTCCTAATCTAGGACAAAAGTAAAAATAATCCTAGGCATCTGTCTCGGGATCCAAGTTTTCATCTATCGGAGCTTCCCCATGTGCTTGTTCATCTACTCCGAGCTCCTCTTCTAATCCATAATCTGAAAAATATGTTATTTGTAGGGGGTGAGCACACAGCTTTGTAGAACAATCCTCCCAAACTCAAACAAGGTTTAGAAAATATATAAAACAAGTTGGTCTCATTTCGCAAATATCATATATCTTTTTTGAAAGAAAACAGTGACATTTCATCCGATCTCAAATTTAAGTAATATCAATAGATTAAATAAGGAAACAAACCAATTTCCAACAAGGAGCCATTTCCACAACCACCATTTTCACCATAAAACATAACCACTATGGATCTCAATCCACCGTTTGCACGATAAACAATAATCAACAATATATATCTGTATCTCAGGTATGATGCATGATTCGCATGAATAAACACATCGAGAATATCCTAGCCCACACACACATACCCAATCCTCGCAAGGATTCTCAATCTTTAGGAAGGGCGTATACCAACGCATTGGCAGGGACGATTCAACCTAGGAATAGTATACTAACCCTCAGCCGCGATAACACGTGAGCGAATAGTGATTTGGTCTTCGCAAGGCACCAAACCCACTACGAGTGATAGGGAACCTTCAAACCCATACGGAGTAAGAAATGCATCTAACCCACTCTACGATATCCGGTCAATGACCACCCATGGTCATCCAAACATCCACAAGAGATACAATATTCAAATTAATTTCTCCAATCACAAATACATTCAAAAATTCCCAAATTTTACATATTGTATCTCCATAGAATAATTGAAGAAAAATGCAAGAGATCATCATAAATACCATTTTGTGGTTGAATATAAAGCCCTAAAGTTTTGGAATCAAGAACAAAGGAAAAATCAAGAGAAAAATCCATTTCTCTTGAAAACTAGGGTTTTGAGTCAAGAAGAAGAGATTTAATGGTTTTCCCACCATAGATTTGTCTAAAACATGATCGTGTTTGCAAGAATATCAAGAATCAGTGATTTACTAACAAATAAATAAGATTTAGAGTCAAAAGAATACATATAAGTAAACCCTAGCCTCAAGGTAAGAGAGTAGGAAGAATCCCCTACCTTGGTGTTCTTGAAGAAATCTAGGGTTTTGATTCAATCCAAGGCTCAAATCCCCTTTTATCTTGTGTTCTTCTCTTCCTTTCTTCCTCTCTAAGGTTTTCTAGGGTTTAAGGTGTTGAAATGGGGCTAAATGGGATATCTTTATGTATTTATAGTGGAAGGAATCAGACCCAGATTGCGACTTAAAATTTCTGGAATCTGTCAGGCATACCGGTACGCATACTAGTACGATATGGCTATTGGTCTTCGGCGTACCAGTACCCTTAGGCAGTTTTGTCCCTTTTTTTTTTTTTCATTTCCAATCCACCTTTAACCCTTCCAAAGCTAACCCAAACTTATACAAAATACTTTTGAACATCAAACCTAGTTGGTACAACTCTATTACAAACGATTTCATATATTTATCTAGGCTTTCACAATATCATTATTTCTACGGTTATAACCTATATGGTTCATTTCTATGCCATTACATATATTAAAATTACTACACAATTTATTATGATATTACTATAATCATGTGGGGGTTTACAATTACACATTTTATGATACCCAGTCAACAGTCATTCATGTCATCAAACCACTCATGCAAGAGATACTATACTAAACCAATTCACCAAATCACATGTAAACCAAGCACCATACTTTCATAAGTGTTTTTCTAATGGAGCAATTCAAGAAAATAAACAAGAGATCATCAAAAACATAATTTCACTATTCAAAACCATACATTAACGTTTTTAATATAAAAAATAAAGAAATATCATATGTAAAACCTATATTTCTTGGAAAACCAAGGTTTGATAACAAGAGCAATAGTTCTATGGCTATAAAATGTAACTCTCATTCAAATGTCATACAATTTTCAAGGGAAACAAGATTTAATGATTACTTATAATATATTTATAATTTAGCATTAAAAAATACATATAAATTAACACTAGCATTAATGAATAAGTTTAGGAAGAAACCCCTACCTTAATCAAATGTTTGTGCATAACTCTAGCATGTTTGATCTGTTCCTAATTAGAAAATCCCTCCCAATCTTGCATTTTCTCATTCTCTCCACTCTCTAGGATTTTCTAGGGATGAAATATAGGTAAATCAGTCCCAAAAGGCATCCCTAGTTATTTATAGGGTGAGTAAATAGTCCAGGGGCGCAGATCTGATATGTAGAATCATGATAGAGTATTTGGCATTTGAACGAGATTTATTCCCAGTATCTCTTGTGTTTCCTTTGAAAAAATTCATTAGACAGTACATTTGAACAAATCCATTCGTATTCAAACAAACTCCAATTTCTTCCTGAATTTCAAAGATAGTTGTGGCCTAGTTAGAATCTGTTTCCCGAAATTTTCATGAAATAAGCTTTTATAGTCCTTGAAGTCTAATTTCTACTGTCAAAATTTCAGAGAAATTGGTCATCAAATTAAAAACTTATAACGAATATAATAAGGTAGTGTCAAATTCCTTTCTACCCGAATTCTCTCCAAAATAGGTTTTAATTCCGAAATACTTCCAAACTTCTAGTACACTTCATATTGCCTCTCTCAAGGTTTATTGACCTTATGGATTCAATGGTAACCTTATTTTGACCTAAAAATTCTTAAAAAATTATCTAACCACCCTTCTCAAGCTTAAAACACCTCTGAATCTAAGTTTCACCTGAAAGCCAATTCGCATTCATAATCAATTTTTTAATAAAGATTCGAAGTTTCTAACATCATTTTAGAAGTACTATTAGTATTATGTTATCCATAGGAACCCATTTTATTATCTATCCGCTTTTGAGGTCAAGCATTTTATTATCTACCCCCTTTCTAGAACAGGTCGTAGGTCATTTGTGCTATTGCTTCCTTGATGTGTACTCTGACTACAACTAGATTTAGATTATTCTAGACAACCACGAGAAGAAAAGCTTCACTTTCCCTTTTGGGACTTTTGCCTATCATAGGATGTCATTTAGGCTATGTAATGCCTCAGGTACTTTTCAATGATGTATGATGGGTATTTTAGCGATATGGTGGAGAAGATAGTGGAGGTGTTTATGAAGGACTTCTTGGTATTGGGTGATTAATTTAAGGGGTGTTTTGAGAACCTTGAAAAAGCATTGGTGAGATGTGAGGAAAATACTCTGGTGCATAACTTGATGAAGTGCCATTTTATAGTCACTCAAGGTATTGTGTAAGGAAATATTGTGTCAGAAAGAGGAATAGAGGTAGATAAATTCAAAGTTGAATTAATTTCAAACCTCTCCACCCCTAAATGTGTAAAGGATGTTAGGTCGTTCCTTGGACATGCTGGTTTCTATCAACATTTCATAAAGGACTTTATTGCTTTTTCGTAACCTTTATGTAACCTTTTGGCCAAGGATGTTCCTTTTGAGTGGTCGCCAAGTTGTAAGGTAGCATTTAAGAAATTGAAAAACATGTTGATAACACCTCCAATCATACAACCACCCAATTGGGAATTCCCATTTAAGCACATGTGCAATGTAAATGACTTGCAGTCAACATTGTGCTAGGCCAATGGTAGGCCAAGAAACCTCACATCATCTACTACGTTAGTAAGAAATTGAATAAGGCTCAAATGAATTACACTATAAATGAAAGGGAATTACTAGTTGTAGTATTTTCTCTTGATAAGTTTAGGTCATAAATCATTGGTTTGCTTATTGGTTTCTACACTGACCATTTGCTTTGAAGTATTTGTTGTCTAAGTAGGATGATAAACCGAGACTCATTAGGTGGACCCTCCTCCTTCAAAAATTTAATCTAATCATTAAAGATAAAAAAGGAGTCAAGAATATGGTGGCCCGACCACTTGTCATGGCTTTTTTTTGAAGACACACAATCACATACCTATATGAGCACTTGTTTTCAGTTGATACAATTAGTCGCTAGTATGCTGACATAGTTAATTTTCTTGTTATAGGGCAAATATCGATGCATTGGAATCCACAAAAGAGAAGAAATTTTTTTTGGTAGAGGTCATTTTTTTTACTTTGATAACCCTTGCTTATTCAATTATTGCCCTAGTTAAGTGATGAGGAGATGCGTGACAGACAATGAGCAATAGAAAATCATCTCTTTTTTTTCCATTCAGAGGCATGTGAAGGTCACTTCTCCTCCAAGAAGATTGCAACTAAGATTCTGTAGTGTGGCTTCTGTAAACACTACAGGAATATGCAATTATTGAAAGATTGTTTCCATTTCTGTAAACACTGTGATCGATGTCAAAGGTTAGGTAGTTTGACCCATAGGAATATGATACCTCTCACCCCCATACTTATGATAGAGGTGTTTGATTATTAAGGCATCGATTTCATAGGTCTCTTTCCTGTTTCTTTTGGTTACTTTTATATTCTGCTGGCTATGAACTATGAGTCTAAATGGGTAGAGGCAATCCCAACTAAAACTTATGATCATAAGGTTGTGATTAAATTCCTAAAAGAACACATCTTGTCTAGATTTGAGATGCCTAAGGCAATTATTAGTGATGATGGCTTGCACTTCTGTAATAGACCATTTGCTACCCTAATACATAAATATGGAATTACACATAAGATCTGCATTGCCTACCACTCATAGAAAAATGACTGAGCTGAGTTGGCCAATAGGGAGAAAGCATATATTAGAGGAAACGGTTAATCCCAACTATAAGGATTGGTCACTTCGGTTGACCGATGCTTTGTGGGCATACCATATTGCATTTAAGACACTTAAGTATGTCTTCCTAAAGGTTGATCTATGGTAGGGCTTGTTGCTTGCCAGTTCAGATGGAGTATCAAGCTTATTGGGCCATCAAGACCCTCAATTTCACTTTGAGTCTAGCTAGAAGCCATAGGAAATTGGAACTAAATGAATTAAATGAGATACACAAAGATGCGTATGAGAGTACCCATATCTATAAGGAAAAACAAAGGTTTTTCATGATTAGTTCATTTTGAGAAAGATATTTGAACCGGGATAGAAAGTACTCTTATGCAACTCTTGACTTCACCTTTTTCCTAGAAAAATTTACTCCCGTTGGGCCGGTCCTTTTGTGGTCTATATAGTTTACCCTCTTGGTATAGTAAACATAGAAAACCCTAAGAATGACCAGACTGTTAAGGTCAATTGCTAGTGACTTAAGACTTTCTTAGAGGGTTTCACGGTTGAGGAGACTGTGGAGGAGCTTATTGATCCGATGTATCTAGATCCTACATCTGAGTAGTGTTCCCTTTTTTTGTAGTTTAGTTAGACTAATTGATGTCTAAGTGCTTTGCACGTGAAGTATTTTCATCAGTATCACTATTTTTTTTTTCAAAATATCTTCTAGATAAAATTTAATGTTAATTTTTTTTTCTAAACCATAATTGTTTATGGAATTGGTATAACATTGTTTTGTATGCAAAAAAATCAAATACAACTGCTTAGATAGCACATAACTGCTTAAGGTATTTAGTTTTTTTAAAAAGTGCTCAAGGTATGTATTAAGTGATTAAGAATTTATATAAATCAATTACGCATTTAACCTCTCAATTCTATTTTTTTTTCAAGCATGCAACTAAACTAATTTTACTTTTGATTGGATTATTGGTCAAATGAAATTTTATAAGCAATTTGGTATTCCCATTAACAAGCCGGCTTAGATAATATTGACTTATTTTGATTTTATTGATTGATTTGAGTATATACATATGTACAAAAATATCTCGTTGTCATTGTGAGTCCTCAACAAGATTAAAAAAAAATAGTTTGAATCTCAATTAACTTCTCCAATAAGAGACTTCTAATCTAATGATTGTTCTACATAGTGCACGAAAATTAAATCTACAAATAGTTGATATATTTGAAATTGAATTTATTTTATAATAAAATCAAATAACCCTTTCTTTGTCTTTATTGGATATCCAAATGATAAACAGTTTCCTTCCAAGACATTATCAAGATCTTAATTGCATTAGTTTTTGGTTTCTGTGGGTAGGAAAGAGCAATGCTCGTAAGCAACATATAAGTGAAAATCTCAAAAAATTGCAAATTCCAAATATGTAGTCTATCTTATTATGTAACTCTCACCAACAAACTGAAGGGAAACCTTTAAACAATACAATCAAACACGCAATGATTGACTGTGGGCTTCATAAAACATTGAAACTTATTGTTGATTAAATGGTTCTAATAACACTAGATCATTAGGTCAACAAATTAGTTAAATTTTTAAGTCTCAATAACATTACTCTAAATAAAAATACCTAAAATTATTCAACTTTTGATGCGTAATGATGTACTCATTGCAGTTTGATAAAATATTAATGGACGGGGTAAGTTGAGTTGCTTGTCTTCTTTTGTAAGATATAGACACGTGGGTCCCCATCCTTTTCTGAATTATATGTTACATTGCATGCTCGAAAATTCTTCAAGGAAATCCATTAATAACACGGATTCCTATTTCTCAATGATATTCCATGATCAAGAGAATTAGATGAATCCCATGAAACCATTTCATAAAAGTTCATTGTTCTTTTTATAAAGTAAATCGACTTCGATTCTTGAATAATTCACATCACTTCTACTTTTATAGTAACAAAATATTCCCTTTTTATGTGGAAAAGGCTCGTATTTATTACCACAATAATTACAAGATTTAATGTTGTCATTAACCATATCAAAGATAGTACTAAGATTAGTTGTTTTATTAGGGGTATTATAGTCGATCAAAAGTTTTTTATTTAGCAGTCTTTTTTTAGTAATGTAGATGGGCTATTTTCTTTTCTTTTAGTTTTTATTTATTTATTATGCTAATTATTTTAGTTAGTTCTTCTCTCCAAGTGTTTTCCTTCCCTTAACTTTTTCATTTTTATCATTGCATTACTTCTTTTGCGTTAAGGTTGAAGCATACCTAAAGTTGGTGGTGAGGGTTACACTAATGAAAAATTACACTAGAAAATGAAAAAAAAATTAAAAAAATTGAAAAAATGAAAAAATTTGTCTATTTGGATTCTATTGTTGTTTCTTATTGCTTTGAAAGTTTAGCTTTGCCGGTTGAAACTCGGATCGATTGTATATTGGTACTCTATAGGATTTTATTTCATGTTTGAGTATCATACTTATGTTTGAATTTGAAACTCAAAATTGCATTCACCATGAACAAGTTAATTTTTTCTGATTTATTAAATGAGATTTATATTTGGAAAAAGCTTGACAACTATAGTGGAGATACATTTATCAACCTGTAAGTTTTGTGCCTAATAAGCATGCATTGATCACAAGTTGAGCACATGCAGAGGAGGTTGGCACGTGAGCCTAGTACGTAGCTTGGCACCTGAGCTCTACATAATAATAGGACTCCAGTAACCACCTAGCAGCCTTCTTGCTCATATCCCAGGGAAGTAGCTCAAACCAGTTATGACGCTCTTAGGCGGTGTTCCACTGTGCTCACTACGTCATTTAAAATGTAGCTAAGGGATTCCAACGACACAATTTGCTCAGCCTATAACAGGAACATGCTAGCAATGAACTAGGCAAGTAATCCTCTCTCAGCTATATACAAATCAGTCAATTACACCCTTTCTGACTTTATCATCGAAGGGTCGACCGTTGGAGCCCCTTTGGTCTTTGACTTTCTTTGCAGGAACCTATCATCAATTGCCAAATCATCTCACACCCAGTGGTAAAGCTTTTGAGATCAACAGTTGGCGCTGTCTATGGGAATGACTTGGTTTCTAATAACAAGATTTAGATCCCATGGCAATAACTAGAGCATCAAAAGACCCTGCAAAGGATCAGAATCATGAGCACCATAGCACCCATCTGGTGGGGCGATGGGTCGTAGAGCCTTCAGAAAAGGAGTCAACAAGGGTTACAACACTAGGACGATCGAGGAATTAAAGCGCCAAAATCAACAGATCCTCTAACTCCTAAAAAGAACTTGATCGAAGCCAGAATGAAGTCATTCGCTCCCTGGTCAATATCCAGTGGGAATAAAAGCTTCATGAGGATAATCAGAAGTTGGAAAATGTTATAAACATGATAAAACTTGGGTTCCAAAATCTCTTGAGGCCCTGGTTCAAAATACTGAATCATTGTTCACCCAAGATGTTTCCAATTACCCTTTGCCAGAAAGATTAAAAATGCCAACGATTAGAACATTCAATGGAACCAAGGATCCACTGCACCACCTAGAGACCTATAGGTCCCTAATGATGCTTCATACCATTCCAGATTAGATAATATGTCGATCTTTTCGTATTACCCTTAAGGAGAAAACAAGGCACTAGTTCAACAAGTTAAAACCTAGCTCGATCAACACATTCACATAACTAAGTACTTCATTCATCTCGCACTTCGTTGGGGGCAGAGCTCACCGACTGCCCCCAACCTACCTCTTTAATGTCAAACAAACAAGTGGCAAAATATTGCGAGAATATGTTAATTGCTTCACTACGGAGTCCCTTTAGATCGACAACGTGGATGACAAGGTAGCTATTGCTACCTTCTTGGGTGGAATGCCATCCTCCTAGTCCTTTTTTCCCTCTCCAAAGATCCTCCTTCAAGGGCCTAGAGCTATATGAATGCCTAAGACACTCTCCTGGCTTTTAGGAACTAGGAAGATCAATGAGAAGAGAAGAGAAGGTGAGATTCGTCGAGTAAAAAAGAAAGGGCAAACAAACCCAAGAAAAATCGATCTCAAATGGACAAGAAAGATGAGGACACATCCTAGTAAGAGGTCCAAGGACAAATATTGTTTCTTCCATAGAGACCATAGCCACAACACGTAAGCTTTCTAGGTCCTCAAGGACCATATAGAGGATTTTATCCAAAAGGGGCACCTCAGAAGATACATTGAGTGCCGACGATAATAGAAAAGTGATGCTCAACCCATCCAAGAGGAGGTCCCACACCAATAGCTAGTTGGAGAATTTACAATAATCTCAAGGGGCTTTGTAGGAGGCAGAGAAAGCAGCAATGCTAGGTAGACCCATATCTATAGAGTAAAGTCTGAGCTAGAGATAAGCTCGGTTAATCCAGGGAAAAAGCCTCAGGTGGACCCTCCTAATTTGTTTCTCGAAAAAGCACTTAGGTCGCATCTAGCACCCGCATGATGACCCACTGATGATCACCTTAACAATTGCTAACTACCTATAAAAAGAGTTCGAATTGATAGCGAGAGCTCGGTGAATATTATATTCACCCCAGTTTTTGATAAATTAAATATCATAAGGGAGAAGTTGATACCCATGACTGCTCCACTCATTAGGTTTTCAGGAGAAAAAAGCTAATCCTTTAGGAGCCATTATCATACTAGTTACAGCCAAACAAGCACCATGGCAAACCATAATTATGACAAACTTCCTTGTGCTAGACTGCCTTTTAGCATAAAATGTCATTCTCGGCTGCCCAAACCTCAATTCCATGAACGTGACATCATCAACATATCATCTCCTCATGCGTTTCCTAACCAAGAAGGGGATTATAGAAGTACGCAGAAATCAAGTGGTGCCTCGTGAGTGTTACGTATCCTTTATGAGGAGGAAACAACAATTGTATAACCTAGGAAATTTAAATTTTTTATTATGAAGGACAAAATGGTAATTAGTCGTTACAGTATGGGTTAAAAACCTGAATTTTTCTAAAACTTGGTTGACAAAACGGACCTTATTGTTGGATTTGTCTCACAAAATCTATTTACCTAGTCAATTTTTATTAAATTTTGAGATAGTCGGACTTTTTACGTTTTACAATGTGACCAGGTGTCGTGCGACTAAAATAAATGCGATCAAATTTTATTCGCTGAACCCGGGAAATAATTTAAATTTAATGCAAATAAAATATATTAAACATAACACAAAACGAGATTTAATTGATTCGGAATGAAATCGGATCAGAAAAAAATGGGACATGTAGCCTAATGTGGACCAAGTATTAGAGGGTATAAATAGAAAAGAAAAATTAGATTTTTTTCCCCATTTAAACCAGATTTTCTGGACATAAAAGAGGGGAAAATGAGGGAGAAAATCTCAAGCTTTTTCTTGCGATTTACGACTACTCGTTCATCGGATTACTTCAGGCCAAGAACTTCTACGCGAAGAGAGTAGCATATATGTACCAAAAATCATGGATTTTGCCGAAGTCTCAAGATCGGGATTTTTGAAAATCAAGGTTTAAAGCATGAGTTGGGTTTCTTGGAGCTTCTTCTACATGTATTACTATTTAAGAGGTAGATTTCTCCTCCTAGCTAAGTTTATTTTTAACCTAGGGTTTGCGTATGGAATGGGTAGCATGATTAGAGATGCAATCTCTTGTATAAATATACTCATAGTGTAAGTAGAGTATGAAAAATGGTATAAGAATATATCAAACTAATTTTTGCATGAATTGGGTTTGTTGAAATTGCTTGTTTGGTAATTTCATGAGAAATGTGATGAAATTGGGCATATTATGTGTTTATATGATTTTTGTGCCTTTTGGGTGTTTGATAAAATAACTTAAATGAAATAAGCTTGTTATTCGAATGAAATTAATATAACATGTCTTTGGAATGTAATTATTTGCTTAATGATATAAGTTACATTGGGAATTTGAAAATGTTGACAAACATTGATATTATTCATAATGTGCTTATGACATATTAAAGATGACATGCAAATTGTAATTGTACATGACATTTGCATATACATGGGAAGTATCACATTCATGGGCAAGTGACATGAGTGTGGGTGTGTGCATGGTTTTGATCAAGTACCATTCTTGGTGGTTGGTACGTGGGCTTGGAAAGTTAGACCATGGTACGACTGAGTCGCACGGGTTGCATTGAAAATAAGGGTTAGGGTTAGCAAGAAAGACTAGATTATCACTTGACTGCAAGACCCGGTGTTTTGGATAGACACTCCATTGGTATTGAGTCCATAAAGTGTGTCAGCATAAGTGAAGCCGTTGGTGGAAGTCCATAGATGTCATTCCGATTAGGTACCCATTAGTGAAAGTCCATAAATACCCACCCCAAGAAAGACCCTAGATTTATAAATGATTATGACATGTGGTATGGGAGCCGATGGAGGGCTTGGGTTGCATTACATGTGTCAGTGGCATCTCATGACATGGCATGACATTGTGGATTCTATTATGAATTGCATATTCTTGAATAGATGTTCGATTTCTTATTGAATTACATGTGAGAATTTCATATGCATGTGGGTTGGTAGGTAGCCTCTTTAGGAGATTCCCTATTGAGCGTGGCTCATACTTTATGGGGCAACATTTCAGATGCAGGACAAGCACCGGTGGACAGCTCTCACTTGGGCCCTTATTGATGAAGAAAGCTGAGTTGTGGCTAAATTATATTTTTGTAAAACAATTGTGTAATTTATTTTGAAATATAAATTATACTTGTGAACTATATTTTGTGTAAAATTAGAAGTTTTATGAGTTTTCGTTGGAAAGGAAGAGAGGAAAAAGTGAGGGTTTTCCCCAATTTCTCTCTACAATCTACAACTCTACGTTCGACGAATCGAGTTGGACCAAGAATCAAAGTTCATTTATGCGATGAGAGCTAAGCCTACGTACCAAAAAGATTGAATTTTGAAGAAGTTCAAAAGACAAGATTTCTACCATTGTTTTTACTCTTCAAGAGGTAGTGTTCTTTTCCTAATTAAGTTTATTTCCAACCTAGGGTTGATATGTCAAATGAGTAGGGTGTTAAGAGATGAAATCTCATGTATAGCACTTACCTATGATATTTGAAATGTGGGAAATGGGTATTAGAAATGGTAAAATCAATTCTAGCATGAATTGGGTATGTAGAAATTACTTGTGTGTGATTTCTTGAGAAGTGTATTGAATTGGACAAATTATATATTTACATGATTTGGTGCCTTGATGGTGTTTGATGAAATGCCTTAGTGGATTTAGAATGTTATATGCATTGATTATGTTATAACATGCTTGAGAGTTAATATTGGTATATGCATTGAGGTATATTGACATTGAGGTTATTGATGGTGGTTATATGCTTATAATGTAATTGACCATGTAGTATGTTGACTAGATATTGGAATTGTTCATATTGTACTCATGACATATTGAACACGGTCGAGAATTGTAATTGTACATTACATTGCATATGCACGGGTAGCCTCACATTCATGGACCTTTGATATGAGTGTGGGTGTGTGTGCATATTTTTTAATCAAACACCATTCTCGGTGGTTGAGGCCTGGACTCAAGAAAGTTAGGCCTAGGTCTGGCTGAGTTGTACGATTGCATGAAAAACTTGTGTCAAGTGTAGTAAGTAGGGCTAAATTCTCCCTCGAGTGCAAAACCCGGTTACTGGTTTATACACTTTTGACGATGCAAATCCAAAAAAATGTATCGGTGTGCGGAACCGGCGGTAAGACACCAAAATCTGTGTACCCAAGAAAGACATGTGATTTATTTTATAAAATGGTCATTGAATGTGTAACATCAATGATGGGGGCTTGGAATGCCTGAATTCATACGCAAGACACTGCATATGTTGAGGGAGCTGGTGAAGGCTTGGGTTAAGTTGCATGTGTGAGTTTCATCTCATATCAAAGCATGACATAGAAGATTCCATTGTTGAATTGCATATTTTTTAATGGAGTAATTGTTGCTTATGAATTGCATATGAACATTTCATATGCATATAGGTTGGGGTATAGCTTCTTTAGGAGATATCCTATTGAGTGTGGCTCACCCTTTATGGGACAACATATTAGGTGTAGGACATGCGCCAGTGGACAGCTCTCATTAGGGCACTCATTCATGAAGAAAAGCTAAAATGTGGCTTTTAAATCATATTTTGTAAAAGTAATATGTTATTTAGTTTTTGGCATATAATGTTATGTAGAGAATTTTGGTGAAAATTAGGGGAAATGTTTTTAAACTCAGATTTAATGGAGATTCGTATGATTGTAGGTAAAGAGTAGATAAGGGCCTGTATTAAGCCTCTCAACAAGTGCTTAAAGGCAATGGAGAATAAGGGAAGGCTTAACGGATGGCCCGAAACATAACGAAACCAAGAAAATTCCAAAATAGGAGAAAACCTACCGATAGAAGTTCATTAAAACCTACCGGTAGAAGATCCAAAACCTTTCGGTCTTAAATGCTTACGAGAATTCTTCTACCATAGCCCTGCCAAAAACCTACCTGTAGAAAATTCTTATTGGAAAAAACCTACCTATAGGTTTTTGACGTTCTACCAGTAAGTTTTGCCCAGAAATGCCAGAAACCTACCCACACAACTCCACCTACTTTTGGGGCCCACCTTTTGTCATCCCACTCTGCTCATCACAGGTCGAGGTATGTTGTTCCTTTGTACATATTTGTGTATAATTTTGTTTTTATTGATGTTGTTTATATGCTTATGATGTAATTGACCATGGAGTATGTTGACTAGCTATTAGAATTGTTCATATGGTACTCATGACATATTGAACATGGTTGAGAATTGTAATTGTACATTATATTTCATATGCACGGGTGGCCTCACATTCATGGGCATTTGACATGAGTGTGGGTGTGTTTGCATATTTTTTAATCAAGCACCATTCTTGGTGGTTGAGGCCTGAACTCAAGAAGGTTGGGCCTAGGTTCAACTGAGTTGTACAGTTGCATGAAAAACTTGTGTCGGGTATAGTAAGTAGGGCTAGATTCTCCCTCGAGTACAAAACCCGGTGGCTAGTTTATACACTTTCAACGTTGCAAGTCCAAAAAAATGTATCAGTGTGCAGAACCGGTGGTGAGACACCAGAATCCATGTACCCAAGAAAGACATGATTTATTTTATAAAATGGTCATTGGTTGTGTAACATCAATGGCGGGGGCTTGGAATTCCTAGATTCATACGCATGACATTGCATGTGTTGAGGGAGCCGGTGAAGGCTCGGGTTAAGTTGCATGTGTGAGTCTCATCTCATATCATGGCATGACATAAAGGATTCCATTGTTGAATTGCATGTAAACATTTCATATGCATATAGGTTGGGGTGAAGCCTCTTTAGGAGATACCCTACTAAGCGTGGCTCACCCTTTATGGGACAACATTTTAGGCACGGGACATGAGCCGGTGGATGGCTCTCATTCATGAAGAAAAGCTAAAATTTGTTTTTGGAATGTAAAGTTATGTAGAGAATTGTGGTGAAAATTGGGGGAAATGTTTTTAAACTCAGATTTAATGGAGATTCATATGATTGTAGGTAAAGCGCAAATAAGGTTGTGTATTAATCATCCCAACAAGTGCTTAAAGGTAATAGAGAAGAAGGGAAGGCTTAACGGATGGCTCGGGACATAATGAAACCAAGAAAATTCCAAAACAGGAGAAAACCTACCAGTAGAAGTTCATCAAAACCTATCGATAAAAGTTCATCAAAACCTACTGGTAAAAGATCCAAAACCTACCGGTCTGAAATGCTTACGAGAATTCTTCTACCGCAGCCCTGCCAAAAACCTACTAGTAGAAAATGCTTATTGGAAAAAAACCTACTTGTAGGTTTTTGACGTTCTATCAGTAGGTATTGCCCAGAAATGCCAGAAACCTGCCCACACGACTCCACCTACTTTGGGGGCCCACCTCTTGTCATCCCAACCTGCTCATCACGGGTCAAGGTATGTTGCTCCTTTGTACATATTTGTGTATAATTTTGTTTTCAATTGTAAGCAGTATTTTGCATGTGGGGACGAGACGATTGAAATAGACTAGTGAGATGTGCCCTATGACCAAACATTAATCTGGATCAAGAGCCACCCGAGGATGCCGGAGACAACTTTGAGGATGATGGTGCCAATATTCAAAAGGGTGGGGGAATGCAAATCCCTCCAGAACCAACCCTTGAATGTAATTCCCCCTCTGAGAAATGAAGGAAATAATCTCCCAATTAATACTACGACAAGGTCAATGAGGGATTATCTCTAACCAACTCGAAGCACAACCCCTTCGTACATACTTTTACTCGTGTGAGCCATGACTTCCTTGTTAAACTGAGGATGTTGTAATAATCCTCAATTCTATGGAATTGAAAGAGAAAATCCTTATTTACACATTAAAGAATTTGAGAAAATTGTTGGAACATTCATCACAAATCATGCCATGGAAGACATGGCAAGCACGAAATTATTTCCTTTCTCCCTCAAAGAAAAAGCTAAAACTTGGTTGAACTCATTGAAACCCCAATCGATAAGTTCTTGGGCACAATTTTTTTTTGAATTTTTCAACAAATTTTTTCCGGTGCTCAAGACCGCTGCTCTTAAGAGAAAAATAAAAAAAATTTCAAAAAAACCTAATGATCAATTTTATTAATGTTGGGATAGAAACAAGGACTTGCTACACTCCATTCCACATCATGGATTCGAACCATGACAATTGGGGAGTTTCTTCTATGAAATAATTACACCGGGTCATCGACAATTCATCGACATAATGTGCAACAGAGAGTTTCTAAGCAAGGATCCCAATGAGGCCCTTGAGTACTTTAACACATTGGCGGAAAATGTCCAATCTTGGGATATCATGGATCCCACCGATGTGACATGGTCCTCTCCAAGTAGTCAACCAAGTGGGGGAGGGATGTACAATTTGTGTGACCAAGAAGATTTGCTTGCCAAAATCAATAATTATCCCACAAGGTGTAGAGTCTATAGGTGAATAGGAGGCATAAGGTGTCTAACATCACTTTTTTCTTTTTTTTTTTTTTTTTGGGGGGGGGGGGGGGGAGGGAGAGGGGAGGGGGGACTTGAACCCTTGACCTCAAGAAAGCAAAGCCTAAGATGTCTAACATCACTAAGGTCAAGGAGTATTGATCTATATGTGAAAGTGTTGAGCATTCTATCTCAAAGTGCCCAAACATTCTGCCACTCAAAGGGGTTTATCATGAGCAAGTGAATGCTTTCAACCAAAGTAGGCAATCATTCTCTTCACATTCCAACACATACAATCTGGGTTGTAACAATCACCTGAACTTTAGTTGGAAGAATGACAACTCCTCATGGGTCTAGCTCATTGTCGCCTCTCATTCTACCCAAGAAAAACCAATCCTACTATGGTCATGGTCTCTCGTCTAGCTCTTAATACTCATGGTCCAATCCACAAGGGTTTTCCCAAAACCCACCTTAACAAGGGTTTGGTCAACAAGGACCATCCAACCCGTCCACCTACCAACCTACTCACAAGATAAATTTGGAGGATGCCATGCACCAATTCATTCAAAGTCAACCAACAATCAACAATATCTTGACTCAAATCACTAAGTTAACCAAGAAAACACAAGGGATCAATATGTGATTGAGTCGTCCGAGTCTACCAAGGAGAGTTGTGAGCAACTCAAGGAGATCACCACCCTTAGGAGTGGCAAGCAAATAGACAAAATCATTTTGTGAAAATTCTCACCCAAAACCACATTGGCAAATGAAAGAGAGACTACGGGTAACTCCGAGGAGGGTGAGACACTTGAAAAGAAAAATATTGTTAATTTGAATGTGCATGATTGTCCTATCTCGGCCCCTTTTCCCCAATGTTTGAAGGCACCGACTAGACTTTCTAACTATTAGGATATTATTGAAATGTTTAAGTAGGTGAAGATAAATATTCCGCTCCTTTATGCCATCAAGCAAATACCTTCATGTGCAAAGATATTGAAGGACTTGTGCACCAAGAAGAGGAAGATGAATGTGCATAAGAATGCATTTCTCACGAAGCAAGTGAGTTTCATTTTGAGGACTAACACACCACCCAAGTTCAAAGATCCCGGCTGCCCTACCATTGTCATAACCATAGGGAATTTCTATGTGGAGCAAGTATTGCTAGACTTGGGAGCAAGTGTCAACCTCCTACCCTTTTCAGTGTACCAACAGTTTCAACTTGAGGAGTTGAAACCAACCCTAATCACTCTTTAATTGGCAGATCGAAGCGTTAGATCACCGAGGGGAGTAGTTGAGGATATTTTAGTTCAAGTAGACAATTTTTATTTTCCTGCTGACTTTATTGTACTTGATACTCACCCCATTGCTAATCCTAGTTCACAAATTCCTATCATACTAGGTAGGTCTTTCCTTGCTACATCTAATGCTGTGATAAATTGCAGGAACAAACTAATGAAGCTTGCCTTTGGGAACGTGACGAAGGATCTTAATGTGTTCAATTTGTGCAAGCAATCGGGTGACAATGAGGAAGTTTATGAGGTCAATTGAATTAACACCTTGGTGGAGGACAACCTGGAGCTACTTCACAATTTAAAGTTGGAGGAGGAAGAGTTTGTTGAAGATAAGGAGCCAAAAAATGTGCAAGGGGTAGGAAATTGGGCCCCAACATTTGAAAAACTACCACCACAAGAGAAGGAATTTTTTCCATCAACTGTGCAAACACCAATCCTTGAGTTGAAACCATTGTCATTTGCACTCAAGTATGCATTTCTAGGGGAGCACAAGACACTCCCAGTTGTGATAAGCTCTTCTTTGGATCCAAGGCAAGAAGAGTATTTGTTGCAAGTTTTAAGGAGACACAAGGGAGCCATTGGTTGGACCATTACTGACATGAAGGGGATTAGCCCCCTCATTTTCACTCACAGAATCTACTTAGAAAAAGAATCCAAACCATCCCGACAACCACAAAGGAGGCTAAATCCTATCATAAAGTATGTGGTGAGAGGTGAACTGCTCAAGCTACTTGACATGGGCATTATATTTACAATTGCGGATAATCAATGGGTTAGTCCCATGCAAGTAGTACCGAAGAAGTCAGGTGTTACTATGGTAGCAAATGAGGAGAATGAGTTGATTCCGACAAGGGTGGTCACTAGTTGGAGAGTTTTTATCGACTATGAGAAACTCAACTCATGCACAAGAAAGGATCACTTCCGCTTGCCATTCCTCGATCAAGTGTTGGAGAGAGTAGCTGGGTATCTTTTATTGCTTCTTGGATGGCTACCCCAGCTACAACCAAGTAGAGATTGCTTTGGAGGACCAAGATAAGACTACATTCATGTGCCCTTTTGGTACCTTTGCATATCGTCGAATGCCATTTGGGTTGTGCAATGCCCTGGGAACTTCTCAGAGATGTATGATAGGGATTTTCAGCGATATGGTGGAGAAGATTGTGGAAGTGTTTATGAATGAATTTTCAGTGTTTAGGGACTCATTTGATGGTTGCTTGGAGAATTTTGAGAGTGATGTGAAGAGAAGAACTTGGTGCTAAATTGGGAGAAGTGCCACTTCATGGTAACCCAAGGGATTGTGCTTGGGCACATCATGTCCATGAAGGGGATTGAAGTAGAAAAATCCAAGGTGGAAGCAATTGCCAACCTCCCTACTCTAATGGTCATCAAGGATATCAGATCATTTCTTGGTCATGCAAGTTTTTATCATGGATTCATAAAAGATTTTAGTGCATAGGCAAGACCCTTGACTAAATTGCTAGCAAAGGATGTTCCTTTTGTGTGATCAGATGATTGTGAGGCATCTTTTAAGAAACTTAAAAGCATGCTCACTAACCTTCAGTCGTGCGACCAACCAAGTGGGAACTACCATTTGAGCTTATGTGCGACGCGAGTAATTACGCAATCAGCATAGCACTAGGTCAAAGGGGAGACAAAAGGTCATATGTATTATATTATGCTAGCAAAACTCTAAATAAAGTACAAACGAATTATACTACCACTAAAAAAGAGTTGCTAGATGTAGTATTTGCATTAGACAAGTTTAGGTTATATGTCATTGGTTTGCCTATTGTAGTCTACACTGATCACTCTACTTTGAAGTATTTGTTGTCTAAGCAGGACGCAAAATCGAGACTCATAAGGTGGATCCTCCTACTTCAAGAATTCAACTTGATCAGCAAAGACAAGAAAGAAGTTGAGAATGTGGAGGTAGACCATTTGTCACGACTTGTCGTTCAAGATGCCGAAGAGTACAGCCCTATCCCTTATTCCTTTCTCGATGAGCGTTTATTTTCTCTTCATTTGATTTATCCGTGGCATGCTGATATTTACAATTTTCTTGCCATAGGATAAACACAACCGCATTTGAGCCCAAAGGATAGATGAAGATTCATGACAGATGTGAAGTACTTCTACTTTGACAACCCGTACTTGTTCAAATATTGCACAGATCAAATCATGAGGAGATGTGTACTGCTTGGTTTGTTTTTCGTTGTAGTATCCTAGCCACTAGACATCACCCTCAATGTATGTATGGTGTGTGTGTGAAGGGGAGTGTCACTCTCCCTTGGAATGATGTCAAAAGAAAGGGCAACAGAATGGTGGATGGAATGAAGTGTATGTGTGTGTGTGTGTGTGTGAACAAAAATGCTCCCCAAGCGCAAAGAGACTTTTGCTTGTCGAGTTTTACTTGGAATTGTATTTCAAGGTTGTCTCCTTAGGGAAGTAAGCCGAATCGTATAAAAGGTGATTTTGGTGAAAGAAAAGTGTAAAATCTTTTGTTGGTTGAAGTTTGGCTTTTGATTGTGATGAAAATTGAAATGGGAAACAAGTGTTGGCTAATCTGTGGGGCTCACTCCAATGGGAATGCCAAGACAACTCGAATCCTACCTCCAATAGAGCATAGATATACAACTGATTCGTAGGAAGTTAGGGATGAGATGAAAGTGAGGATCCAAGAATAACCTCTGACAAGTCTACGGGATATCAAAGACTCACAATCTCGTCCACCCTTAACCCAGTCAAACCGAGCCATTGTACTCTAAGAGGAAAAAAGAAAAGGAGTTGTAATGGCTTACCCAGGAGGAGATCTCCTATGGATTGGCTAACTAAAAAACTTAGCTACTCATGCTTAAGGTAAAAACAACAATGTAATGAGAATACATTATAAAGAAATGAAGATTTTGGCTAAGTTAATTCAAGAAAACATAAACTAAAAGAGAGTGCATTGAATACCTATTTTAAAACTAAGAAATTGAAGAACTTGAATGCATTAATGGTGAAAACTTGAATGGAAGATTAAACTTGAAAACAACTTGCAATAAATGGTATTAAAGACTTCAAAAAAAGTTTAGAAGATTCTTACATGAAATTACAAGACAATGGGTGGAAGACAATGCAAAAATCTCAACTTCTCTCTCTAACACTATTCATCTTCTTCCTAGATTCTCTCTCCCTATATTACAATGTATATTGCATAATAATCCATAATGGTGTATTCTCCTTCCAAAAACGTCCATGGAGTGATTCCCTAGCCTTGTGATGTGATCTCCATCCATAGGGGCTACAAGGCATGGGTTGGTGCAGGCAAGTGCAGGCTTTGCCTGCACACCCAGCATCTTCTCTCTCCTCTCTCCTCATTTATGATCAAGCATCCAAAAGTCCAAGAAGAGGTGTATGAGAGATGTACAGTGTGTTGGGAGTGTCAGGGGCAGGTAGGAGAATGTCTGGTGGGACCCCAAGGCTATAAAGCTTGAGATGCAGAATCTGGCACTTTTTAGTAAAAACCTACCTACCATTAAGTTCCACTCCAATGGGCTCAACCTATCAGAAGGTCTAGCAGTAGGTGCAGGTCTAGTAGCTGAAACCTACCGATATGGCCTACTAGTAGGTTTTCCCTTATTTTGTTGATTTCTTGGTTTCTTCACCTCCTGAGCTATCGTCAAGCCATCCTTTCATCATCATTCATCTCAAACACTATGAGAAGGCTTTAAGAAGCACCATTTATCACCCTTTTTCTACAACCATACCAACATTCCATATATAGCACAAACAATGCATATCAACTCATATTAACCTCAACAGCCAGCACAAAAGGGATGCAAAAGCACTTTAAATATGCAATGTTTTGTGTTAATCACACCCCCCAACTTGAGTTTTGCTAGTCCCTAGAAAAATTTATTTTCAAAGCAAGATAACAAGTATAATACTGAAACAAACCATTTCCACAACTCATCCATCAAACACTCAAAATATCAAAATCATAATGCAATTAACGTAATGAACTTGGCACAAATGGAACAAAAAATGTGGTATTTCATTAATGTGATTCAAAGTTGGAGTACATGGAGTCAAACATCAAAAAAAGACAAAATGGCCTAAGACCTAAGGACTCTTCTAAATAGCCAATTACTCCACTCCAATAAATGTGCAACCCAAAATAAAAAGAAAAGACAGACACTACAACACCCTACTCCTCATCTCCTTCATCATCATCATCACAATCATCAGGTCTATCAAAATCACTCTCTCCCTCCACATCTTTATTTATGTCTTCATCATCATCATCCACCTCAACCACCGTGGAGGCAAAGGGGACCGAGGCAAGAGTTATAGGTCTAGAAGCTGAATGTAGTGGTCCACCCAGGATGAGCCTCCCTAGGAATGTATGCATGAATAACTCCATCATCAACACATAAATACCATGCGCAGTCTCCTCTAATGCATCAAGGCACTGAGGTATTGAGTGCTCTGATGCATAAGAGGATGGGACTAATAAAGGAGGTCCAGTAAAAGGTCCAGGAGAAGAGGGTCCCGGGAAGACAGGATCAATGGACGGTGTAGAAAATGAAGGCCCAGCAGCCTCAGAGTCTGGCCTTGAAGCCCCAGCTCATCTCTTTCCTATTCTTGTTTCTCGCATTTCCAATTGCCCCGGTTTCATGGGGAGTGAGCTTGTCAAATGCATACGCCTTGACCTTGAAGTGCTGGCACATACAGATCACCAAACTCCCAAAAGGTAAATTCGCCTTAGGTTTTTGTGTCACCGCAAAATCTTTCATCACTTCCCAAATGCAAAGAGCAAATTCAACTGTCTTTCCTGACATGACCGCATCCAAAAGAGCCAACTTCTCAATATTCGACATCTTTTCCGCACCCCTCGATAGAAGATTGTAATGAAGAAGTTTATTCAAAAGTCTGTACGAGTGCTTTAACCTCCCAACTTGAACAGTTCCCTTAAACTGATTATGGTCCTCATACATTAATGCCACATACTGTTCAACGGTCTTGACTTGGGTGACATTGTGAGGATAAACTGGCGTGGAGGAGGGTGGTCTCTCATAATTTCCTAGGAGAGTGGTAATGACAGCGGGGGTCACCTCAAACATCTTTCCCCTGACGTTTGCCCTCAAAATCTCAACCTCGTTCACCTCTACCACCCTGAGTGTTTGGTAGAACTCTCGACACATAAACAAATTGTTCCCATCCATAGGCTCAAACCAAAATCTCATCCCATGTGCAATAACAAGCTTGACAACCTCGTTCCTCAGGCCAAGCAAGATGTGGTCGAGGTGCTGCTCGTATGTGATATGTTTTTCTTGAATTAACTGGTTCCTTGCCTCATTTCTCGCCTTTTTCCTTTTCTCATTCCGGTCCTTGCTTGACCCTTCACCACTTCTCTTGCGACTGATAGGCTCCTCTGAGGCTCCTCGAGTTGAGAGGATTCAGGTCTGGTTCGCTTGGTTTGGGCCATTCAAAGCAACAGTGCCCCCATAGTCAAAAGTGAGAAGAGAATCAAGAAGAGGCCCTCAATTAGGTCCATGGCCTCATGAATGATCACCACATTACAAGTCATTTGAAAGATTTTTGTAGAATTTGAAAAGATGAAGGGAGATTAGGGCTTGAGGAATTTTTGGCAATTCTAGGGTTCCAAAAGGGGGAAAGCTTCAAATCTTCAATGAACACACCAATACGACAGGATTAGGGTTGGGGATTGAGTAGAGGAGTGATTTGGGAAACTTGGGAGTGGATTAAGTGGGAGAGGAGTGCAAGAGAGTCTGTAATTTAGGAGGTAAATGAAAGGGTTCACCGAAAATTTTTGATAAAAAGCCCTAATTTTGGCATTATAGGTAAAACCTACCGGTAGGTCGATGGAAACCTACCGGTAGGTTTTACTCCAATAATACCCCATTGTAAGACCTACCCATTGTAATACCCCATTAAATGACCTTTCCTCTGCCCTAAACATTTGCTGAATTTAAAAAGCACAATTTGAACCATCATGCCCCAAGTTATTACCAAAATCGTAACATGATTTAAAACTTTGATGCATTCAATAAACAAGGCATGGATTTCTACTTTTAAATACCAAAATGAATACCCACAATGTAAGACACACAGGCAATTAACACGGGCATTCCTCACTCATTCTAATATCCAAAACTTGAGCAATATTCCCCTATTTTGCAGGCATGTAGCTATTTAACACATTATTCGGATGGCCGAACTAAGCACACACGACCAATACCACATCCTCAAATACTAGTCTAAAGTATGCACCTACACATTCATTTTCAAACTTGTTTGTGTGTAAACTGGACAAGTAATTGGAGCATTTGTGCAATAGAATTTACATTCGAATGGCTAGCCAACTTCAGCTTCGATGCAAAACTCACCACGGGTCACTCTTAACAATCAAATACACTATTGTTTTCCTGACATGCACTCCATGTGTACATGTGAGATAGAATCTTGTGCGCAAAACAAAGTGTGGTAACATGTAATCAAAAAATGAAGTCCATGTATGAAAGTGAAGCGACTTTGGCATAGTCTCATGAAAAGAATGATAAGGCATTGGGTAGCAAAACTAACTCATCGTTTTCTTTAAAATCATGCATCCCCCATGCTTCTCTAGATCATTTAGGACTTTTAAGGGTTGTAATGAGGCCTTGGGGTGATATCTAGGCACATGGAATGAAGGAAATAGGAAAACAAAGAGGGTTGTTCCGAGTGAACAACAATTATTTCAAAAACACCTCCCTTTTCACGGGATTTTCATTCTTAGAACATCACCACACTCTTTGTTTCTTTTCTTTCTTTTCCTTAACATTTTCCTTTTCTTTAGATCATTCTTTTCTTATCCTCACCCCTTCTATTCCTTTTCTTGAATTTCCATTTTCTTTTTTTTTCAACTCTTTGAGTTTCAACAGCAATCATACCTTGCTTGAATTTCCACACCACACTTCCTTTACTTTTGCAATCACTAATTTTTAGCTTTAGGAACAACCAAGGTAAGGTAGATATTTCTCATTTTCATTGGCTTGGTCAAATGTGTGGCATAGAAACGAATTACAAATAGGCTCAATCACGACACTAGGGATAATATTTTCACAAGAAAAAGGCAAAGGCTTGAAATATTCAAGGATAGCCTAAGATCATTTCTAGATACACATGGGAGGTAATTGTACATATCAAGACAACATTAGTCTACTACCCAAATGCACCTAGCCAAGACAAACATAATGAGATTATTAAAACAATTTGACATTGAAAAATTGTTCTTAGAGTGAATGTAAGTTCCCCCCCCCCCCCTCCCCAAAAAAAAAAAGAATTGGCACTAAAGCTCTCGTGGGTCCTTACTCATCTCCACTACTTATGTCAAGCCTAAAATATGAAACCAATCCGTAAACTGCTGAAATTACACATTCAAATGGCACATACGGTTGAGTTCAAAAACAGATACATATGTGATACTCACACATAGAATCAACTTTCATAGTATGCTCATGTGCTCAAGGTTCCAAACAAGGATCAACATATCAACTAACCCAAACACTCTTAATAAGGGAATACATATCAACATTCAGATATTTTTTTTTCACAAAAACTTTCAAATGTTTCACATAATTTACACTAACGTAAGCAAACAATCTGTATGATATGTGAAAGGTGAATTTTTCACCCCAAAAATTGGTATTATCCACAAAATTTCTACAGATATTGGTGTAACATGGAAATAGTGCACCTCACCCCCCAGCTTGATTCATGCATTGTCCTCAACGCAACAAAAAGATATGATATGCAATGAATGACAATAAAAAGATGAGTAGGGTTACAGAACACCTCACACTTGAACTTTAACAAAAGCACCAATATCTGAAACTAAGAAAATAATGCTATACGACAAAAGAATGTAAGTAACATAAAGTAAAATTAAAGTAAGTAAATAATAGCAACTGTACACTAAAAACTAGAAAAACTAGTTACTCCTCCACGAATTCCAAATAAACTAGATCCGTCAAATCCTCCTCCACTTCTTGTCCTTCAAAACCCTCGAAAAATGGCTTAAAGCTTTGGCCATTGACCTTGAGTGTTTGGCTATTCTCGGGGTTTGTGACTTCCACAGCTCCATTGGTGTAGGCCACTTTGACAAGATAGAGGTCATCCCAACGGGATCGGAGTTTGCCCTGAAAAATCGAGAGATGAGAGTTGTACAAGAGCACTTTTTGGCTGGGCTCGAATGACTTCTGTACAATGGATTTGTCATGAAAGATCTTAGCACGCTCTTTTGAAATTTTAGAACTCTCATACACGTTTCTTCAAATCTCTTCCAATTCATTCAATTGTAGCTTCCTACGTTCTCTGGCCATTCTCAAATTATAGTTCAAAGCCTTTATAGCACAATAGGCCTCGCGTTCCATCTCGACTGGCAAATGGCGAGCCTTCCAAAGACGAGCCAATAGGGAGACATGCCTAAGAAAGTCTCGTAAGCGGTGCAGTAAGCCCATAGGGCATCAATCAGTCTATCTGACCAATCTTTCCTATTTGGGTTAATCGTTTTCTCTAAGATATTTTTAAACTCCCTATTAGCCAACTCAGCTTGACCATTGGTTTGTGGGTGGTATGTGGTGGATACCTTATGTGTGACACCATATTTGTGCATCAAATACGCAAATGGTCTGTTGCAGAAATGTGATCCATCGTCACTTATCATTGTACAAGGCATCCTAAACCTCAAAAAAATGTTCTTCTTGAGGAACTTAACCACGACCTAGTGGTCATTGGTCTTGGTTGGGATAGCCTTCACCCACTTGAACACGTAGTCCATTGCCAGGAATATGTATAAATAGCCAAACAACATAGGGAAGGCACCCATGAAGTTGATGCCCCAATAATCAAATATTTCTATAACAAGTACTAAGAATAGGGCATCATATTCCTTCAAGTCACACTACCCAAACGTTGACATCTATCACATTCTTTACGAAATGAAATACAGTCCTTTATCAGAGAGGGCCAGTAGAAACCTGACTATAGGATTTTTGCCGACGTTTTCTTCATTGAAAAGTGGCCACCAAATGCCTCTGAATGGCAAAAGGCGAGGACATCCTGCTGTCCATTCTCCGGTACACATCTTTACATGACTTGATCAGGGCAATACTTGAACAGGTACGAGTTTTCGAAGTAAAAGTACTTCACATCCGCCATGAACCTCTTTCAATCCTCCGAGCTCCACTACGATGGTATTTGTCTTGTTGCAAGATAGTTACAAATGTCAGCATACCATGGACAAATAGAATGAATTGAAACTAATTGCTCATCAAGGAAGAAATCTAGGATAGGAATGTGCTCATCGGCCTCTTGCACCACCAGTTGAGATAAATGGTCCACCGCCACATTCTCCACTCCCTTCTTGTCTTTGATTGTCAGATTGAACTCTTAGAGTAGGAGGATCCACCTAATGAGTCTCAGTTTGTCATCTTGCTTAGACAACAAATACTTTAAAGCAAAGTGATTAGTATAGACTATTATCGGTGACCTAAAGATGTAAGAACGAAATTTATCTAATTCAAATACTACTGCTAGCAGCTCCTTTTCTGTGGTAGTGTAATTCATTTGGACTTCATTGAGCATTTTACTAGTGTAGTATATTACATAATGTCTATTATCCTCCTTTTGACTGAGCACTACGCCGACCACTTAATCACTTGCATCATACATAAGCTCAAGAGGTAAACTCCACTTGGGTGGTCGCATAATCAGAGGTGTAACAAGCATGCTTTTGAATTTTTTAAAAAATGCATCACAATCTTCTAACCACTCGAATGGGACATCCGTAGACAATAAATTGGTCAAGGGTCGGGCCAATGCTCATAAACTTTTAATAAAACGACGGTAAAACCCAGCATGGTCTAGAAACGACCTGATATCCTTGACGAATTTCGGCATAGGGAGGTTGGAGATGGCCACCACCTTTGATTTGTCAACTTCAATTCCTTTCACCGAGATGATGAGCCCGAGAACAATTCCTTCTTTCACCATGAAGTGACACTTCTTCCAATTCAAGACTAAGCTTTTCTCTTCGCATCTCTCAAGAACTTTCTCCAAATTCTCCAAGCATTCACTGAAAGAATCCCCAAAGACCAAGAAGTCATCCATAAACACCTTAACAATCTTCTCCACCATATCACTAAAGATTCCCATCATGCAACGTTCAAAGGTCCCAAGGGCATTACATAGCCCAAAAGGCATGTAATGGTAAGCAAAGGTACCGTAGGGACAAGTGAAGGTGACAATCTCGATTTGATTGTAGCTGGAGTATCCATCTAAAAAGCAATAGTATAGATGCCCCACTACCCGTTCTAACACTTGGTCGAGGAATGGCATTAGGAAGTGGTCTTTTCTTGTGTATAGGTTGAGCTTCTAGTAATCAATACAAACTGTCCAACTTGTGATCACCCTTGTCGGAATAAGCTCATTCTCTTCATTCTCCACAATCGTGACTCCAGACTTCTTGGGTACTACTTGTGTGGGGGTAACCCACTTACTATCAGCAATCAAAAAAATGATGCCCATGTCAAGTAGTTTCAGCACCTCGTTCCTCACCACCTCCTTCATGATTGGGTTCAACCTTCTTTGTGACTATCGAGACAATTTGGCATCCTCCTCAAGATTAATACTGTGTATGCAAATAAGGGGGCTTATCCCCTTAATGTCAGCAATTGTCCAACCAATCTCCCCTTTATGCCTCCTCAACACCTCCAAGAGCTCTTCTTCTTGCTTTGCCTCCAATGTTGAGCTAATTACCACAAAAATGTCTCATCTTCCCCCAAGATATGCATACTTCAAATGGGAAGGTAATGGCTTCAATTCCAAATTAGGCTTTTGTACATCCGATGGAAAGATCTTCTTTTCTTGATGTGGAAGCTTCTCAAATGTAGGGATCCATTTCTTTACCCCTTTCAAACTCTCTAATTCTTCTTGTTCCTCAAACTCTTCCAAATCAACATTCTCCACTTCTTTCAACTTTAACGTGCTTAAAATTTCCAAGTGTTCTTCCACCAAGGTGTGAATCCTATTGACTTCATGCACCTCCTCATCATCCCCTGCTTGCTTGGACAAGTTAAACACGTTGAGATCCATAGTCATGTTCCCAAATGCTAGCTTCATAAGATCGTTCCTACAATTAATCACAGCATTAGATGTGGTAAGAAAAAGTCTACGAAGTATTATAGGGATTTGGGAGCTAAGATTTGCAACCAGGTGAGTGTCAAGCACAATAAAATCAATAGGGAGGTAAAATTTATCAACTTACACTAAAGCATCCTCATCTACTCCCCTCGGTGTTTGAACACTATGGTTTTCCAATTGAAGCATGATCATAGTAGGCCTTAATTCCTCTAGCTGAAGTTGTTGGAACACCAAATACGGAAAGAGGTTCACACTAGCCCCCAAATCAGGGAGGGCTTGCTCTACCCGGAAATTCCCGACTGTTATGGCAATAGTTGGGTAGCCAAGGTCTTTAAACTTCAAAGGAGTGTTTGTCCTCAAAATCGAGCTCACTTGCTCGATGAAAAATACTTTCTTGTGGACATTGAGCCTCCTCTTCACTGTGCATAAGTCCTTCAAGATCTTTGCACAAGATGGAATTTGCTTTATGGCATCAAGGAATGGAATGTTGATCTTTATCTGCTTAAACATTTCAAGTATATCAGCATAATTAGCCACCTTGACAGGTAGCTTCAAGCGATTAGGAAAAGGAGCAGGCATGGGAGGAACAAGCACACACACCTCACCCTCGTCGGTGTCACCCATAGTGTCTTTTTCTTTTGGCAATGTAGCCTTGGGTGCAACCTTTAGCACAGTGATGTTATCAATTTGTTTCCCACTTCAAAGGGTGGTGACCGCCTTGAGATGCTCACAACTCTCTTTGGTGGGCTCGAACAACTCAATCACATGTTGACCTCTAGGGTTCTTTTGAGGTTGAGCGGGAAATTTCCCTTCTCTTGTTGAGATGCCCCAATGGAGTTTGTCAACTTCGTGAGTTGGGCTCGAATATCATTAAAATCTATGGCATTTGATTGTTGATGGCGGTTTGATTTTGATTGAAGGTAGTTTGGCTTTGAATGAAAACATGAACCATATCCTCCAAATTTCTTTTGTGAGGAGGTTGGTATGTGGATGGTTTGGATGGTGCTTAGGAAAAGTTTTGTGGAGGTGGATTTTGGGAAAAATTTTGTGTGGGTGGGGTTGACGAATACCCTTGCGGATTAGTTCGGGGGTATTGGAAGCTAGACGCTTGAACTTGGGATTGAAATTGATTTTGCCTAGGAGGCATGGGAGGTGAATATATGTTTGAACCATAAGGAATGGGATTCTCATTTCTCCAAATAAAATTTGGGTGATTACTCCAACCCGGATTGTACGTGTTTGAATGTGGAGAGAATGATTGTCTCGTTTGGTTAAAGGTATTGACTTGCTCGTGATACACTTCCTTAAGTGCCGGAATGTTAGGACACTCTGATATGGAATGATCTACACTCTCACAAATTGAGCAACCCTCCTCAATCTTTGAAACATTAGACACCTTGTATCTCCTATTGACTTCAAAACTCTCAACCTTCCTAGACAATTTGGCAATTTTGGAAAGCAAGTCTTCCTTATCTCTCAAATCATAAATTCCTCCCCTTGAGTTTGACTACTCCCTTTAGGAGAAAACCTTAGTCCATCGGTGGAATCTGTAATATCCCATGATTGTGCATTCTGAGTCAATGTATCAAAGTAATCTAAGGCCTCATTGGAGTCTTTGTTCAAGAACTCCCCATTACACATTATGTCGATGAACTGTCGATGGCTCGGTGTGATTCCCTCATAGAAGAAACTCATCAATTGTCATGGTTCAAAGCCATGGTGTGGAATGGATTATAGAAATTCCTTGTACCGATCCCAACATTGGTAAAATTGCTCATTAGGCTTCTCCAAAAAGTTTTGAATTTGTTTCTTTAGAGCGGTGATTTTTTGCACCATAAAAAAATTTGTTTAAAAACTCGGAGAGCATTTGGTTCCACGATGTTATGGATCAAGGTCTTAAGGAATTAAGCCATATTTTTGCCTTATGTCTTAAGGAAAAGGGAACAATTTCGTCCAAGCTATGTCTTCCATACCATGATTGGTGAGAAATGTTGCAACTATTTCCCCAAAATCCTTCATGTGCAAATAGGGGTTCTCTTTCTCAATTTCGTGGAACATGAGAAGTAGTTGCAATATCCTAGGCTTAACTAGGAAGAGGTGAGCTTGGACCAGAAGGAGGATGCATGATGGTGTGGTGCTTCATGTGGGTTGAAGGAAGTCCCTCATTGACCTTGCCAGAGGTTCAATGTGGATGTTGTTCCCTTTATTCATGGGAGGAGGGAATTGTATTCTTGGATTGGGCATTCTAGGTTCTTGTTCTCCCTCACCCCTTGCATATTTGGATTGGCACCTACATTCTCAAAATTATCACCCGCATCCTCAAGTGGGTCTTGGTCAATGTTCATATTTGGGCCCAAGGGTTGCCTAACTAGTTGATTTTGGTCATTCCATCCCCACATATAACAAAAATATCTATAAATGAAAAATGTAAACAAGAAAAAGTATATACAAGGATCAACGTACCTCAGTCCATGATTAACATCACGGGACTTACCTCCATTGTCCAGAAATCACCTTCTTGATTCAACGTTTTGCCTTCCCCGACAACGGAGCTAAAAATGCTTGGTTTATTTTCTGTTGTAGTATCCTAGCCTCTGGACATCACCCTCAATGTATGTATGGTGTGTGTGTGAAGGGGAGTGTCACTCTCCCTTGGAATAATGTCAAAGGAAAGGGCAACAGAATGGTGGATGGAATGAAGTGCATGTGTGTGTGTATGAACAAAAATGCTCCCCAAGCGTAGAGAGACTTTTACTTGTCGAATTTTACTTGGAATTGTATTCCAAGGTCGTCTCCTCTGGGAAGGAAGGCAAATCGTGTAGAAGGTGATTTTGGTGAAAGAAAAGTGTAAAATCTTTTGTTGGTTGAACTTTGGATTGTGATTGTGATGAAAATTGAAATGGGAGACAAGTGTTGGCTAATCCGTAGGGTTCACTCCAATGGGAATGCCAAGACATCTTGAATCCTTCCTCCAATAGAGCATAGATGTATGATTGATTCGTGAAAAGCTAGGGATGAGATGGAAGTGAGGATCTAAGCATAACCCATGACAAGTCTACGGGATATCAAAGACTCACAATCCGTCCACCCTTAACCCAGTCAAATCGAGTCATCTTACTCTGAGAGGAAGAAAGAAAAGGAGTTGTAATGGCATACCCAAGTGGAGATCTCCCTTGGATTAGCCAACTAAAAAAGCTTAGCTATTCATGCTTAAGGTAAAGAAAACAATGTAATGAGAATACATTATAAAGAAATGAAGATTTTAGCTAAATTAATGCAAGAAAACATAAACTAAAAGAGAGTACATTGAATACCCATTTTAAAACTAAGAAATTAAAAAACTTGAATGCATTAATGGGGAAAGCTTGAATGGAAGATTAACCTTGTAAACAACTTGCAATAAATGGTATTAAAGACTTCAAACAAAGCTTAGAAGATTCTTCCATGAAATTAAAAGACAATGGATGGAAGAAAATGCAAAAATCTCAACTTCTCTCTCTAACACCATTCATCGTCTTCCTATATTATAATGTATATTGCATAATAATCCATAATGGTGTATTCTCCTTCCAAAAATGTCCAAGGAGTGATGTCTTGGGCTTTTGATGTGATCTTCATCCATAGGGGCTGCAAGGCATGGGTTAATGCAGGCAAGTGCAGGCTTTGCTTGCACACCCAGCATCTTCTCTTTCCTCTCTCCTCATTTATGATGAAGCATCCAAAATTCCAAAAAGAGGTGTATGAGAGATGTCCCATGTGTTGGGAGTGTCAGGGGCATGTAGAAGAATGTTTGGTGGGACCCTCAAGGCTACAGAGGTTGAGATGTAGAATCTGGCACTTTTTAGTAAAAACTATTGGTAGGTCAATGGAAACCTACCGGTAGGTTCCACTCCAATGGGCTCAACCTATTGGCAGGTCTGGCGGTAGGTGCAGGCCCAGTAGCTGAAACCTACCCGTAGGTTTTTCCTTGATTTGCTGATTTCTTGGTTTCTTCACCTCCTCAGCTATCGTCAATCCATCCTTTTATCATCATTCATCTCAAACACTAGAGAAGGCTTTAAGAAGCACCATTTATCACCTTTTATCTGCAACCATACCGACATTCCATAAATAGCACAAACAATGCATATCAACTCATATTAAACTCAACAGTCAGCACAAAAGGGATGCAAAAGCACTTTAAATACACAATATTTTGTGCTAATCACGTACCTAAAAATGAACAACTGGATTTCTTTTCTTTCTGCCATTCTGAGGCATGCGGTGGTCACTTCTCTTTCAAGAAAACTTCAGGTAAGGTTTTGCAATCCGGTTTTTATTGGTCTTCTTTGATTAAAGATTGTGTTTCATTTTGCAAATAATGTGATAGGCGTCAAAGTTGGGGAGTGTGACCAGTAGGAACACGATGCCCCTCTCCTTTGTGCTTGTCATTGAGATATTTGATTGTTGAAGAATCGATTTCATGGGTCCGTTTCCTATATCCTTTGGCTACCTTTATATCTGACTGGCAGTGAACTACATGTCCAAGTGGGTAAAGGCAATCTCAGCCAAGACCAATAACCATCAAATTGTGGTCAAGTTTTTTAAAGAAAATATTTTATCAAGGTTTGGGATACGTGCAATGATAAGTGATGGTGGGTCTCATTTTTGAAATAGACCATTTGCCTCTTTAACGCATAAATATGGTGTAACACACAAGAAGTCCACCGCTTATCACCCACAGACTAATGGCCAAGCCGAGTTGGCCAATAGGGACATAAAGAACATACTAGAGAAAATGATGAACCCAAATCGGTAGGATTGGTCACTTAGATTGATTGATGCCTTGTGGGCTTACAGCACCGATTACAAGACCATCCTAGGTATGCCCCCCTATAGGTTAGTCTATGGCAAAATTTGTCACTTGCCAGTAGAGATAGACCACAAGGCATATTGGGCCATCAAAAACTTGAACTTCAATTTAAGAATAACCGGAGAAAATAGAAAGTTAGAGTTGAATGAGTTGGAGGAAATTCGTAGAGATACATATGAGAGCTCAAAAATTCACAAAGAATGGTCAAAGATTTTTCAAGAAAATTCATTGTGAGAAAGACATTTGAGCCAGGACCAAAAATGTTCTTGTATAATTCTCAACTCTCCATTGTTCAAGGGAAACTCCGATCACATTGGGATGTCCCCTATCTTGTCAAGGTGGCCTACCCTAATGGAGTTGTGGAAATAACAAACCCCGAAGATGGTAAAACATTCAAGGACAATGGGTAAAGACTTAAACCATTTTTTTATGTTTTTGAGGTTCAAACTGTGGAGGAAGAGTTGGTGGATCCGGCCTACCCGAACCTTGTTGAGGAATAATTATTCAAGTAGAATTAGTGTAGAGTCACTTTCGTTTACCCTTTACTTTGCAAGTTAATTTGTTTATTTACTTTGGTTTGTGCATAGTATTCTCTTTTCAAATGTGTAGATTGTGGTTTTTTTGTCAAAGCTCATTGTGAGGTGTTCTCTAACCCTACTTATCTTTTCAAGTCCATCATTGCATTTCATATCTTTTTATTGCATTGAGGACAATGAATAAGTCAAGTTTTGGGGTGAGGTGCACCATTTCTATGATACACCAAATTTTTGTTGATAATACCATTTTGTTGTGAAATTCATCATTCACATATTCTACCAAATGTTTTTAGAATAGTTGAAAATTTTTAAAATTTTTGTGAAAAATATCTAAATGTTGAACCATATTCCCCTATTCAAAGTGTTATGGGTTTAATAATAGTTGCATCTTTGCTTTTAACTTTGAATACATGAGCACATCATAGAATTTTATCCTATGCCGGAGTATCACATATGTTTTTTCTTTCGAACTCAACCATAGTGCACCATGAATGTGTAATTTTAGAAATTTACGGATTGGATTCACATTTTAGAGATTGACATGCATAGTGGAAATGAAATAAATACCCATGTGAGATTTAGTACCAATCCTTGTTGGAGGGGACTTACATTTACTCATAGGAATAATTTTTCAAATCCAAAATCTGTTCAATAATCTCATTATACTTGCTTTGGTTAGAGTGCATGTGGATAGTTGATTGATTGTGTCTTGGAATGCCAATATGCCTCCCCATGCTTATCTAGAAATGATCTTAGGTAATCTTTGAAATGCTTTGAGCCTTATCCTTTTTCTTGAAAAAATTTATCTCTAGTTCCGTGATTGAGCCTTATTTAAAAATTCGTTTCCATGCTACATAATTGACCAAGCCAGTGCAAAGTGATTAAAATTACCACAACTTAGTTGTTCTGAGACTGACTATGATTGACCATAAAGGAAAGGAAATGTGGTGAGGAAACCCAAAAAGGGATAAATAGTGTTAAATTCAATTTTGAATCAAAAAGGGAAAGAAAGCCAAGAAAAAGGAGAAAAGGGGGTTTGGAAAAAGAAGAAGAAAAAAAGAAACAAGAAGTGAAGTGAAGGTGTAAAGCTAAAAATTTTGCAAAAAGGAGATTTTGATAATAAAGGTCAATCCCCTCAGAATAACCCTTTTTGTATCCCTTGACCCTTCATTTCACTCAGTTGCTTGACTTGTGTTCACCCTAATCTCCAAACATGAACCCAGATTGTGTATATGGCTTATATGAGTAAGTGAGTGTCACTCTCCCTCAGATTTCATGCAAGAAATAGGGAAAACATGTGTGTGAATGAAAATGCGTGTGTGTGTGCAAAAGTGTTCCCCAAGCGTAGAGAGACTTGCAATGTCGTGTTTCACTTGGAATTGAGTATTCCAATGTCATCTCCTCAAGGAAGGAAGGTCAAATTGTAGTGAAGGTAATTTTTGTAAAGAAATGAAAAAGTATAAAATCTTGTAGTTGTATGTTTTGGTGAGTGGAGTGTTTGATAAAAGTGTAATGAAAACAAGGTTGGCTAACCCGAAGGGGTCATTCCAACGGGAATGTCAAATCAACTCAAAACATTCTACCAATGGTGTCTTAGTGCTTGATTGATTCATAGGAAGTGAGGGACTAATGTTGAGGTGTAGGCTCAAGCATACCTCATGATAAGTCTACGGTATATCAAGAGCTCAAAACCATGTTCACACTCAACCTAGTCAAATCGAGCACCTTACACTACGACGAAGAATGGAGGAGAGTTGATTTAGCATACCCAAGAGGGATTCTCCCTTGGATTAGCCAACTAAAAACTTAGCTACTCATAATGAAAGCAAACACATGCATAATGTAAAGAGACATGGTAAAGAAATGAAAATTAAAACTTGTATTAATCCGAAGAAAAGTTAAACTACAAAGATAAGTTCATTTCATACCCAACTCAAAAGCTTGAAATGTAAAACTCAAATATAAACATGGTAGATTCAAGAATACATAACTAACTTGAAATACACTTGAAATAACGAAGATTAAAGTGCAAGAAATGAAGATTACAAGAGTATTATAGCTTACTACAAGTGAAATGGGTAAGAAAAATGCAAAAATCAAACTTCTCTCTCTAAAATTGTCTTCTTCCTTGGGACATTCTCTCTCTAAAAGCTTTTCTTGCTGAATAATGGTGTAAGGATCATGCATTTTCATCCATCATCCCCCCTATGACCTGTGAGAGCAAGCTTTCCATCAATGGGAAGTGATTTGACACTTGGACAGGCTAGGACAAGCTTAGTCTACAACCCATCATGCCTCCCTATTTCTCTATCTTCCTCTTAAATGTTTTTTCTTTTAAAGTCCAATCCTAGGTGTAGGGAGGCATGCTTGTATGTAGAACATGTCAGGAGATGTGTGGGAGAAGCATAGGGGGGCCCCCCAAGCAAGTAGAGTCTGAGTTGCAAGTTCTAGCTTTTTTAGCAAAACCTAGCGATAGGTCGATGACAAAACATACCAGCAGGTTTTGTTCCAGTAAGCAAAACCTTCTAGTTGGTTTGGTAGATGATCCAATAGGTCCAACTCCAGTGTGCAAAACCTACCGGTAGTTTTATGAGCAAACCTACTGGTAGGTTTTTACTTGATTTGCTTATTTCTTGATCTTTTCACCTTCGAAGCCACTTGTTAAGCCTCCCCATCATCTCCATTGACTTTGACCACTATAATGGGGCTTAACTCAAGCCATTTCCAACTCTTTACCTACAATCACACAGAAACTTCATTATTTGTTTGATTAATTGCATTTCCTCCCACATTCACCACAAAGGCAAGTATAAAAGGGATACAAAAGTATGCATGATGTGTAATATTTTGTGCTAATCATCAGCCCAAGTATCACCCCAAGGCCTCATTACAACCTTTGGAAGCCCTAAATGATCAAGAGAAATCATGGTGAAAGCATACCTTTAATGAAAAAGAAAAGTTGGTTTTTCTATATAATGCCCTAACATTCCATTTATGAGATTATGTCAAGATCGTTTCATTGGTTATGTATGCACATCTTTTTTTGGATTATATGTCAACATTTTGATTTGTGCACAAGATTCTATCTCACATATACACATGGAGATCATGCCAGGATAATCATAGAGTTATTCATTTTTAGAGAAACCCTTGGTGAGTTTTGCATCAAAGCTAAATTTAGATAGCTAAGTAAATGTGAATTCCATTGGGTAAATGCTTAAATTACATGTGTATTTCACACACACGAGATTGAAAAGAACTATATAGGTGTATAATCTAGAATAGCATTTAAAGTCATGGTGAAGATCATGTTTGCTTAGTTTGGGTTTTGAGAAATTTTTTCAGGTAGCCTTATGAATGTAGGATAGGGAATATTGCTCAAACTTTAGATATTATGAAGGAATATGAATGCCTTTTGTATTTCAATTTGTGTTTTATATATTAGGTGTTCATGTTGTTTGTTGAATTTAGAATTCCATGTCATGTGTTTTGAAAGCATCAAAAACTCAAATCGCATTGTTATTTCATAAATGAAGTTGGGCATGGGTGCTTATTCATGGTTCACAAGCATGGTTCAAGTTTCTGGTGGAGTTCACGTTGTAAATAGGTCATTAGAAGGTGTAGCAGTTGAATAAAATTAGAGTGAAGGTGAGAACCAGAGCACATGAAAATTTTTGAAAAAAACTAAAACCTACCAGTAGACATTTGCATAAACCTACCAATAGGAATTTTCCAGTGCACAAAACCTACGATTGTTTTGATGAAACCCTTCATTCTTTCCACTCCTCTCCACCTTAGAAACGTTCTCCTCTCCCTTAAAACTTTTCAAATCCTCAAAGAACCCCTACCCACTCATCAAATCTCCTGATTAAACTACCTAGAGTTGAATTTCACTATGATTACTTTGCATTTTTGTTGAATTTCTCCCACAAAACCCTCATTTCCTCCAAATTTCCCCCAAATCCATCAAAAAACCTAAATTTTCAACCAAGGCTTGGAATTCAACATCATGGCTCAATTGGGTAAGTATTCTCATTTCCCTTTGACTTTTTTGATGAGCTTTGGATTTGGATATTGTCGTTTGTGACCCTAGGGGCATTTTTGCTTTTCATGGCACGGACCAAGCAAGTGGGGCCAAGTCCTCCACCACTCGCAAGAAAGAGATCCCGTAAGAGGACGGTGATAGGCTCCAATGGTGGGAGTGGGGAAATAAGGGAAAAGCAAAAGAACGGCGCTCGTACAAAGAGCATTAAGGAGAAGAATGTGATGTGCGAGCAGTATGTGAACAAGCCAACCCTCGTGCCAAACAACGAAATGGTTTGGGTGATTGAGGGCCATGGGATTGACATTTGGTTTGAGCCCATGGGGATTACATCCTTCCTATGTGTAGGGATTTCTATCAATGGTTGAAGGTGGTGGGTGAAGAGGAACCGACACAATTCAAAGAAAAAATCGAAGTCAGGGCACTCAAGCATTCATACGAGGTGATGAACAAGGTTTTGCACTACAACTTGCTACCTCGAGGTGCGGAGATCACCCTAGGGGAAGAAGCTATCCCTCATCCATGCCTTCATGACAAGGAAGAGAATGGATATAGCTTTCATGATCTGGGAGGTCATAAAGGAATATGCCCAGGCTAGCAAGCCGAAGGTGAATCTCCCATATTCCCACATTATCACGTAAATATGCCGCCACAACAAAGTTAAGGGCCACCCCACATATGTGATCCTACCTCCGAAGTTCAGAGCCATTGGCAAATCTAGTAGCATGAAGAGGTCGGCGATGAGCGGAGGTGCAGCCGAAAGAGAAGAGAGGGCAAGGCCACTGAGAAGTAGAGCCATCTATAGCCAGACCTTCCAATATCGGGCCATCCACGACTAGAAGGGTGACGACGATGAGAGCTATGATGAGGGGTCGAGTGATGGAGATGAGTAGTAGAGAGATCACTCTATTTTGATGTTTTGGTAGTTTACACATAGGGTTTAGTGGTAATCGACCTAGTAGAAGAGTCTCTAGGATCATAGGGCGTTTTGCTTTTGTTTCAAGATTTTTGTAATGAACCTTTTTGAAGTCATGAATGAAAGAACCACATTTGATTTGTTTCACTTTGCCCCAAGTTCATTTAGAGAATTGCATTGTGATTTGAGTATTTTGTTGCTTGGTGAATTGTTTAACGTGAATGGATTGTTTATTTTTGTGCAATATGGTTTCAAAATAAAGTTTCCTAGGGACTAGCAAAACTCAAGTTGGGGGTGTGATGAGCATAGAATATTGCATATCATGTATCTTTCTTGCACCCATTTATGCTTGTTTTTGTGATGAAAATTGGGGAAAATGCTTTTAAACTCACATTTAAATGGAGATTTGTGTAATTGTAGGTAAAGAGCAGGTAAGGACGTGTATTAAGCCTCCCATCAAGTGCCTAGAGGCAATGAAGAAGAAGGGAAGACTTAACAGATGGCCTGAGACATAAAGAAACCAAGAAAATTCCAAAACAATAGAAAACTTACTAGTAGAAGTTCATCAAAACTTACCAGTAGAAGACCCAAACCTACCGGTAGGAAAAGTGCACTAGAATTCTTCTACCGCATCCCTGCCAAAAACCTATCGCTAGAAAATGCTTACTGGAAAATATCTACCAGTAGGTTTTGCCCAGAAATGCTAGAAACCTGCTCACACGACTCCACCTACTTCGGAAGCCCATCTCTTGTCATCCCAACCATACACTGACATCTTTGACACACCATGATGGTCTATTATACCCTAAAGTTTTTGGAAGAGAAAAACATGGGAGAGGCAAGAGAGAGAAGAGGGGTGGTTGGTAAACCATGGGAGGTGCATGCTTTGCTTGTCCTTGCTTGTTGAAATGTCCAATCTCTTCCCACTCATTGCAACTCAGTTCTCACAGACCAAGGAGGGGGTTTGGGTGAATTTTGACCAAGTCTTACACCATTATTCAGTTTACACAAGCTTTTAGAGAGAGAACCTTCAAGGAAGAAGATGAAGTTATAGAGAGAGAAAGTGAGATTTTTACATTTTCATTGTAGTAAGCTTTAATTTATTTGTAATATTTCCCTCTTTCACTCTAAACTTTTTTATTTAAGTTGTAATCAAGCTTAGTTAAGTATTCTAGCATTTCCATTTCTTCAATTGGGTATTTGTCTTCAATCTTTGTATTTTGGGTATGAATGAATTTACTCTTATAGTCTAAACCTTTTTTAGCTTCAATACAAGTTTAATGCTTCATTTCATCACCATGTCTCTTACGTTACGTTTGTTCTTGCTTTGACTATGAGTAGATAGACTTTTAGTTAGCTAATCCAAGGGAAATTTTCTCTTGGGTATGTGAAATTAACTCTCTTACAGTATTCCTCATAGTGTAAAGTGTTTGCTTTTTACTAGGTTGAGTGCGGATGTGGTTGTAAGCTCTTGATACACCATAGACTTGTCAAGGGGTATGCTTGGGCCAACACTTCCACATTAGTCCCTCACTTCTTATAAATCAATCAAACACCAAGACACCATTGGTTGAATGAATTGAGTTGATTTGGCATTCCCATTGGAAGGAGCTCTTTGGATTAGCCAACCTTGCTTTCATGCATTCTTATCAAAACAGAACTCACCAAACTAAAATTTACAAGATTTTACACTTTTCATTTCTTTTCAAATCATCCTTCAAAACAATTTGACCTTCCTTCCCTGAGGAGACAACCTTGGAATACCCATTCCAAGTAAAACACGACATTGCAAGTCTCTCTTCGCTTGGAGAGCACTTTTGCACACACACACATTTTTGTTCAGACACACGATTTTTCCTATTTCTTGTATCAAACCTAAGGGAGAGTGACATTCACCTACTCGTATAAGCAATGTACACATAAACGGAATCATCTTTGGACATTAGGGAAAACTGTTCAAGCATTTTTGGTGCCATTGCCGGGGAAGGCTAAACGTTGAATTAGAAGGTGATTTGGGGACAACAGAGGAAAGTCCCGTGATTCTCATCATGGGCCGAGATATGTTGCTCCTTTGTACATATTTGTGTATAATTTTGTTTTCAATTGTAAGTAGTATTTTGCATGTCGGGACGGAACAATCAAAATAGACTAGTGAGACATGCCCTAGGACCAAACATGAATCTAGATCAAGACCCACCCGAGGATGCCGAAGACAACTTTGGGGATGATGGTGCCAATATTCCAAGGGGCGGGGGAATGCAAAACCCTCGAGTGTCAAACCCCCAAATGCAATTCCCCCTCCGAGAAATGAAGGAAATAATCTCCCAATTGATCCTCCGGTGAGGTCAATCAGGGATTATCTCCAACCAACCTGAAGCACCACCCCCTCGTGCATACTTTACCTGTGCGATCCCATGGCTTCCTCGTTAAACCGATGTTGCAATACTTCCTCAATTCCATGGAATTGAAAGAGAAAATCCTTATTTACACATTAAGGAATTTGAGAAAATTGTTGGAACATTTATCACAAATCATGTCATGGAAGACATGGCATGCATGAAATTATTTCCCTTCTCCCTCAAAGACAAAGCGAAAACTTGGTTGAACTCATTGAAACCCCAATCAATAAGTTCTTGGGCACAAATGCTTTCCAAATTTTTAAACAAATTTTTTCTGGTGCCCAAGACCATTGCTCTTAATAAAAAATTTCAAAATTTTTTGAAAAAACCTATTGAGCAATTTTATCAATGCTGGGATAGATACAAGGACTTGCTACATTCCATTCCACATCATGGACTCGAACCATGGCAATTGGTGAGTTTCTTCTATAAAGGAACTACACTGGGCCATTGACAATTCATTGACATAATGTGCAACAGAGAGTTTCTAAGCAAGAATCCCAATGAGGCCCTTGAGTACTTTAACACATTGGTGGAAAATACCCAATCTTGGGATATCACGGATCCCACCAATGTGTCAAGGTCCTCTCCGGGTAGTCAACCAAGTGAGGGAGGGATGTACAATTTGTGTGACCAAGAAGATTTGCTTGCCAAAGTCACAAAATTATCCTGCGAGGTGTGGAGTCTAGGGGTGAATATGAGGCATGAGGTTTCCAACATCATGACTAGGCCATCTATGTTGCCTGCTTGATGTTATTCATTGTTGTTCCCTAGTCTCCTAGCATCACCCTCAAATATATGTATGGCTTATAGGAATGGGGGGCTATACACTCCCTCGGAATGATGCAAGAGATGGGGCAACGGAATGGTCAAATATGAAATGTACAATATGTGCGTAATGTCATGAACAAAAGTGCTCCCCAAGTGCAAAGAGTCTTTTGAGTGTCGTGTTTTACTTGGAAAAGTATTCCAAGGTCGTCTCCTCAGGGAAGGAAAGTTCAAGTGTGTGAAGGTGATTTTGTGAAAAAAGGAGAAAGTGTAAAATCTTTTGTTTGTGTTTTGGTGATTGGAGTTTTTGTAAATGAAAATGCAATGGAAAACAAGTGTTGGCTAATCTAAGGAGGTCATTCCAATGGGAGGGTCAATTCAACTCGAAAAACTTCCTCCAATGGTGCATAGATGAATGCTACAACTTTAGAATTGATCACCCAAGTGCAAGTTGTGCGAAGTAATAAATTTCTCGGGAGTCCGAGGTCGAACCACAGGGATTGAAAAAACAAGAGACACAAAACAAATAAAAAGCAAACTTGTAAGAACAATTTATTTAAGAGGTTGTTGAATTGAGAAAATATTGATTGGAGTAATTAAAACAATATAATAAAAATACTAGAGCATCAGGTACTCCCTCTCAATTCTATACAATAATGATTAGAGACTCAAATCTTAACTTGAGACAAGAATTAGATGTCGGTTGATTCATTTAACAAATCAAGAAAGAAAACCTAAAGTTATAATCAAAAGATTATTTAGGAACCTGAATAATCATCCAATTATATTATTTTATGAAATAATGATAATTACGTCAAGCATGGAATAACCAGTTATTTACTCGCAAGAAAATTCAAGCAATCGGTGTATATAGCACAACAACTCAAAAATTTTTACAGAGCAAAAATTTTGCTATAAGATCAGAAGTTAAATTAATAAAATATCATAAATCATTAAACTCAGAATCAATAACATTACCGTACTTCATTAAGAAGTTCTCCCCTAGCCCTAGCTTAGCCTTCTAGCCAGACATGACAAACTAAAACTAGAAAAGAAAAGATGGGAAACGAATAATTCTCTAAATAATCCTCTAAATCCTAGATGAGAACCCTTATTTATACTAAATATAAATCCTAAGTATAAGTAGAAGATATAAGGTTGTCTTGGAAGGAATTCCTTTTCAAAGAGAAACTTGTAAGGTTAAATCCGGTGCATAAAATCTTTAGAGCGCGGGTACAAAATCTGTCCAAACTTCGAGATTGAAGTTTGCATATTTAGAGCCTAAATCACGAAATTTTCAGGAAATATACTTTTGTAGCCCTTGGAGTCTTCTTTCCAACCCCCAAAAATCAAGTAAATCAGATATCAGAGTCAAAAGTTATTATCAGAATACGGAAGACGTGTCAAATTCTTATTCTTCTAGGATACTTTCCTAATCCAACTTTAAATGAGTTTTCTCCCATCTTGGACTCTTATAAGGATTAAATTGTTGTCATATCTTCAAGTCTTCCTATCTCAATATTGACTCTTTAATCCTTATCAAATGCGATTCTTTCTCTAGTGATTGATTCACTTACATTATCCATTATTACTTTAAATCAACCAATTTACCTGCAAAATAAACCAAACAACTAGAAAAAGTATCAAACTAAAAAATCAAGGAATTCAACACATTTAATCACAAATAATATGCAATTAATCAATCATTAAATATAATAAATTAGCAATTTTGATGGTTAATCACACCCCCCAACCTAAATATTACTAGTCCATAGTAATACATAGATCCTAAAATCTAAAACTAAAACTTAAAAACTAAATAATCTAATAAAATAAAATATAAATCCACTTTCGTAGGCCTCACGATTGCATTTAGCATATGCAACAAGCCTTTAAACCCCTAAGTTCCCCCTAGTGGACGAGTATAGTCTCGTGAGGGTTTTGTAGAGATGATACCCACAAATATTACCCTATGATCAAATATCTGAATAATAATTTTATAACACAAATTGCTACCACAATATAAAAATTCTGAGTTACAAACCTTTTTATAAGCACATGCAAAGCAAAATATAGAATTTTATGCTATATAAATGTATACACTTATCATGTTCCCATATAAAATCGTGTGTAGTGTGAATTAACTATACCAAGTTAGCAATTTATCTGGTAATCACCTCTACAACTATCAACTATTCGTCTCAATGCTAAATTTCACTAGATAATTCACACATAAAAGATTCTCTCAGATTATAGTGACTATTCACTCAAATATCACATGTGAGAAGAAGATATTTAAATCTAAACAAAATAATGCTCACATGTTCATTAAAAAAAAATGTAATCCAAAAGAAAAGGATTTGACATAGTCTCATGAAAGAAAATCAACACATAATATATAAATAATCACAATTCTCTTCCTTATTCACACGAGTCATGTATCCATCAATACACTCTTGAGATCATATAGGACTTTATTTAAGGTTGTAATGGGGCCTTGAGATTAGGGTTTTGAAACGAAGGATATTCAGGAATTCAAAAGACTATCCCGAGAGAACATGTACATTACACAACCAAACTTTTTTTCTATAGTCTTTCACTCTCCATCATTTAGAAGCACAATTTACAATGCTTCTCATATTTTTTTCTTCTCATGCTTGCTAATTTTTTTTCAATTTTTTTTTTCACAACTAGACATATTGTCTTTCTTTTTCTTCTCAACTTTTTTTTTTCAGCAAAACAATTGAATGTGTATATATATATATATATATATTAGCAAGACATCTAATGCAGATATTCATAATTATGTATAACTCTCTTTTTTTATCATCTTTTCTCAATCAATATCTCCCAAATTACATAAACAATAAAAAACTCAATCTCGGGATAACCAAGGGTAAAGGATATTTTTTTTTTTATTGGTTTGGTTATTATATGTTGGGTAATAAAAAATAAAATAAAATTTTATTTCAAAGCTCAATCATGGCTTTTAGGAATAATAATATTCAAAAAATAAGGCTTAGGCTCAAATAATATCAAAGATGACCTAAAATCATATCTCAAGAGTTTTTGATAACACACTCCTCATTCAAATAATTTAAAGTCAAATAATCATTCATAATATTTGTGTTGATCAAAACAAAAATAATGAGACTATTGAAGGAGATTAGCTGAATAAAAATATTTTTTATTGAGTAAATGTAAATAACCCTCAAAGGAAGATTGTATCAAAACTCAACAGGGGTTTTATGCATCTCCACTATATGTTTCAAGTTCTCAAGGTAAAATACCTAACAAATTTTTAACTTGGTAAAGTCCAAAGTGTACAAACTGTGAATTTTTATAAGAACATGATATGAGATACAAAAATATAGAATAAAGTTTTATTTGATGCTTAAACAACTGCAAATTAAAAGCTAAACAAATTATTTCTATATTGTGGTGTCAATTTATGCATAAAAATGTTATTTAAATATTTAATAACCACCAATTTTTTTTTTTTTTAGCAAAGTAAATAAATTAAAAAAAAAACATAAACTAAGAATTTTCACAACACAAAACATACTCATATCCTCCAACCTAATTCCAACATTGTCCTCAATGTAAAAATAAATATCTTAATGCTCAATAAAAATAATGAATAGAGATCAAAGGGATAGGAATACCTGGTGCTACAACAACTCTAAAACCTAAAAATAAAAACTCAAGAAACAAAGAAAACTATAAATTGAAACAAACAAAAAGGAAACTAAAATTAAACAAAAAAATAAAATAAAATCTAACTACTATATACAAATAAAAATAAAATGTCACACTCAATTCGACTTAAAATCAGATTTGAATATGCATCCATTCAATTTTATTGGCTTAAAAATATGGTGTTGAAGTAACTCATTTAATCGACATATCCACTCATATACCCAATATATCTTTTGAACATGCAAGAAAAGGGAGATATATACATTTTTATGCAAAGCTAAAAATGAGATAGCAAATAGATTTTTATCAATTACAACACACAACTCAACTTTCATACCCTCACCAAGATTAGATATATGAATCTCATTACTACTTGTTGATAATAAAACGTCTTTGGGCTTATTAGCCTCTTGTGGAATAATAATGTCACTTAATTCTTCACTATCAAGAGTATTAATAGAGTCATTCTCAATTTATAGTTCAGGAAAAGAATCACTCTCACTATATTGACTATTATCAACCTCTTGTTCTTGTTTTAATGTATTGAGCATATCTTTTGTCTCTTCAATCTCTTGGCTTATTTGGGTATTGAAAGCTTGCTGGCTTTCATTGAAAGCTAGTTCGTTTTGCACAAATTCACAAAAAATGTCTTTGAAAGCTAGTTGGCTTTGCATAAATTCACAAAGAATGTCTTCCAAATTCTTTTCTTGTGGGTCATGGTAAGGTGGATATTGAGGAGGGTCATGTGGTGATGTGGCATATATAGGTGACTGATAATGTTCATTCCCCCAATCAAAATTGGGATAAAAATTTTCAGAACAATGGTCGGAGTAAGGTTGCAAAGAATTAGGTAAGACAATTGTCCTGTCTCTCAAAAATTTTCGAGCAGTTGGAATTAAAGGGCAAACCTCAATGGGATGCCCATACACATCACAAAGCTCACACAGTTCCTCCATGGGGAAAAATCTTCACACCACATTAAAAAATATAAAATAAATATAAAATAAAAATTATGAAATATCTAACCTATAAAAAAATAAATAACAAATAATAATAATAAAATAAAATAAAAATGAACGAGATTACCGAATCTGTGACGAATCTCAAATGTGGCAAACCTCAATAGATGGCAGTGTGTTCCTTGCCTTCAAACAATTCCCCGGCAACGGCGCAAAACATTTGCTACAATTTTAGAATTGATCACCCAAGTGTAAGTTGTGCGAAGTAATAAATTTCTCGAGAGTCCGAGGTCGAACCACAGGGAATTTGAAAAACAAGAGACAGAAAACAAATAAAAAGCAAACTTGTAAGAACAATTTATTTAAGAGATTGTTGAGTTGAGAAAATATTGATTGGAGTAATTAAAACAATATAATAAAAATACTAGAGCATCAGGTACTCCCTCTCAATTCTATACAATAATGATTAAAGACTCGAACCTTAACTTGAGACAAGAATCAGATGTCGATTGATTCATGTAACAAATCAAGAAAGAAAACCTAAAGTAACAATCAAAAGATTATTTAGGAACCTGAATAATCATCCAATTATATTATTTTATGAAATAGTGATAATTACCTTAAACATGAAATAACCAGTTATTTACTCGCGGAAAAATTCAAGCAATCGATGTACATAGTACAACAACTCAAGGATTTTTACAGAGCAAAAACTTTGCTATAAAATCAGAAGTTAAATTAATAAAATATCATAAATCATTAAACTCATAATCAATAACATTACCGTACTTCATTAAGAGGTTCTCCCCTAGCCCTAGCTTAGCCTTCTAGCCAGACATGCTAAACTAAAACTAAAAAAAAAATATGGGAAAAGAATAATCCTCTAAATTCTAGATGAGAACCCTTATTTATACTAAAAATAAATCCTAAGTATAAGTAGAAGATATAAGATTGGCTTGGAAGGAATTCCTTTCCAAAAAGAAATCTTGTAAGGTTAAATCTGGTGCATAAAATTTTTGGGGCACGGGTACAAAATATTTCCAGACTTTGAGTTTAAATTTTACATATTTAGAGGCTAAATCACGAAATGTTCGTGAAATTCACTTTTATAGCCCTTGAAGTCTTCTTTCCAGACCCCAAAAATCAAGTAAATCGGATATCAGAGTCAAAAGTTATGATCAGAATACTGAAGACGTATCAAATCCTTATTCTTCTAGGATACTTTCCTAATCCAACTTTAAATGAATTTTCTTCCATCTTGGACTTTTATAAGGATTAAATTGCTGTCATATCTTCTAGTCTTTCTATCTCAATATTGACTCTTTAATCCTTATCACATGCGATTTTTTCTCTAGTGATTGATTTACTTGCATTATCCATTATTACTTTAAATCAACCAATTTACCTGCAAAATAAACCAAACAACTAGAAAAAGTATCAAATTAAAAAATCAAATAATTTAACACATTTAATCACAAATAATATACAATTAACCAATCATTAAATATAATAAAATAGCAATTTTGATGGTTAATCAATGAACGATTGATTCGTGGGAAGTTAGGGACGAGATGGAATGAGTATCTAAGCATAAACCGTGACCAAGCCTACGAAATATCAAAGGTTCACCATCTCATCCACCCTCAACCCAATCAAACCAAACCATCATACACCGAGAGGAGGAAAGAAAATGAGTTGAAATGGATAACCCAAGAGGAGGTCTCCCTTGGATTAGCCAACTAAAAATCTAGCTACTCATGAAAGCAAGAAGGAAATGTATAATGTATAGAGATATAATGAAGAAAGGAAACATGGAACTTAACTTATTGCAAGAAATCTTAAACTATGAAGAAAAATATGCAATACCCATTTTAAAGCTAGGAAATGAAGAAACTTAAGATAACAATGGTAGAAACTAAGATACTCAATTAAACTTGCAAAGCACTTGAAATAAATGACATTAAAAGTAAATAATGAAGTTTACAAGAGTCTTACAATAAAATAAAAGTGAAACGATGGAAGAGAATGCAAGAATCCAAGTTTTCTATCTACTATTCATCATCTTCCACCTTGGAGCTTTTTAAGCTTAGGTAGCCACCCCCTTTAAAATTTGTTGAATGCTGAATATATGGGGAGAAAGCCTTGTATTTTTGTCCATGGAGGGTCCCTCTAGCTGTGTGGAAGGCCTCCCATCAATAAGGGGCTAAATGGATGGGTGGTGCAGGCTAGGACAAGCCTCCCCAGGCTTCACCCCTTCTCTCCCATCCACATTAATGCCCAAGCCTTCCAAGTCTTCAAGTAGGGTGTAGGAGGCATGTAAATGTGTAAGAGAAGTTAGGAAAAACATGAGAGAAGTGAAGGTGGGACCCCCAAGAAATTTGGAGACAATTTGTAGGCATGCTGGGCTGTTCTAAGCATTCAATAGAGCGTACTGGTACACTAAACCTTCTGGAGTTCGGCGTACCAGCACTGCGTACTGGTACACTTTTCTGCTCTAGACCAATTTTCGTAGAATCGCCATACCTTTTGATCCAACTATTTTATTGATTTGAAATTTTGAAACAATACGGAAGACATCCAAATCTACAACTTTAATGTTTTGAACTTTGCCAGATGCTGAGTGGAGCATGGTCAAAATGGATGAAAACTGAGGTACTTCCCCCAGATGGTGCTAGTGTTGGTGCCTTTGTTACCAAACATCAATACCTCTTTGATTTCTTCACTTCTAAGCCTCCAAATCCTCATGTAATGTGTCAATATCTTCACCACACATCCAACATAGTTGCAAGGTTCTAAAATACATGATTTATGCTATAAATACCTACAACATCAAAATATCAACATTATTCATAATTTTGGCTAACTCTAAGTACTTAAATGCAAAGTTGAGTTAAAATGCATGTAATGAGGCCTTCAAATATGCAATATTTTGCACTCATTACTGTCCCACCCTTGATGGTTTCTTAGCATCTGACTGGGATCAAGGGGAGGTTGGATGATTTCGGAGGGACTATGCAGCTTCTAAAGCTAATGGTCATTAGGAACTTCAAGAGGACATTCCCTATGGAGCCTCCCCCTGAGATCCCACCACCACCAGTAGCTGCACTAGATTTTGTCATCATTAGGTCCGGGGACTGGCTTTGACATCCAGATGTCCACCCTGGCCAGCTCGACTATTGTAGAGGTTGCGGATTCTGAGGACGAGGAGGATGATGATGGTGAGGAGTATGGGGATTGGAGAGAGCCTAGTCTTGCTTTTTGTTGTTGTTTTTTGCTGGTTGTATATAATGAGATAGCAATTAAGGAGTTCTCAACTTGGTAGAAGAGTCCCTAAGAAAGTAAGGTCATTTTGTTTTGGGTTCGCTGTACTTATTGCAAATATTTATAAATGAAAGAATATCACTTTTTGTTTCATTATGCCCCAAGTTCATTTACATAATTGTAATGTGATTTAAGTATTTTGTTTAGTCCATGAACTGACTAACATGAATGGAATTGTGTTACGTTCACTGTATAGATTTTTTGAAATAAGATTTGCTAGGGACTAGCAAAGCCCAAGTTGGGGGGTGTGATGAGTGTGGAACATTGCACAATAAACATCTTCATTGCATCCATTTTAACTTGTTTTTATAGTGAATTTTTGGAAAATGGATTTAAATCAATGATTAATGGAGGATGGCTTGATTGTAGGTGATAGGATGGAAAGGACAGGCATAAAGCACCCCATAAAGTTATTGAGGACAATAGGAAAGAAAGGACTGCAAGAAGAATGGCTCGGGAACTCAAAGAACTCAAAATCTCAAGATAGGAAGAAGAGGTACCGGTACCAAGTCACTAGGTACTGGTACCTAAGCCCTATAGAAAGTATGTACCGGTACCACATCACTAGGTACCGGTACCTAGTACTTGAAGCTCAACTGGCTGAAATGGAGGAAATAGAGAAGGTACCAGTACCTCCCCACCTTTGGTACCAATACCATAACCTACTGGAATTCAGCTACTGGTACTAGATCATCGAGCTACTTGTACCTCCCACCTTCACCTTGCTGACTCAACAATGAGAACATGTCGAGGTACCGATACCAGCCACCCAGAAAGTTCAAATCCTTTTTCAAATGACTGCACCAACTACGGGGGCCCACCTTTTGATATCTAAACCATGTTCTGACATTTTTAACACTCCATCATGACCTCCTAACCCCTACACTCAGAAAATAAGCATGAAGGAGTGGGTGGGCTAACAGGAGAGAAAGAGTGGTTGGGAAGAGGAGGGGGCTATGCTTTGACTGATTTTGGAAGTTTCTATGGATAACCTCTCTCCAAGCAATCCAAGTCAGCCACTCATGACAAGAGAGAGGGGGATGGACAAAAATATACACTTGCTACATGCATTTTCAGATAATCAAGTTTCTAGTGAGAGAAGGTCCAAGGAAGAAGATGAAGTTCTAGAGAGAGAAAGTTAGGTTTTACATTTTCCTTCACTATTTTCATTGTAGTAAGCTCTATTTTACATGTAATATTTTCCTCTTGCACTTTAATCTCTTTTAGCTAAGTTTAGCTAAGTTTCTTGTGGTTATTTCTACATTTAGGCTTTGTTCCCTTCAAGCTTTACATTTTGGAAATGAATATCATTTCTTTTGTTGTTTAAAATTTCTCTGTCCATGTTTGATTTCACTACTATGTTTCTCTACTTAATGTTTTTTCTTGCTTTTACCATGAATAGCTAAAATTTTAGTTGGCTAATCCAACAGGAATTTTCTCTTGGGTATGTGAAATCGACTCTCTTTCATTCTTCCTCGTAGTGTAAAGTGTTTTGTTTGACTAGGTTGAGTGCGAACGTGATTATAGGTTTTTGATACACCGTAGACTTATCACGAGGTATGCTCTTGTCCAATACAACCACACTCATCCCTCACTTCCTATGAATCAATCAAACACCTGACAGCATTGGTTGAACGAAATGAGTCAATTTGGCATTTTTATTGGAATGACCTCTATGGATTAGTCAACCTCGTTTTCTAGCATCTTTCACAATTCTTAATTCACCAACTTTCAAATCACGAGATTTTTCAATTTTCACTTTTTGCAAATCACTCTTCAAGAACACCCGAACTTGTCTTCCCTAAAGAGACGACCTTGGAATACTTATTACAAGAAAAACACGACATTGCAAGTCTCTATGCTTGGGGAGCAATTTTGGACACTCACATAAGTTTTGTTCATCCACACCCAATTTTCCCACTTCTTGCATCGAACTTGAGGGAGAGTGACACTCACCATACTCTATAAGCTATATACATACACAATCAAGTTCATGTGGGAAGTTAGGGAAAACGATAAAGCAGGGCATTTATGGACTTTTACCAACGGACACTTAACCGACACGACATCTATGAACTTCCACCAACAGTTTCACGTACAATGATATACTTTATGGACTCAATACCAATGAGAGTGCGTATTCAAAATTACCGGGTCTTGCACCCGAGGAAGAATTTATCCCTTCTTTCTAATCCCAACACATATTTTCAATGCAAACCCGTGTGACTACGTTGAACCTAGTTCCAAATTTTTTGAGCCCACATATCAACCCACTAAGGATGGTGTTGATCAAAACATGCACACTCACCCACACTCATGTCGAACGCCCACGAATTCGATGTTAACTGTGCATATGCAAATGTAATGCACAATTTCATTTCATGTCATTATGCAATCAATTATATAATAGCAATTCATACCACATGCTCATCATATTGCAAGGCATATAATGAACATATCCATTATTCACAATCATACCGAATTTTCTCAAATGTCAATTATATCATAAACCATATAATAACATTTCATAACATCACTAAGCATGTTACATCAATTTCCATTCAATTAGCTCAGTTAAACATCCATAGGTATTTTATCTGTAAAATCTAGGTAAATTTAAACTTTTTTCCGAAAAAGGGTAAAACGGTAATTTACCACTATAATGCAAAATTAAAATACGTATTTCTATAGAGCTCGGATAATGCAACGGACTTCACCATTAGATTCATCTCATGAAATCGAGTTGCCCAATCATTTTTTATTGAATTTCAAGATAGTTAGATTTTTACGTTTTACGAAACAATTAGGTGTCGGGTGACCTTACAAACGTCCCCAAAAATAAATTTTATAAAATTTCGTTATAATTGAAAAAAAATTCAAATAAAAATAATTTGAACTTAAACCGGGATGAAATTAAACGTTTCGGGATAAAAAAGGACCAAACAATATGAAACATGCGGCACGACGTGGACCACACAACTAAAGGATATAAATAGGGAGAAATATCTGATTTTCTCCCTATTCCATCTGGCTTCTCACGTTAGAAGAGAGAGAGAGAGAGAGAGAGAGAGAGAGAGAGAGAGAGAGAAAAGAGAAAAGAGAAGATCAAGCCTTCTCTCTAAGATCTACGAAGCTCCATTGATTGAATCGACTTTAACTAACTATCTTGTCAATCCCAAGAAACTATGTATCTCAAAAACTGACTTAGGCCTCTTCTAACTCATAACTGACTCACCCTTCTCTCGGTCCACTAACACACTCGAAGAAAATGCCACGTGTCCTAAAAACTTTACCTTTGTCAGCCAAAATTCACACTTGCTTAACTTGGTGTACAACAAGTGGTCTCTTAAGGTCTAGAGAACGATCCTCAAGTGACCCTCATGCTCCTCCTCAAACTTGGAGTAGATCATAATTTCATCAACAAAGACTATGAAAAACTGGTCAAGATAGGATAGGAACACCCTATCTCAAACTTGCATTCGATCCAAGAATGTTGTCGGAGCATTCGTCAACCGAACGGCAAAACGATAAACTAAAAAATGCCCGTATCGCATCCTAAACGACGTCTTAGGGATGTTAGCCTCTCTAATTCTCAACTGATGGTATCTCTTGCGCAGATCTATCATGGAATAGATTTGTATCCCTCTCTGTTGATCAAAAAGACCATCTATCCTTAGTAGTGGGTATTTGTTCTTGATAGTGACCCAATTCAATTGTTGGTAGTCAATAGATAGCCTAAAGGTCCTATCATTCTTCTTGGAAAATAATACTAAATCACCCCAAAGTAAGGTACTCTATCTAATAATATCCCTTGTCTAACAATTCTTGCAATTGGAACTTGAGTTATTGCAACTCCATAGATGACATCTTATGCAGTGTCATAGCAATAGAAGATGTGTCGAGTTGTAACTCGATGGTAAAGTCAACATCCCAATGTGGAGGCAATCCTAGTAACTCGTTTGGGAAGACATCCACATACTCACAAACTATTCAAGGTAGACCCAACTCCTGTCTTGCCTCATTCTTAAGTGTGAGATTCGCAAGCCAACCCATCAATTGTCTATGCCAATGAAAGTCATACAAGGCTTGAGGTAAAGCATTGTGCTTTTCTCCCTAAAATTTGAAATAAACACCCTCTGGTGTATAAGCAGTGACCCTTTTCTGATCACAATCAATGATGACTCGATGTACCGTCAAATAATCTATCCCAAGGATGACGTCAAAATCTGATATGTCCATAACCCTAAGGTCCACCATGAGTTGAATCCCCAAGATCTCTCATATCCTTGGCATATATGATCAATGCAAACCCTAACTCTTAGGGAAGAAGTCACATGCAATGGCTCCTCTAAAATCTCAACCTCTAAGCCTAAATCCTTAACATGTGGTACAGAAATGAATGAGTGAGATGCACCCGAATTAAATAACACTTTGCCCATAAACGAGAGAGTAGAAATGTACCTTGAATCACTAAATGGTCCAGTGGCTTATTCTGTGGTGTGATGGCGAAGACTCGCCCTAGGTCCCTAAAGTCCCTACCTACAAACCCTATCCTCGGCCTAGGCCCAAACCCTAACGCATCTGATGGGATAAGGAGAAATGAAAAATGATGGTGGATGCCCCATCAATGACTAGGACTGAGATGTCCCGTAATTTTGAGATCCCTACCTCTGCGGATAATCCTGTTTCTAGTGGCTCAGTTGTTGGCATATTTAGCAAATCTTTTGACCAGCCATCTTGCGAGGATTAACCTTAGCCTTGGCTTTGGTAGCCTCGGCCCTGCCCTTAATACCCTTGTGGGGTAAATGTCATTTGTTTCTTCCCCGAACTAGTGGAAGAGGATTGGACCTCCCTTTTCTTATCCTTAGCACCCGCCTCCCAGATGTTTTTAGTGTCTTCAACTTCCCTCTCAATGGTCATGGTTGTCTCAACCATCGAGTATAGGTTTTGTAGGCCTCCAATCTTTCGTTGGATAGACAACTTCAAGCCATCCTCAAACCTCCTCACTTTAACCAAGTTAGTGGCCATGTAATTGTTGGCGAAATGGGCTAGCGTGGTGAACTTGACTACATATTCCATCACCATCATAGTTCCTTGCTTTAGATCTAGGAAATTCTGGGCTTTCACTTCCCACTCAATGGTCATGGTTATCTCAACCATTGAGTATAGGTTTTGTAGGCCTCCAGTCTTTCGTTGGATAGACAACTTCAAGCCATCCTCAAACCTCCTCACTTTAACCAAGTTAGTGGCCATGTAATTGTTGGCGAAATGGGCTAGCGCGGTGAACTTGACTACATATTCCATCACCATCATAGTCCCTTGCTTTAGATCCAGGAAATTCTGGGCTTTCACTTGCTGCATAGTCGACAGGAAATACTTGCCCATGAAGAGCTCCCGGAACTTTTCTCAAGTCATTGCCTCAATAATCTTTGAGGCCATTGCCATTGCCCAATTCCACCATAGATGGGCCTCTCCCTTAACTTGTAATGTCCCTAGTCTTATCTTAGTGGTGTCGGACGTGATCTCCACGGCCTCCAAAATCTTGTCAACTTGTTGGAACTAATGGTTAACCACCATCGAATCTGCCCCTTCCATAAAAGTCAGTGGCCTATGTGCCTTGAACTTTTGGAGGTTTTTCAAGCCTCCTTGGCCTATGTTGGTGCTGACTTGTACAAGGTAGCAGCCATTATGCCCATAGCCTCCATAAAGGCTTGTTGGTCAAAGGTTGGTGGTGGTGGTGGTTAGTTGTTCTATCCACTCCTTCGACTGTTGTGATGTCCTCTTCCTCTATTTGCCATCTACACACACGTAAGATAGCAATAAACCACTAAATTAGTATCCCAAAGTTAGGGATCAAAGTTGGAAATTTTCCCTCTTGTCTCACTAGTAGGGGGTATGCCACCCAACAATAGACACCAAAACTGTAAACTTTTCCATTATTCCTTTTTCTGACCCCAAGCCTATGTTTTCTAAACCTAGTGTCTCATTCCTATGCACATTTAATCAAGCATATAATCACATCTCACACAACATGTAGCATTTAATGCACATAAAATGTAATACATAATGAATGCAATGGCTTAACCCAAGCTATCCTCAAGTCCAAGGTAATTGGGAACCTAAACTCTAATACCAAGTTGTGTTGCCCCAAAATTTGGGGAGTCTTTTCTCAACCCGTTAATCACTCATTAACCCGATGAATTACCCGTGAGTACCATATAACTTGATAACATGCTGCTACACTCTATTCATCGGAATCATAACCAAAATAGAATTTGGGTAGTCTCCTTTGCACATATGCACTACCCAACACATAACCTGAGTACATATTATTCATAGGACCATTCTAAGGTCTAAATCCCAAAGTTTAGGACTTATTATTATTCATTTACATCATCCAAAGAAGAGCGTTCAAGATGTGAAGGCCCGACAATGTTACATTTCAAATTTTCATGTTTCTAGAAGAGGTATCAATATCTCAAATAAGTGGTATTAGTACCTGAGCCATCTACTTGCTAGGTACCGATGCCTATAAGCATTGTACTGGTACCTGGGCACACTGTCTGTGGGGGTATAAGTACCTTTGAGCATATGTACCAATACCTGAGCACACTGTTTATCGGGGTACTGGTACCTATGTGCCTAGGTAATGGTACCTGAGCTCTACGAATGCTAGGTACCTGTGAGGTACCAATACCTGGAGCGCAGATTTCCTTAAACTTCTCCAAAACTCAATTTTTAGTCACACAACTCATACAACACTCATTCCATTCATTTGTTTTATGAAAGAATAATGTCTAACAGTGTCCAATTACATGCCTTTGTCAAAATACAAGGTTTGTATTTATACAAAGCCAAAACAAAATGTACATGACATTACAACATGTAATTTTTAAGAATCACAACCCGGTTCTTTATTCAACATGGGTCCAAGTGAGGGCCGTCCGTTGAGGCTTGTCCAACACCAGAAATATATATCCCCATAAAGGGTGAACCATGCTCAATAGGGTATCTCCTAAGGAGGCTACTCCCCAACTCAAATGCATATCAAATGTCACATTCAATTCATCACATCAAACATTCATTCAAGTACATACATGTCTTGAATGAATGCTACAATTTTGTGCCATGTCATGAGATGAAACACACGTATGCAATGCAACTGGAGCCTCCACACATGCAATGCCATGCGTATGCATCCGAGCATTCCATGCTCCTGAGGTATTTATGGACTTCCATTAACGGGCACCCAACTGACACGGTATCTATGGACTTTCACCAACGGTTCCGTATACACCAATACACTTATGGATTCAATACCAACGAGAGTTCAATACCAATGGAAGTACGTATCCAAAATTACTGGGTGTTGAATCCAAGAAAGAATCTATCCCTTCTTGCTAACCTGAACACATATTTTCAATGCATACCCATGCGACTCAGTTGAACCGAGGTCCAACTTTCCTGAGCCAACGTATCAACCCACCAAGGATGGTGTTTAATTAAAATATGCACACACACCCACACTCATGTCAAATATCCACGAATGCAATGTTACCCATGCATATGCAAATTTAATGCACAATTACATTTCATGTCATTCTGCAATCAATTGTACAATTGCAATTCATACCACATGCTCATCATATTGCAAGGCATATAATGAACATATGCATTATTCACAATCATACCCAATTTTCTCAAATGTGAATTATATCATAAAGCATATAATAACATTTCATAAAATTACTAAGCATGTTATAGCAATTTCCATTCAATTAGCTCACTTGAACATCTATAGGCATTTTATCAAACACCTATAAGGCACAAATGTAAACATATAGCATGCCCAAATAACACATTCTTCATGATACCCATATCTAGCAATTTCATCAAACCCAAATCATACAAGAATTGGCTTAAACATAGTCTCACACCCATTTTCCATATTCTAGCTACACTAGGTGTATGCTAAACAAGAGAATTCATCTATAATCATTCTACCCATTTCATATACAATCCTAGGTCAGAAATAAACCTAACTAGAAAAGGAATCATACCTTTTGTATCATATATCTACATAGGAGAGGTCCCAAAGATCCCAAATGAAGCTTCCAAAGCTCGATCCCAGAAATCCCGTCTTTGTGATTTTGGAAAAACTTGCGATCTTTGGGAGGGCTTTGTAGGTCTCATCACGTAAAACGAATTTAGTTCTTGACCCGAATCAATCCGATGGTTGGATCATTGTGAAATGGAGGAATAAGCTTGGAGAACCCTGAGATTTCTCTCTTCTTTATCTCTTTTTTGGAAGTGTTTGGTTGACCAATTTCTTCCCCTTTTATACTCCTCAAATACTTGGCCCACAATGCGCCACACGTCCCTCTTTTGATTTGTCTAATTTTATCCCGAATCAATTAAATCTTGTTCCATATCAAATTTAGCGTATTTTTATTGAACTAATTTTAAATTATTTCAAAGTTTTTGTGAATAAAATCTGATCTCATTTATTTTAGTCGCACGATACCCAATTGCCTCATAAAAGGTAAAAAATCTGATTGTCTTAAAATTCGATGATAATTGACTGGATAGCTTGATTTTGTAATACGAATCCAACGGTGAGGTCAGTTTCATCCGAGTTCTAGAAAATTTTGGCCCTTTTTAATACGAATCCAACCATTTTTTCCTTTTTAATAAAATTTTAATTTTTCCTAGATTTTGCATATTACCATAAATCCTAAAAATGAGTCTCAAACTTGACATCAAAACTCTTTTTGGATTTTTCTATTTCTTTTGTTTTTTGGTTTTTCATACTTCTCTTGTTTTTGGATTTTCACCTTTTTAATGTTTTCGTATTTTCTTATAGAAAAAAAAAACAAAGAAAAATATATACAATGTAAGACCCTACGGTGTTCAATGAAGTGTATTAAAGATCATCTAGGTCCATACTATTACCTTTTCTACTTCTTATGGGCCATGACCTTGCTAGAAGCACTCGGGGCCTCTAACTTGGATGAGATGGTGAATATCTCAAAGTCCTCCCTATCCACCTATACTTGTTTTCCCTTCCTAAAACTCAGGTTAGGTTGGGGAATGGGTGGGGTACTAACTCTTTTCTCCCCGGATATATATAGATCAATTTTGAACTTGGGGGTAAAAGAAGCTTTATGCACTCTAGCATGTGGTCCATTATAAGATCATGCATTCCTATGCTTGGACTCATAAGCCTTCCAAAATCGTTGAAAAATTTAAGGTTTAAAGCTTTAAGGCTTTGGATTGGTTAGCTAGATGCACAAGCTTCTTATTTAAGGTATCCCTACTTATCATTCAACGCCTACTGTGACAACCATGTTCTCCACAAATATAACACAAATTATGATTGGGTCTCATAAATCACATCCTTCTTTGAGTTATTACCCTTACTATTTTTAGTCTTTTTAGGACTTCTGATTTCTTGTAGGGGTGATGGGTTGGTGTGTTCTTTTATGTGGCCTAAACCACACTTATCACCTACACTCTTTCCCATAGATAACATTCTATCAAAATTTTCATTGCCTTGGGGAAGTCTTTTAAAGAGTTCATTTGATTCATGAAGATCTTTATCAAGTTTTGCACATTTTGACTAAAGATTCTCTTTTGACTTTACAACCTTTTGACACTCTCCCTTGAGGAAGCTTTTACTTCTTCCCTTACCTAAGCCCACATATTTGAGCTTTGGACTTAACTAATTCCATATGAAGTGTTTTTCTATCATCTTCACTTCAGTTCACTTGATCACCCAAGGAAAGCACTTTCTTTTATTGTTTGAGGAATTGTACATACAATTGATCGTATACATCATGTATATCCTCAAAACACTCTTCATCCTCCAAACATGTGGGGACTTCTTCTTCAAAGACTTCTACCATCATGGTAGGACTTGCCTCAACTTCACTCGTTGAAATTTTTCTAAGGGGATAGGAGTGTTAACCTACAAAGGCCGTAAAGTTATCTTTATAATTAGAAGAGGAGTCATTACTAGGGTTTGACTCACTTCATTATCATTTTAAGTGGCCTTCATATCTCTCCTCTTTTCCTTAGGAATGTCTTTCTTGGTTCGATTAGGGCATTCTGAAGCAATATGTCCAAATCCTTGACATTCAAAGCATTGGAAACCTTGTCCCTTTCTCTAAATCTTGTGTCAAGAGTTTTTTCCCCCTCTCTCTCTTTCCTCCTTAGGAGTAGTAGGTTTACTAGGCTTTCCTTTCAACCTTGAGAACTCCACATTGCTAACCTTGAGTTATTTTTTGAACTTCATGCAATTAAGGCTAGGTCCTCCTCTCCTAATCGAAGTGACTCAGATTTACCTCCCTTTTGTTTCGTTGAGCTCAAGGGAATGCCCTTTTCTTTCTTTAGGGATGGAAGTTTTATCTCCAAAGTCAATATCAACCAAACTAGATTTTCAATCGACACCAATTCCATGTTGACACTCATTTTGACACCATGTTGACACTCATTTCCAAGAATGTGACTTTAGCATGAAACCTCTAAGGCAGAGATCTCAAAATTTTTCACTTGATGGCCACTTCTTCAACCTTGGTAATTAATGCAAAAGATGAATTTATAATGTCTCACACTTTAGCTTAAAATTCACTAAATATATCGTCATCTTGCATCCTTAAAGTATCGAACTAAGAGGTGTACCTTTAGAGTTTAGACATCTTCACCCTGGAGGTCCCTTTGTGAGAAACAACCAAGATGTCCCAAGCCTCTTTGAAGCCTTGCAATTTGCGATTCTACGGAACTCATTTGGTGTCATGACATTGAATATCGCATTCAAACCTTTAGAGTTCCACCCCACTAACTCTATCTTGGTCTTTGACCAAGTCCTTGGGGATTTAACTTCAACCATCGCTTCACCACCTTCGATTTCTATGGTGGCATTGGGAGAGCTATAACCCTTTTGCACTATAAACCATAATCTCTCAAAAATTGATTTAAGAAATGCTCTCGTGCGAGCTTTCAAATAAGCAAAGCTAGAACTATTAAAGAGAGGTGGTCATGCAATTGAGCCTCCTTCTTTTTGAGAATCCAGTTGACACTAAATAGTATCAAAAATAAATCTCTAGAAGGCAAACTAGGTATGTAAGAAAAAATAAGAAATGTCCAAAAAGTGTCTATGGACTCAGGGCAACCATGCTCTGATACCAGTTGTTGTTCTGGGGGGAAACCTGATATGGATCTTCCCTCATGATTACACACGTGGACCTATAGAATTTTTTTACCTAGATGGGTAAATAGTTTTTCAATTTTAAGCTCTATTGATTACTAATAAAAACTTAATAGACTACAGTTACCTCTTCTCAATCAAATATGACAATTAATGATGAGACCACAACCCTTTACACTCATGACGATTGATTGTTAATTAATCTTCAATTAATTCACTCAAGCAATCAATCTCTCGAAAAATCCCAAAACCCAAATCTAATGCACAACTACAGATGGATGGATAGTCAATCAATCATTCCAACAAACACATAGTGCATGTGTGTGCTAACAACCACAAGTGTGTACAATAAATAATAATGACCACAAGTGATTTGTTAATGCGGAAAACCATCCTCAAAAAAAATTGCGGGGAACCACTTAAGGTTCACCAAAAATCTAATCCACTACTCTCTAAGTCAACATACAAGTACTCAAGTCATATACCTCTACCAATACTATGTCTACATGCTTCTTTTCTTGTTGTCTATTTGCCAAAGGGCCTCCTTCAACGTCTAGCATAGATTCAATTGGACATCCCCGCCACACGGGTCGTGTTGGTTCAAGTAATCATGGGCATGCCAATGATTTCTGATATGCACACACCAATGGGTTTCATTCTAAACCATTGACACCAATTTTTGAGGTTAGGTAGAATCTTTAGTGGTAGCCTTTACGTTTAGGGATCTAGGTTAGTGGTGGAAGCTCTAAAGGTAGAATATATGTTTTTTCTTTTATAAATGAGCACTCCTCCAGTGATCTTAAAGGACCGCTTGAGTGAGCTCTGTGCAATCCTCCATGGCCTTTTCCCATCTAATTTCCTATGTCATAAAGAGATCACTCTAGATAAGGCTGGCAAGCATAGATCATTCCCTACCATTTTTTAAAGCACAAACCAAGCAAAAAATTTGTCCCCTAGAGCACTAAAGGGTGTTGCTCAAGAGGGGTCTGATAGTGGGTCAATCTATGTTTTCAAAACACACAAATGGTTTAGAAAAAATTTTATTTTCAAAACACCTAGGAGCCATACTGGGAATACTTCCAATTAATTTTCGAGGGTTTATCTTAAGTGTCTAGGTCAGTACCTTTGTCCTAAGAATGAAGGTGCATATGGAGGTTGAATAATGTTTCCTTAATGCTTGATCTCCTCCCTCCAATGACGCTTTCGGATCTTCAATTTGATAGCATCATGACCATGAAAAATGTTGAGATTTACAATAGACTCTACGAAATTAACCAATTACAAAATATGATCTAACAAAACCAAATCAAAGTGTGAATATCATGATTTACAAAACAACATATTTTTTTTTCCTTTTTCTAATAATTTTTTTTGTATTTTTCTCAAATAACATAAACGTAGAAAAATATGCATAACTATGCAATAACAAAGGAAAAATAAAGCAATTACAAATAAATCCTAAAAGATCCCCAATTAGACACAAAAAATATTTTTGGGTTATCATATAACAAACCAAAAGTCCACACTCTCAGCTCACCTACCTTTTAGGTGACTCAACCTCCTGGTATCCCTTGGGACTTCCAACTTAGTAGAGGTGGTGAGCTTCCCAAGATCCTCACATCTCACCCATATTTGTTTTCTCTTCAAATCTCTCGGGTTAGCTCGAAGAATGTGTGGAAGACTCTCTCTCTCTCTCTCTCTTAATTTCACCATTTGAAGTTTCGCTCGTAAGGAAGAGTGCAAGCCTACTAAAGCCATGAACTCTTCATCATCTCTTTGAGAGGAACTGTCCTCACTTATTGTGGATTCCTTCATTTCCTTTATCATCTCTATGGGCAATCTTTCTTCTTCCAATTAGGATATTCGTAAGCTATGTGTACAGATCCTTGACACTTGTAGCATTGGATTCCTTACCCAAATTTCTTTTCCCACTTATTTTCTCCTTTCCTTGGAAAATTTAGGTCTACTTGATTTGCCTTTCGACCCTAAGGACCCAACTCCTCTAGCCTTGACATACTTTCTAAAATTTCTCGTAAGTTAGGCTAAGTCCTCTTTTCCCAAACAAGGTGACTCTGTTTTATCTCTCTCTTTCCTAATAGAGAACCAAGCCATGCCCTTTGACTTCTTGGGCAGTTGGTTATTCATCTCAAAAGTCAAGATAGACCCAACTAGGTCTTTTATTCACAATGTCTCTAAATTGACTCTCATTTCCAAGTTCATCACCTTAGCATGAAACCAATTCAATAGAGATTCAAGATTTTCCATTTCATCACGGATTCATCATACTTGGTACCCCAATATCACTCAAGATAACATAAAAATCACTAAATATTTCACCCTCTTGCATCCTTAAAGTTTCGAATTGAGAGGTGTACCTTCAGAGATTATACTTCTTTACTAAGTGAGTCCCTTCATGGGTAGTTTCTACGATGTCCCATTCTCTTTGGAAGTCTCATAGTTAGAGATCGTCCAAAACTCGTTTGGACATGGTATTGAATATCAAATTCAAGACTTTCTAGTTTCACCCCTACAGACTTGTACTCAAGGTTTGACCAAGTATTTAGGGGTTTTGGTTCGGTCATCAAAACATTACCATCAGGAATAGTGATGGTAAGAGGGTTTCAGCCCTCTAACACACTCATTTGTCTATACATTTTAGAAACACCTCCAATATGCATAATTAGACCCATCAAAGAGTGGAGGTCTTACAACTAAACCTCCTTCCTTTTAAGAATCCATCAATGACTAATTGGTAGTCACAACAAATCTTAATCAACAAAAACTAGGTCAAAGATGCTATGAATGTCTACAAAATATTTTCACTCAATTATACATGAGCAATCCAACGTGAGACTTAGAGGGGTGAATAGGTTAATTTTAATTCGGCTTCGACAACCATCAATTTTAACCTAATTCTACCACAATGACCTGTACTCAAATTAATATATCAATTAAATGTGATAACTTTTTTAGCAAAAACAACCCAAACTGGCCATGTGAATTTACGTATAGATTTATCAATTTATTGAGTGATGTGGGAAAAACTAATTATAGTGATGGAGGCTCTATGGATGCTCCAGCTCTTGTAACATTACCATTGGAAGACCAGTTAAGCTATGGGAGTGCAAAGGAAAGCTAGGAGGAAAGAGAATCCTGACAATCAGCTCTCCCTACATTGCTAGCACGTGAAAGAAGCAATCTAGATAACGTTATCCATAATTTGAAAAATCATAGGAGTCTCCACCCCTAACCAATCATATTTGGGATTCAAAAAAAACTCTTCTACGACATATTGCATATAATTGCCATGCTAGAAAAACACAACAAAATAGGTTCATGCATAAAACCCTCACTAACTATAGTGGACCCAAGACTAAGTGGATATCAGAGGCCAATCATTGATTGTGTTGTGTTGGTGTGGTTTCTTGATAGTGGATGATCAAGGCATAAGACGAGAGATAAATTCAAGTTTGCAAACCTATCAAATGAGTATGGTGGATATTTAACATTTGGAGACAATGCCAAAGGAAAAATCATTGGTATTGGGAATTTGGGTAAGATATCTTCACTCCAAATTAAAAATGTCTTGTTGGTAAATGATTTGAAACATAAATTACTTAGCATAAGTCAATATGTGATAGAGGCTATAGGATTACCTGTGAATTTAATACTTGCAAAATAGAAAACATAGTAGAAATTGCATATTATTTGTTGCTAAAAGAGTTGAAAATGTGTATGTTGTGGATCTTGATGACCTATATGATCAAAATGTCAAATGTCTAGCCATAGTTAAAAATGAATCTTGGCTTTGGCATAGACGATTAGGACATTCTAGTATAGATACACTTTCTAAACTTGTTAGAAAAGACCTTATAGAAGGCCTATCCAAAATCAAGTTTGAAAAGGACAAGGTTGTCAACCATGTTAACTAGGAAAGCAATGGAAGAGTATATTTAAGCCCAAAAACTTCATTTCCACAACTAGGTCACTCGAGCTCATTCACATAGATTTTGTTTGGTCTATCTAATGTGATTAGTTTAGGTGGTAAAAGTTATGCATTTGTCATAGTTGATGACTACTCTAGGTACACATGGGTTTTTGTCTTAGACAAAAGGATGATGCCATAGAGATATTAGAAATTATTGTAAGAGAGTTGAAAATGAAAAAAGATACTTGATCACTCATGTTAGAAGTGATCATGGTGGAGAATTTGACCAACATAAGTTTGAGAATTTTTGTCTTCATAAAGGTTATAGACGTGAATTCTCGGCTCCTAGAACATTACGCCAAAATGGTGTAGTAGAAAGAAAGAATATGACTTGATGGTGTGCATCACACAAATGAATAGAGCTTAAAGATTAGTGGACCACTGAATAGCTTAGTCAGAGCTCCTAGGCTCTTATGATCTGAACAAAGGGAATGGGGGTTTGCACATAGAGAGTTTATGATGGTTCACCAGCTCGGGAGCTCGGTTAATCCACTCTAAAATGAGTTTCTTGCTCCTAGGTTGATTATATTGATAAAGAGGGGAAGATTACAGAGGATATTTGCTTAGGCTAGCCTTCTTCTTGTAACATTTGTGCCTATTTTGCAATTCCTAAAGACATCATTGAGACGGTCACAACTTCTTTGCCCAAATGCAAGGCCATTAAGTTATGCATGGTACTTGGGTGAAAGCCAAATGTCTTCTATGCTATTCCTATGGAGGTGTAGTTGCTAGGGAGGAGGTATCGACCTCAAGTTCCCTAGTCATCATGATGGGCTGAGTTGCTTGAGCTTGGAGGGTCTAAGCTAAAATCCCAAGCTCAACCTTAGAAATATTTTGGGTATCATTAGGACTATCATAGAAATGAGTAAAACCATGCTTCATGAATATGGCCTACCAAAGTATTTTTGGGGTGAAGCCATAAATTGTTCTTGTTACATCCTTAATAGAGCTTTAATTAGACCAATTATCAAGGAAAATCCTTATGAGTTATGGAACAATAGAAAGCCAAAAATTGGGTATTTCAAAGTTTTTGGATGCAAATACTTCATATAATCAACAAGTAGCATTATTATAGCCTCTACATCCAAATTTGGACTAGATAACTTATAAGCACATCACTAAATCTTGACAAAGACGAAAATGGAAAAGATGTGGATATAAAGCTTATATAGAGAAATGATAGATAGCTTACTTTATCTAATGGCTAGTAGACACAATATTATGTTTAGTGTATGCTTACATGCTAGATTTTAAGCCAATCTAAAAGAATCACACCTAAGTGCGGTAAAGAGAATATTTAGATACCTTGGGGGGGACCACAAGTTTGGGATTATCCTAAGAATTCATCTTTTGAACTCATTAGCTATTCGGATGCGGACTTTGCTGGTTGCAAAGTTGATAGGAAAAGCACTAGTAGCACATGTCAATTTCTTGGACACTCACTTATTTCTTGGTTTAGTAAGAAACAAAATTTGGTTGCCTTGTCTATGGACGAGGCTGAATACATTGCCACCAGATGTAGTTGTGCAAAATTTCTTTGGATGAAGCAAACTTTAAACGATTTCAATATAGATTTCAATCATATTTCCATTAGATGTGATATTACTAGAGCCATAAATCTTACCTAGAATCCAATTCAACATTCTAGGACTAAACACATTGAGATTAGGCACCATTTCATTAGAACATATGTTAAAAATGGTGATATTGAACTTGAGTTTGTTAGGACTGAGGATCAATTAGTGGACTTCTTTACCAAACTTCTAAGCAAGGAGAGATTTAGCTCAATTAGGAGAAAATTAGGAATTATAAATCCCTGCGAATAGAGATTAAATAGAAAGGATAAAGGAGAGCATGAAAAACTCAAATGGAGGTTGAACTGGCTTACTAGTTTCTGGCATACTGGATAGAATAGAATCAGCATACCGAATGAGCTACATCATCACACTGATTGACCTCAGGTACCATGAACCAGCATACTGGATAGCCAAACTGGCATGCCAGATGAGCCTCTGATTCTTTTTTTTTTTTTGGGATAAAAACGTATTTTTGCTTTAAAATCCCCAATTCCTCTATTTGTATCCCATAAAACCTTCTAAAACTAATTCTTCTTCAAACCCCAATCTCATATCTCTCTTCTCACTACCACCTCTCTCTATGTCTCTCTCTCTCTTCTTCTCTTCAAACTAAAGCATATCAAACACCACAAAAATCCTAGATTAAAGCTTCCTCTACCATGGCTTCAAAGAGAATTAATGGAGTTGGGGAATCATCTACTGCCCAAGAAAGGAGATCCAGGAGGAGGACTGACCTAGCCTTATTGAATGAGGAATGTAGAAATAGGTGGCCAAGGTATAAACAAAAATATTTTTCTGAGAGTCAATCCATTAAAATTGATGACCTAGACTATGTGGATGTAGATACAATGCTGAGAGACACTACTTGCAAGCCCTTTTTTGAACTTAATGAAGTCTTTTATCCTAATCTAGTACGTAGATTTTATAAAAATTTATATCTAAAGCAATTAGGCATTATCAAATCTATGGTGCAAGGGAAAGTGATAAAGCTATCACGAAAGAAATTAGTCAAGATTTTGGGGGTTCCTAATGAAGGAGAAAATATTTTCTTTAGGGAAAGGGAAAAATTAAAGGACTGTGTTGATAATGAAGCTAGTTGCTTGAACATTGTGTTTGGTAAGAAACATGTCATGGGACAAAAGCTCGAGGCAAAGAATATGATTCCAGTCCCTAGGGTTATCAACAAAATTATGATCAAGATCGTTCTTCCTTGAGGTGGTCACTACAATGAAGTGACTCAGTTTCAAGTTATTATTATGTGGCATTTTGACTGATAGAAAATTGAATTTGCCCTTTATTATCATGCAATACAGGCACTTGGTTGAGAAGGAACACAAGACTCCCATAAAGTATGCTTCTCACCAAAATCTTTAAAACCCTTGACACTAACTTAGAGCACGAGGAGTGTATTGTAGGGAAGACATTCTTTGACAGCACCACACTCAAGCAAATAGGGATTGAGACTATTCATGAATTTCACATTAGGCAAGTAAGGGAGATAGAAGCAAGAGAAAGAGCTGAGAATGTGGATGTGCAAGAGGGAGTAGGAGGTGAGATGGAAAGAGAAGAATAGAATCTCTCACACACTGTGGAGATTCAAGACCTTGATGATGAGGCTATACAAGATGAGGGTGCATTTTTCTTGTGAGGAGTTTAATAGCTTGAGTAGGTTAGTGGTGACTCTCACTACTAGTGTGGCAGGCTTACAGACTAAGATTGATGACATGATGGGCTTTCTCTAGACTAGATTTGGGACACCACCTCCTCCTCCACGACCACCTTCTGATAGATTTTATCATCCCTAGTGATCCAGATGATGATGCATTCATGGACATGGACTTCTAGAGGATCGTGGACCATTAGTCATAGTTAGTATTGATTGTCTACTACTTAGGACTTTTCATTTTGTTTTCACTCTAAGACTCTTAAAGTCTTTTTGAGTGTTACGATCTATGCTCTGGGAAGTCCTTTTGACTACAACTATGTTGAATGATCTTATTTTTGCTTTAGCATGGATGTTATTCCTTTTTTATGCTTAAAATGATCTTCATGCTTAATTGTTATGATCATGATGAAGATATTCTAGCCTTGTGCACTATCTATTGCCTTTCTTTCATATAATTGACATTGGGGATATGCATAAACAAAAGTAAATGATCTATACTACATATGTATCATGTTTTTATGCTACATTCTCCTACCTTTGGCAAGTGATTGTAACCCATGAATATTTTTATTTTGATGATACCAAAGGGGGAGAAATATGTGTATGTGTATCAATATGTATCATTGTTTGATACTACACTTTCAAAGGAGATACACACATAGACATGTTTGTATTTAAAACAAAATTTTTCAAAACATTTTGAGAGAAAAGCATGTTTGATATGCGCATAAGTTAAGGGAGAGTCTCAGTCAATGACCTCAAAATGATTTTAGATGTAGCATAAACTTAGGGGGAGCATATGCATGTTGAATGTAATATTATTGCTTAGCATGTAGAATGGTTTATGTTTTTGAGATCATAGATGTTTTGTCATCATCAAAAAGGGGAGAATGTTGACCTATTGCTTATTAAAGCATGGTTTAGATGATTATCAAAGCATCTACACTATGATCTAATGTGTAAATTAGATGGGTATTTAATTGAATGAAAGATGTGAAAGAAAAGGAAGAAAGGGATGTGCAAGCGAGGCGGAACCAGAAGTGTAGAAGAGACAAAGTGCAGAGCTAAACCGACAAGGACTGCAGGACATCCGACATGTCGGATGTGGAGCTGGCAGCCCTTGAAGATCACTAAAGTTTGGCATGGGAAGAATGAACTAGTTAGGTCCACATCTTATCTAGCATGCTAGATGAGGAGGAACTAACATGTCGGTTCAGTGAAGCGGCATGCCATATGGGAACCGACAGCCTCATTAGCTTATAGTATCCCATGTGCCTTGTTGATCCAGAAGTATCTACAAGCAACTGGCATGTCGATTCAACATTTGGCAGGAGCTCTACCTGAATTTGATGATCTGGTATGCCGGATTAGGAACCAGCATACCGATTGAAGACCATTTGGCATAGTAATAACTAGAATTTTTGAAGAAATTCAAGGGCCTTGGGTCCAAATATAAATAGGGGTCTTCAATGCATTTGAAAGAATTTTTGCCACTTTGTATTGGTGAGCTAGAAGCCAAAAGAGAAAGTGATCATTCATTGCAAAGTTATTTGTTTGTGTGTAAGCTTCAATATACACTCTTCTTGTCTTGTTCTTTAGATTGACAGAATCTTATTGTAAAAACAAGAGAGAGTGTGGTAGATTGTTCTTCTTGAGTGAAGCTTATAAATAAGGAAATTTGTATTGTACTCAAGGAAGAGAAAGGTGTAAGGGTTAGGGATCTCATCCATTGAAGAGATTCAAGGAAGAGAAAGGGAACCTCCAAGTGGAAAAGGAAGAAGTGGACGTAGGCCAAGTGTTGGGCCTGAACCATTATATATTCTTGTGTTTGCATTCTCCTTCTCTCTCTACTTTATTTTGTGTTTATTACATATATACACACCATCATTCACATATCATCTAATCAACATATGACAACTCACATTTGTCAATTTTACAATGTCCATTGATTCAATGTATGATTGATTGATCATCGATTTCCTTGTCCATCCCTTTCTTGCCTCTAAACAAAGTCTGTAAGTTAACTAAATGGAAAGAATTCTTGCTAGTGAAATTCAAATTTTAAATTGGGCATTAGCTTTGAAACCTAATTCACCTCCCCCTCTTAGGTTTCACTTTGGGCCAACATGTGTTTAACTAGATTTTGGTTTGAGTGATGATGTGCAAGACTATGATCTTCAAGCTTCATCCAAAGATATATATCTTTGTACTAGATAGAGATTTAGGACATATGCATAAGTGTTGAGAGTAGATTTACAATTTTGTTTAATGATTTGGGGTTGTAATCTTTATTTCAAACTTATGAGTTTTGTCATGAAATTTCCAAAGGGGGAGATTGTAAGATCATGTATTGTAATTTGCTAATTTAATGGAATCCATTGTAAAATCTCAGCCATTTCCATGGTCAAGATGCTATCCAGTTCAAGATCTAAAAGCGTCATTGAAGGAATAAGATCAAGGATCAAAGCTACATCATTCAACCTCCATACGCCCTTCATGCTTAGGATAAAGGCAATATCTTAGACCTAAAATGAACCCTTAGTTATTTTAACTTTAGGATGATTAGGATAAAAATAGAAGGAAGTGATCTGATTATACCTCCTAGGTGATTTTAAAATAATTATTTTTTCCAAATCAATTATGAGTTTCGAAAAGATAGTTTGAATCACAATTGGAGCCCTTTGAGCAACACCCTTTAGTGCTCAAGAGGATAATTTTGTATGGTTTTCGGCTTAAAAATCTATAGAGACCGATCTATGTTTGCTAGCTTTTACTAGAGTAGTTTCTTTATAACTTAGAGAAGGAAATGGGAAAAGGCCACAAAAGGCAGCATAAGTCTCACTCGAGCGGTCCCTGCCTTTGTTGTGTTTGAACGTTATTTTCACTCCAATGACAACTGCCTATGACCGACCTCCCACCGATCGAGCGGTCATTTGCAAATTTAAATTTTCTTATTTACTAAGTCTAATCTTATTCCAGACCTATAAATAGGGAAAACCTTTCTGACATCTAGGTCTGTGAGAGTCTCTTGTGAGACTTGGAGGAGAGAAATCTATCCTTCAACCTTGAGAATTTCCACTACAACCTAGATTCCTAAGATCCAAAGGTACCACTAGTGATTCTTTTAATCCTCACCACTTGGAAAAGAAGAACCCATTAGTGTGTGCATATCAAGATTGTTGGCGTGCCAATAATCGCTTGAGGCTTAGACAAATCGTGCAGTGTGGAAGTCCAGTGAAGTTACGCTAGACGTCAAAGAGGGAGTTTCAGCAAAGAGACACAATAAGGAAATGAGCCATCTAGCCATAGTATTGGTACTTGTATGTTGACTGAAAAGTAGTGAATTAGGCTTTAGTGAACTCCAAGTGGTTCTTCACAATTTTTCTGATGAGGATTTTTATGTCAACAAATTGCTTGTGTCTCTTATTGCATTGTTAGCACACACGTGCACTATATTTGATATTTTGATTACTTGATATCATATCATCCATCTAGTTGTGCAATTAGGTTTGTGGGCTTCTTGGGATCGATATGAGATTGCTTATGAGTGGATTAATTGAATATCAATTTAATCAATCATCATGTGTATTAAGGGTTGTGGTGACTAAAGGGGTTCTTACATTCATTGCTTCATATTTGTGAGAGAGAGATAATGGGGGTAGACATATATTTTAATTTGTAATTAATTTGGGCTAAAAATCAAAAATCTTTCAGCCCCTCTAGGTTAAGTATCTTGGTCTCTACATGTATAATCATGATAAAAGATCCACTTCGGGTTCCCCTCCTAGAACAACAATACACTTGATCCATGATGAGTATGTTATCAATCATCTTAAACTCAAAATATTTCATAATTAGATATTTGTTTGTACCTTGCTTCTCAAAACATACATTTTTGTTTCCGTGTATTCCAAATTTCATGTGGAGACTTCAATGATACATAGATACCATACAATTGATCGGACAATGTGTTCAAAATATAGTCTCGACAGACAAATTTATCTTCCTTTAACTTCTTTCATTCTTTCTTAACCTGATCAGTGTCTTCAATTTTATTTTTTGGGGGAATAGGTTGCAGCTTTAGATCTAATACATAAGCAAGCTTCAACGAAATGAGAAGAAACATCATCTTGTCCTTTCCAACGAGTGAAATTCGTTCCATCCAAACGATCCAATTTCACAAAGTCTTAATTTATGACTTTGAACGTAACACTTGATTCAATAGTCATTGCAAATATCACTTCAAAAATTGTTGGGAAATTATGTCAAGTATATTGAAAGTAACATCAAGACTTTGAGACAGGTAAGATTATTTTCTTTAAAGTGATATTTTGTCTTCACTCAAAGAGTTTGCTAGAGGTTTCTGACAAATCACTTCCAGGATACAATAAAGCCTTAGATGAAGAACTACAATTAACAATCTTGAAGAACTTCCAAAGAAAATTTTTGAACAGTTTTAAATTTGAGACAGACAGAGAGAAA
>CAUOFW020007646.1:0-20282 GCA_963454935.2 Ilex paraguariensis | reverse complement strand
AAATACGTTTTAACTCCGAAATTCATTCCTAACTTTTAATACACCCAATATTACCTCTCCCAAGGTTTTTTGACCTTTCAGATTCAATGGAGGCATTATTTTGACCTAAAACATTAAAAACTTGCCTAATCACCATTCTCAAGCTTACCTTTCAAACTAAATTTGACTTGAAAGTCAATTCTTCCGAAACTCAAACTTCATGATCAATTTTTTAACAATGATTTGAGGTTTATACAATCTTTTTGTTCATGCTAGGACAAATATTAAGATGATATTATTTTTATTTAATTCTAATACGGGGTCTTACATGACTGGCTATCCTTTGCTCTCTTCTTCCCATACAAGCCTCTAGAGACTTATTTCTCGAACAAGAGGAAGCCATTCTCTACGGGGGTGCAATGACATCAGAATCAGGTTCAACTAATTACCAAATGTTTCATGCGAATGTGACCTAAACTGTACACTATTGCTCACTTTCTTTTTTCTTTTCCTTTTTTTTTTTGTAATTTTATTTGTTATATATAAGCGTAATTCATCATGTGGAGCTGGAAAATTAAGAATCCAACAGTTTGATTGAAGGATTATTATTTTTTCAAGCACAACACACCTGCCAACTAAAGTTGCCTACCTGTGTTCTCATTGACAAAAAGCACATGAAAGAAGCGAGAAAAAAACATGACTAAAACCATATGCACCCTCAATTTCCAGCTATTAGAGCATCTTCAATTGACACTCAAATATTTACTCAAATTTGAGTAAAAAACTTGAGTTGGTACAAATTACTATAATAGAGAAATTTAAATATTTACTCAAATCTTTAAAAAAATTTCCATATTGTCCCAAAAGCTCATCAACAATGACAGGCAACGATATTGTAGATCCTTGTCTGAAGTTGAAATGAAGTGGTTATCTTCGGTGCCTCCTAAATGAAAATTGAGAGAATAAATGATATGGTTCAGTTACAAAAATATGCACGAAATGATGCAGGAATGAAAGTGTGCAGGGATGATGCATCATACGAGTTCGAAGAAATAAGTACACGGGATTAACATTGTGCATGTACAAGGCACAAAGGAGCATAATTAAATCTCAATATTATAACTTCCAAGCAATCTGGGACTTTAATGTCAGGATAATTATAGCCCTAGACCCTTTGTTTGTCGGGACTTCTTTTTGTTCTTCATCTCATGTACGCTATTTCATCTGGCCTTGGTTTAGATCAAAAGAGTTGGTCTCAGTGTTTCTACCACCATTCTCTTCCAAGGTTGCATGGAGGCAACCGACAAGTGCATCAAGTCCACCAGCTGTTTAGGACGGCATAGGCATTGTGCTAGTGGGGTGGGGTTGGGTGGGTGGGGGTTGGGAGATTGCCAAGTTCCACTATGAAAAAAAAGGCATTTTAGCTGCGAGTTTGGAAACGGTAAAATTTGTCACAGAAGAATGATTGTGGGCGACAACTTTCATTATTTCTCGTTAAAATAGATTTTATGAAGTTTTTGGTTGCAAATTATTTCAGTCGTTGCTAAAAAGCATCTCAAAAGAATTGCCTCCAAATTTTTTTGATGCTAATGGGGGCACAAACTGCTAATTTTATTAGCGACAAAATATTTTCTTGATCGCTATATTTTGGGCAAAAAGGAAAAAATTCAAAATTTCATCCTCGAAAAAATTCAAAATTTCATCCTTGAAACATTTCCAACATAAGAGTTTTTAATTATTTTTGGCTGACGTTACTTTGGAGCTAATGAAGAATAATACCCCTTTCCATTATGAAGAGGACAACTATTGGTATGGACTTTGGTTTTGCCAAACTGGTCGAGGACCGGAGAAATTTGAGGATTTGAGCTCCCCTACATCGCGAGAGAGCTACTGGGGGTGGTGGTTCTTTTAGGTATTGTCTGATTGTGTTACCGTCATGGGACCTTTGGGGTACCTTATCGGCTCAATCAACGAATGGTATTCATGGTAAAGAATAGTTTTATGTGATTGTATAAAGAATAGAGCTAAGCGCAACCATTATTTATAAAAGGAATTCCTAGTATAAAAGTAATTCAACATAATTTATACAACGAAAAGCATATAAGATAAAGATAAATAACTCATCAATCATGAGTATCTAGACTATATAGATAATGGCGGGTATCTAATAGAGCTAAGCACAACCATAACATTCTCATCTCATCCAAAAGCTTTCTTCAATTGGACACAACATCCATGATCTCAGCAACAGATTTGGAATGGTTGACACTGCTCTCTCTCAATATATATATATATATATATATATATATATATATAAAGAGGGAGAGAGAGCATTGAAACCTCACAAGTTGACGTGCAAGATACCATTTCATTGTTAAAATTTTTTATTTTTCATTTTTTTTTAATACAAAATGTTCAGACTTGCACTGACTACTATTTCGAGTTCAACAGTAGCCACCGTAGCTTGAGCTAGATTAAAGGCGGTCTCTGAGGAACAAGAGTAGTGGATTCTTAAGGAATGTGAGAAGAAATTGAACTTGGAGCCTCTGAATTATCAAATACCAAACTGAACCACTAAACCACTCCTAAGGGTTCATTGTGAACACTTGACATCTTGCTTTGAATGTTTTAGAGCATATTCCATTTTGTCTTACTCTTGGTTTCTCAAAGTGAAGGGTTATATATTGTTGATGCAAATTTTGGGTTGTCCCTAGGGTAGAATCACCTGAAAAAGATGTCCAAGAGGCTTGTGGGTATTTTTTTTTTTTGATAAGCACTTGTGGGGTTGAGCATCCACGCTTAAGTCAGTCTCAAGGTAATCAAAGTTGTACGTAGCTTAGAATTGAATGCTTATTGCATCAACCAACAGAGTATTTGTGGGGTTTGAAGAGTTTGAGTTCCAGTAAGCATGAAATCCAGTTCTGGCTACCAGTCTATTAGTTAATTGTTAGGTCCATTTCTCGATTTGTGCGTGTCATCCTTGCGCAGGAGTCATGCCAATCTTCTCTGTATCGTTCCAATTTTATCGGATGTCCCCAAAGGGACTAATTAATTGTTAGGAGGATGAGGTGGTTGCTTAATTCTAATGGAGCTTATTTACAATCTTCTTGGATCTATAGTTATCTCTTGTTACTTGTCACATGGTGCATTACTAGTATATATATATGTAGTTAGTTAGTTTTGTCAACAATGTTCTTGGTCATTTAGTTGCAGTATTAAAGGACGAATTAGATTCATAATAAATGACAACTCTTTAATCCAACCTTGCATTTAGTTGTTAAAGGCATTCCGTATTATACATTGATTTATTTAAAATGCGTATACGAATAATATGTTTTTTCCGTACTATTGAGCGAATTATAATATCGTTTGAAACGATGCCATCACCAGATAAATTTACGGTCCGCAAATGGTGATTTGATTAGAGTCAAGAACATGAATTACATTGACTATATGGACATTCTCGAACTGAAAGTTTAAGTACTAACGAGCTAAGAATTGAGAACTGTGTGCATCATATTTCTTACACAGATTCATTCATGTGCTTTTTCTTTTTTTCTACGACAACCCCAGAGACGTTGAAAAAAATAGTATTAAGTAAAGGCATTTGACGTACTTAGGCAAATGTGAGAGTATTTTTCTAGAACAACATAATCAAAAACACTAACAGATAATCAATAAAATGAGGGAGAGAGAGAGAGAGAGAAGGGGGGATGGTACAGTTTAGTTTCAAATCCAAATGAAACATATGGTAGCTCAACCTCATCTAATGTCATTGCACCCATGTAGGGAGTGGTCCAACCATGAATAAGTCTTTAGAGACTTACATGGGAAGAAGAGAGCAGACCAGAGCCAGGCATGACTCGCCGAAAAGACAATGAGCTGCAGGCACATTGCTTTGCACCTAAATTTCGGCAAGTCATTCTGGCTCAAATACACTCTCTACCTCTTCATGCAAGACTCTTTTAGACGGGAAAGTATTTGTAACACATACATAACTTTGTTTTATCAAGTCCTTGCTCTTTTAGATAGTTGTTTCCACCTTATATATAGGCACACATTGGTATATATTCTCATATATCTCACTACTACAGGGTATTTCTTGTCTGCTAAGCTTCATCAATGTGAGAATAGAATCTTTATACAGATAAGGCTGGAGTGTGGTGTTGGACTTTTTTAGTGGACATACTTAAGATATGATGTGTCAAATCAGACTATCAGAGAATGTAATATGTCAATGAAAAATAAGATTCGAAGTTTATCGACGTTTGTTTATTAAATTAATATAAGTTGTTGGATCGACGACTCTTATAATTTTTATTTAGTACGAGATATTGATATAACCATCCATATTCATTTAGTAAGTAATTTTTCATGAACTATTGATATGTAGTTCATTACTCAAATGTTTAAGAGATCACAATAAATCAATTAATTCTGACTTTTCTAGAGATATTCTTGCTTTGAAGGTGTTAAGTCGCCGTGGGAATAACAACCACAATGGCCTAGTCTTTCGAATGGGAGGTTGCGAGGTCAATGTTTGCAAGAGGCAAGAATTAGTGTATTGTGTTCCTCTATTAAGGCTTCTCTCACTCTTCTTTGAATCTTTCCTTCTCTAGTCAAAGTAAATTTAATCATAATATTAGTCCTGTTGGGTGCTCGCTCCTATACTCAGGGAATAGATTAATTGAATAGAAATAATGTTGATTTGATTGTAATAAAGAGAGAGAGAGAGAGAGAGATCATAGAGTTTGGTCTCCACACTGTGAAATAATCGTAACACCTCTATTTTTTTTGGATCAACAGTCAGGGATGTCCAGTCAGCTTACGTACATTTTGACTAATTTTCTTCTCAATCTTCTCTTGGCGTAGTCAAAGGCAGGTCATCTATACCGAAATTAGGATATTAATGAGAGATAAATCATGCATGACTTGACCTCAAAAAATTTACAAGATTCGAACTCAAGACGTCTGAATTTACAACTCGTCACTATTATCACTTCAGCTACTCCTTGAGATTACTTTATTTTCTTTTCACCTAAATTAACCACTCGTTAACTCCTTAACTAACCATACCTTTCAATCTATCTGCACGCAACCACTTTATAATTGATCTCTAAATTGTCTTTGTTTCTGAAATTTATAGTATACAGTGCAATTCTCAAGAATCTATCATGCATATAGGTATATAAAAGAGCAGTTTAATGCACGAGACTCCCTCTACAGTGAATTCAAGGAAAATCAGATATAAATATTTTTTGAATAAAACCGTTGATGCTCAATGGTACAATGAAACAAATTATCGATACTCTTGTTGGAATTACTCCGGTGGCTCTTGTACCACTTTTACTAAAAATTAAAGAAGGGTAACAAAGTCAACATATAATGGAAGAAGTTCTGAGGAGAGAAATACACGTGAAGTTTTATGCTCCGTTTGGTAGGGAGTATTATACACGTAAAGTTTTAACATAGTTGTGTATATATTACCATCATAATAAAAGCGAGATCAAAAGCATTATTATTACAATGTTATATAATTTGGTCTTCATTTTGTCTCATTATTTGACCACTGCAGTATTACTCTGCTTGTAAAGTAACAATGACAGTAGAGTTGGTAAGTCACCAAAAGAAATTAAGGACGAAACACAAGCATGATGGCCAAGATTTAACACCTGTGAATCAAAAACGTTTCTCGAAAAACTCAAAAATGTATCGAGTTATTAGGTTTGTTTAGAGTTAGTTTAAATAGGTGATTTTTAAAGGCTTTAGAGTAAAATAAGTAAGGTCCGTTTGAATCTTGATTAACACATCAACTTTTTGGATTCAAAAAGACTTATTTAAGTTAATTCAAAAAATTGATTTTGTGAGTTTTTCTTCTTACTTTTTGGAGTTTCTTGCGGATCTCACATATTTTTCCAATCTTTTCATATTTTTGAATAATACCTCAAACAATTTTGAGGTCTTTTTTAACTCTGTCTCTTTTGTAAAATTTTTCAAACTGCAATTTTTCACCTAAAAAAAATAAATTCCAAACAAGCCAATCGTGATCTCTTTAAACATTCAGAATCTAGTCATATTCATTGACCTATTACATTCTCTAATTTGGCATATATATCCTATCACAAAGCATGACCACTACACAAGTCCAACACCATACTTCATTCATCCTTATCTCTGAATGATTCTATTCCCACGTTGATGAAGCTAAACAACCAATCAAACACCCTGTAAGACTGTGATATATGAGAATATACATATACCAATCTGTGCCTATATATATGTGGTGAAAACACACAAACTTATGTATCTGCGATTATAGTTTAGTGTATCGGTGTGGTGTGCACGAGTGTTGCAATGTCGGTTGTGGATGTTTTCCTTGTCTATTAGAGTGTTGCATGAAGAGGTAGGGAGTGTATTAGAGCCAGGAATGACTTGCCGATCGAAAAGCATAGTGTCTTGCAATGCAACTCATCGATTGTTTTCTCGGCAAGTCGTGACTGGTTCTCCTCTGCTCTCTTCTTCCCATGCAAGCCTCTAGAGACCTATTTATCGAACCAGAGGAAGCCATTCTCTACAGAGGTGAAATGACATCAAAAACAGGTTGAACTAAGTACCAGATGTTTCATGTGGATGTGAGCTAAACTGTACACTATTGTTCGCTCTTTTTCTCCAATTTTTCTTTTATTCGTTCTGAAAAAACAGCAAATCTTTCCCCATGTATAACTTCATTATTTGCCGGAGCTACACAATCCTATGTCGGGTCAATTTCCCCCACTGACCTTTTGATAGATCTTGTATGTGTGCAAGGCCCTATCCAGCAAAGGTGCTTGCCTGTGGCTCAAATTTTATAGGGCCCAAAAAAATTTATTCCTTTATATAATAGGTCTAATTATATATATATATATATAGATTAGTTATTATCTAAATTTGTAAGGCCTAAATTTTATATTTTCAAATTATTATTTTAATTTTTTTATGTCCAAAATTACTCTCTACTTGGTTAAGCTCAAATTTTGGATGACCTCCATAAAATTTATCCCTTTAGTATAATAGGCTTTTTTTTTTTTTTTGTATTTTAGAAATAATTCAAATTTTTAGGGCCCAAATTTTAATAGTTCAATTCAATATCTAATTTTGTTAGGTTTAAAATTGCTCACTCTATGTGAGCTTCTATTTAAGTTTTTCTAACTATTTTAGGTGTGTTTATAATTATATTCCTCTCACTCGCAAAAAAGATTCATATACATTATTTTTTGTGGTGAAAATTTATAAAATTGTTTTCTTTTTTTATCTTAATATAAATTTTCAGTCTAAGTAATTTATGCTTAAATTTTTTATATTATCAAAGTTTTATACTTCATGTGTGCACATAACTCGTGGGTAAAGAATGATTCTTTGTTATATCAAAATTATTCTTTCCTCACATATTTTATTATTTAATTTCTTGTACAAAATTTAAATTGATAAAATTTTATTTACACTCAACTAAGTTTAAATAAATTAACTATATTTTCTATTGATAAAGATTATTGTCAAAACTTGTATGTAAAGATTTGATCAATATTTTGCAGTTTAAAAAATAATTTTTTTTTAAATAAATAAAAAATGAAATTATAAGCTTGGGCCCCATACAAAATTTTCGCTTATGCCCCACTTTACCTTGAGCCGCCCATGATATGTGCTATACCAAGAAACATCTTTATCTTTAACTTCTGACATTGCCCCCTTAAAAATTTTTGAAAAAATTGTATAGTAGCCCTAGTATTATTTCTTTTCCATAACTTAGTGGTCCACTTGTCCCTTAACTTAGTTAAATAAATATTTATTTTTGTTCCCAATAGAACAAATGTGAAATGTTTTTACTTATATATATTGGGGAAAAATAATGCATTTACTATTTAATATAATCCCTATTTTCTTTTAACAACAATTGTATGACTATTCGTGATTATTTTTTGGTAAATTAATAGCTTGTAACAAAACAATTTACAAATAAATATCTATCTATATCTATATTTATACTACTAATAAAAGTCTCTTAACATGAAAAACTTTTGTTTTCCTATTCCACCCCTACTTAATGTTTTAATGTCAACTTTATCCTTAGAGGCTAGAAACTTTTATCATACATGATCATTTTCTATTTTACAATTTATAAAATATATAAAAGGCCACTATTATTTATCTCCACAAGACACCCTTCAAAAAAGATGATCAACTTTTCAACAACTCTAACTATGATTTTATGGTGAGGGATCAAGGAAGGCTATAATAATTGATTTCACATCTCATCAAATGTTGATACTCACACACACATATTTTTATATGAATATATGTATAATACTCCAACTCAAGTCCAACCCAAGCTCAGGAGGTCCAACCCAGCTCAGAATCCTTCTCCCGACGAAATAGGAGCACGGGGAGAGAATATTGGAATACGCATGGAGGCCAAATCTTACCATAATTGTACTTACCAAAATAGTAGAAGTACTCTCCATCACGTCACCGCCTCACCGTCTTACCAAAACCTATTTAATGTAAGCTCTCTCCACATAAAGGGTATCACCTAACAAACCTCTACACACCTCTCTGCACACATTGTTCTCTTCTCTCAAAGTGTTGTAATTCTTCTAGAGAATACTCTTTCGGTGACTTTTATTCATCAGTAAAGATCTCCGGCCACCGGTGCCGTTCCCGAGAGTGGAATAGGTCATCTGGATTGAATCACTATATATCTTTGTTTTGACTCCAAATTTACTATTTTGTCATTGATTGCCTATTTACTGCTCATAAATTGTGTCTCTTGATATACTCGACTGTTGATTTTACGCAATACCGATTTGTACATCATCAAAAAATAGTATAATATTAGACTTAAATTTTAGTATTAAATTTTTATTCACAGATTATACGAGTTAACACACGATACGAAAACAAATAAGTTAGATCGACACGAAACATCAATCAAATTGGTTGGTTCAAGTTGATTAATATTCAACATAAACTCGTAAATGACACGGTACCAAAAATGATTGACACCACACGATTAGCACCGGTGAGGTTGTAACTTTTTTCATTTGATATTAGGGTTCCGAATCAAGCAAAACACTAGTGTGTTCTTGAAAGAACTCATAAGATAATAACTCAATAGCCCAGTCCAGTATACTGTTGCTTGTAATAATAACACATATAAATTGTGCCAACTGTAAATCCTAGATTTATATCAAACTTAACAACCGTACAAAATAAGAATGAGAGGTTAAATCATACAAATAGGGCAATGCTATAGGGATTAATTTAAGGACCTAACTAGGCACTAAATTCAATTTCAATTCAACTGTTATGTTTGATTAGGTTCTCGGATTAATTAGGTCTCTAAATTAAAGTCTAATAGCATTGTTACAAAAAAGAATGAGAACATGAGAACAAGATTGTATTATCGAGTACATTAGGTGGATTAATTAAGAAGAAAACACAAGCAATAGTTGCAAATAAGGAACCAATTAGAAAAAAAAAATTTTAATTTATGAAATTAAGATACATGAAATTTCAATAGATGTTCTGATCCTTACTTATATTGCTATGTAATTATCTTTTTGATGTGTCACTCTCTGAACCTTTCCAGGATATTTCATAGGGAAAGAAATATTTTTTTTTATTAGAAGATGTTTAGATTTGCGCCGACTATTCCTTCGAGTTTATCAGCTGGCCACCATGTTTTGAGCTAAATTAGAGCATGCCCTCAAAAAGATATGAGTGACTCACCCTTAGAGAGTGTGAAAAAAGATTGAACTTGAGATTTTTGAACTATCAATAATTAGACTTAACCATTGAATCACCCCTAAAAATTCATAGGGAAAGATAGTGCCTTAAGCCACACATCTGCCAATATTGGGCAGGCACAATAGTAAAAATGAGAAACGAAATGTGTTGTTAGAGTAAAAAATAAAAAGTATTTTTAGAGCATTTTAATAAAAAGTAATGTATCTTTTACAATAAGGAAAAGCTTGTATTGTTAAAGATGGATTGGCTTTTTATCCATTTAATGCTTGACCCATGTAAGAACAGAACATTTTTTTGGCCTATTGATCAATAGATTTGTGAGTTGAGCAATTCTACAGTAAGAATTACTCTGTGAGCTTTCTAGTAGGTTTTGTCTTGAAGGACATTGCAATATTTTATTTTTTTGAGGTACTTTGTAGAGTTATCTCCTTAGAAAACTCTTTTGTATGCCTTCGTGGCGTGTTTTGAGCTTTATTATATATTTTTTTAAATAGTATGATATTGTTGTATAAATGAGTTCAAAAAAATTTTAAACTTAGAAGTCAATTAGGTATAAGAAATAAAAATTGAATGACAGTAATATATAATTTAGAAGTAAAATATTGTTAATAAAAGAGTTTAAAAGAATTTAGAAGTCAAAAAAGTGTAGGAAATAAAAATTAGAAGAAACTAATATATGGTATCATTGACTTTATAATAAAAATTAGGGATAAAATAGGAAATCAAAAGTTTTTCACGAATGCTGACATTTATAAATAGTATAGATATAGATTGAGTACACTGTTTAGTTTGTACCAAAAATTAAAGAAGAAAAATACTTCTTTTTTTTTGGGTCATGCAGAAGAAAAATACTAATAACCTAATAAAACAGGAGGGGTAGGGATGTGACCAGAGATAAACTTGAGGAAAGGAACCCAACTATGAGTGCTTGATATTACAGGAATGGAGTCAATGGAGCATCAATCAACAAGAGGAATAACTCCAAGGAATCAAGCCTTGTTTTATTGAATGAGGGACAAAAATCTTTCGTTAAGATTTGTTTATTCTGTATATGTTAACATGGAACCCTTATAATTAATAATCAAAGGTTAATGTCATAACCTTTTTCGAAATGAAAAAAAAAAAAAAAGTTTCTTAAAGTAAAGTACTTCTTGCTTTTCCTGTCGAAAAAAAAACTTCTTGCTTTGTTTTTCATGTTTGATCTAGCATTTTATAATGGAAACATAAGCAATAGTTGCAAATAAAGAAACAAATTACAGTAAACATAAGAAAATAACACATGGAGTTTTCAAAAGAGAGGTTCTGATTCTTACTTAATGTTGTTATGCAATTATCACTCTTACTTGTCATTTGTTATCCTAGCTATACCCTACGCTTGAAAATCTTGCCGGCCATCCTTCATTTGCGGTCTTTCGGTTAAATTTATCTTTTTAATTTGGGATCAGTTATATATAAATAATATTTTTTCATTGTGCTCTATCAAAGGAAATCACATATTTCTCTCAATATTCGATTGAGCATTTTAAATACATACAAACTTCACAATATTAAATCAAAAAACGAAATTAAGGATAAGGCATAAGAATGATGGCTAAGATTTACATGTGTGCATGCGCGCGCACACACACATATATTGTGATCTCTTTAAACATGTAGAATCTAGTCATCTTCATTGACATATTACATTCGCTAATTTGGCACAAACCTATCACAAAGCACAACCACTACAAAAGTCCAACACCATACTTCACTTACTATTATCTCCGAAAGATTCTATTCCCACATTGCTGAAGCTGAACGACCAATCAAACACCATGTAAGAGTTTGATATATGAGAATATATACCAAGCTGTGCTTATATATATGTGGTAAAAACTTACAAACTTATGCAAAAGTGTTTGTGTATCCGTGTTTGCGAGTGTGCGCAGTGCTGGTTGTGAATGTTTCCTGTCTATTAGAGTGTTACATGAAGAGGTAGAGAGTGAATTAGAGCCAGGAATGACTTGCTGAAATTTTACTACAAAGCAAAGTGCCTTGCCACTCCTCGTTTTCTCGGCAGGTCGTGACTGGTTCTCCTCCGCTCTCTTCTTCCCATGCACGCCTCTAGAGACTTATTTCTCGAAGAGGACGCCATTCTTTACATGATGCAATGACATCACAATCAGGTTTAACTAATTACCAAATGTTTCATGTGGATGTAAGCATAATTCATTATGTGGTGCTGAAAATAGAGAATCCAACAGTTTCATTTAAAGATTATTATTTGTTCAATTCTATTTTAATAAGTACTGATGATGCAGGGCGAATGTGGATAAATAAACAATATTAAACAACAAAATTTTTAATTTGTTGATTATCGCAATAATACCAAATTGAAGTCGTTAAGAGGTTTGTTGATTTACAAAGAATACCAAGTGAATTGGAAGAAAAGAGAATCCGTCTATCAGTTTGTTTCAAAATAATCAAAGTTGCCGAATTCAGTTTCTCAATACAACATAAATACGAAACCCTAATGGTCCTAAATTACTAGAAAATCTAAGCAATTAGCAATATTATGAAAATACCAAACACTAGAATAAAATAGAAAAGTGCCTAAAAAGTGTCATAAATGTCACTTTTTAGCTTAAAAATAACGGGTTGAAAATCTCAATTTTGCTCGGATTTTTGAGAGCTTTTCAGAATTGGGTCTTTAGAAATTTTTTGACACTGTCACTCAGAATCAACTCTGATTGATGTCCAATTTGCGATGTTTTCGACAATCTTGATTTGTCATGTAGTCATTTGCTATACATGATGCATCAAGTACCTTACGGATTTGGGCACAAGAATAGCAAAACACCTACCTAATAAAGGTGCCTACTTCTGTTGTCATTGAAAGAAAGCACATGAAAGAAGCAGGGGAAGAAAGATGACTAAAACAAGAAGCATCCTCAATTTCCAGCTAGTTAGCACGACGCATTCTTCTAAAACTTTCCTGTCTAAATCGACTAAGTATGTTAGGTATTATATATTTTTTCTTATATGGTAGAAAATGACCTCCCTGTTTATAAAAAATTCAGTAATATGGAAGACAATGTTTTGAAATAAAGTAGATCCTTGTCTAAAGTTGAATTGCTCATGTTTGCATGTAATGGAGTGGTTATCTTCGGTGCCTCCTAAATGAAAATTGAGAGAAGAAAGAAACGATATGGTTCAAATACAAAAACATGCACGAAATGATGTAGGAATGAAAATGTGCAGGGATGATGCATCATACAAGTCCGAAGTAATAAGTACACATAATTAGAATCGAGCAACATTTCGTTGACACACATTGACAATACTCTTTTAAACTGTCAAATCAAGAGATTGAAACGGAAAACAAAATTAAGATAACAACAAAACATGGTATGACCCTAACTAACTGTGATCTATTTTTTCTTTTTCTTTTTTTTAATTTACTACTGCCATATCTCTATTTATTGATTAGTGTTGACTAACATGCGTTGAAATATAAAATATGAGTAAGGCTAGCAAAATTGCGGCATTTGATTATATGACTGTACCAATCATAGGATTAAGGTATTATAATTAAATATCAATATTATAACTTCCAAGTAATCTGGGACTTTGATGTCAGGATAATTATTGCCCTAGCTCTAGACACTATGTTTGTTGGGACTTCTTTCTGTTCTTCATATCAAGGGTCGGTCCCAATGTTTCCACCATACTCTTCCAAGGCAGCACAGCACGGAGGCAGCCGACGAGTGCATCAAGATTGGCCCCTGTTTAAGACGGCGTGGGCATTGTCAAATGCAAATAATTGTTACCTTTTTCATCAAAAGCCAATCATTGACACAGATACAAAAACTAACAAAAAGTTAATAGAAGGATCACATTATAATACTTTTGATACATTAAGGGTATAATATAAAAAATTTAATTTTTGAAAGCGTAAAATGAGAATTTTAAAATTTATCAAAATACAAAGTGCAATTCGCCCAAAAGATTTTATGAAGTTTTTGGCTGCAATTTACTTCAGTCTTTTTTTTGGGGGGTAAGTAAGATGAACATCTTAAAAATCGAAAGAGGTTCGTGTACAATTTACAAAGAAAATCCAATGGAATGATTGATCTTCTGAACAGGAGAAAAGAAGATCCTCTACCCCTAAAATAAAAGGAAAACAATATGCACAAAAAACAACCAAGAAGCAGCAACATCAGCATCATGGAACAACAACAATCAGCAATAAAGCATCAGCAAAAACTCAGCAACCAGCTGGCAGCACCACCGGATAAAAACCAGCAACCAACAAGAGAGACATTTGACATCCAAAGGACAAAAAGAAAGAAAGAAGGGGCAGAGGGATGCAAGGTCTTCAAGACGACAACAACAAAATCCATAAGAGGAATTCTACAACCAGCAGTCCATGAGCAAGCAGCCAGCAACCAATTTACTTCAGTTGTCGGTAAAAGACCCGTTCAAATTTTTCTATGCTAATGGGGGCACAAAAAACTAATTTTAATACAAAAAAAAAATTTTGTTGATTGCTATATTTTGAGAAAAAAAGAAAAATTCAAATTTATAACGATGAAATATTTCTAACATAAAAGTTTTTGAATTTAATTATTTTTTGGCAACTTTCTTTGGAGTTAATGAAGAATAATACCCTTTTCCACTTTGAAGAGGACAACTATTGGTATGGACTTTGGTTTTGCAAACTGTTCGAGGATCTGAGGAATTTGAGGATTTGAGCTCCCCTACATCGTGAGAGAGCTATGGAGGTGGTGGTTCTTTTATTTGTTGTCCGATTGTGTTACTGTTACACACCTTTGGAATACCTATCTGCTCAATCAACGAATGGTATTAATGATAAAGAATAGTTTTTTGTGATTGTATAAAAGAAATTCTACATTATTTATACAGTGAAAAATATATAAGATAAAGATGAATAACTTATCACTTATATTTATCTAGACTATATAGATAATGACGGGTGTCTTTAAATCTTGTCAACTCTCTAATAAAACTAAGCACAACCATAACATTCTCATCTCATCTAAAAACTTTCTTCAATTGACACAACATCTATGATCCCAGCAAAAGATTTGGAATGGTTGACACTGTTACTCTTGTTTAATTCCTAGAACATAGAATATATATATATATATATATACAGAGAGAGAGAGAGAGAGAGAGAGAGCATTGGAAAACCTCACAAGTTGACGAGCAAGATACCATTTCATTGTGAACATTTTACGTCTAGCTTTGAAAGTTGCATTCCATTTTGTCATGCTCTTGGTTTCTCAAAGCGTATATTGCAAAACTTTGGCAACTTTGATAATAATTTGATTACGACTCCCTGCTTACAGGTTTTTTTGTTGATTGTAGTATTTAAAGATAGATTACAGTATCATAACAGATAAAAACTTTTTAATCCAACTTTGTACAATATTTAGTTGTCAAATATTAGTTTCTTTGAATATGTATACGAATAAGATATTTTGCCCGTATTATTGAGTCGATTATAAAATCGCTTGAAATCCTATATAGGCAAATGTGAGAATATTTTTTTAGAACAACATAATTAAGAAACACTAATAGATAATTAATAAAATGAGTGTGTGTGTGTGTGAGAGAGAGAGAGAGAGAGAGAGGGAGGGGGGATGGTAGTTTAGTTTTCAATCCAAAAGAAACAAATGGTAGCTCAACCTCATCTAATGTCATTGCACCCATGTCGGGAGTGGTTCAACCATGAATAAGTCTTTAGAGACTTACATGGGAAGAAGAGAGCAGACCAGAGCCAGGCATGACTCGCCGAAAAGACAATGAGCTGCAGGCACATTGCTTTGCACTTAAATTTCGGCAAGTCATTCTGGCTCAAATACACTCTCTACCTCTTCATGCAAGACTCTTTTGGACAGGAAAGTATCTGTGACACATACATAATTTTTATTATCAAGTCCTTGCTCTTTTAGGTAGTTGTTTCCTCCATATATATAGGCACACATTGGTATATATTCTCCTATGTCTCACTGCTACAGGGTATTTCTTGTCTGCTTGGCTTCATGCATATGAGAATAGAATCTTTATACAGATAACGATAGAGTATGGCGTTGGACTTTTTGTAGTGGAAATACTTCAGATATGATGTGCCAAATCAGAAAATGTAATATGTCAATGAAAAATAAGATTCAGAATGTTTTTAACACTGCCAGACTTACCAAAAAGTTTACCAACTTTCGCTTAATAAATCAATATAGGTTGTTGGATCAAGGACTTTTTTAACTTTTACCTACAATGACATATTGATATAGCCATCCATATTCATTTAGTAAGTAATTTTTCATGAACTATTGATATGTACTTCATTACTCGAATGTTTAAGGGATTGTTATAAATCAATTAATTTTGACTTTTCTAGAGACATTCTTGTTTTGAAGGTGTTAAGTCGCCATGGGAATACTAACCACAATGGCCTAGTCCTTCGAATGGGAGGTCACGAGGTCTGTCATGGCATGCACCAAAATTTGATAAACGTCACTTAAAAAAAAAAGAAGAAAGCAAGTAAAACATAGCAGAAAAGTACATAAATCCTCCTTCCAATACACAGAGGGACACAAATCCATATTATAAACAATAAAGAAGATTTGTCCAATCTATTGATTAACTCAATTAATTTAATCTTTCTAATTAGTCAAATTGGAAAACACTAGTTCATCACCCATGGTACATGAATCGTACCTAAGAGTAGCAAATTACAATAAGTACAAAATGCAAATTGATGTAATATATAGATAAAAATATAAATTATGTATCAATGTATGTATGTACACATACCAGAGATAAACTTGAGGAAAGGAACCCAACTATGAGTGCTTGATATTATTGGAATGGAGTCAATGAAGTATTAATCAGCAAGACAAATAACTCTTTACCAGGGAATCAAGCCTTCTTTTATTGAATGTGGGACAAAAATCTTTCGATAAGATTTGTTTATTTTATATATATTCCAACCACAACGCATTAGCCAAATAATGAATTAATGATCAATAGATTCCAATATGAAAAACCCTTATAATAATCAGAGGTTAATGCCATAACCTTTTTCGAAATGAAAAAAAAAAAAAAGTTTCCTTCAGTAAAGAACTTCTTGCTTTTCCTTTCGAAAAAAAACTTCTTGCTTCAGTCTTCCATGTTCGATCTAGCATTTTATAATGGCAACATAAGCACTAGATTCAAATAAAAAATTGGGTATAGTAAACGTAAGAAAATAACACATGGAGTTTTCAAAAGAGAGGTTCTGATCCTTACTTAATGTTGCTATGCAGGTATCACTCTTACTTGTCATTTGTTATCCTTTTTTTTTTTTTCAATAGTCAGGGTATTTAGGCCAACTTACGCACACCTCGACTATCCCTTTTCCGGTCCGGTCAACGACAAACTATCCCCTCCGGGACTAGGATATTTATGAGAATATAGAGTTACCAAGATTTAAACTCAGGACGTTTGGGTTTACGGCTCATTCTTGTGACCACTTCAATTACCTCTTGGGGTTTGTCATTTGTTATCCTAGCTATGTCCTACCCTTGAGAATCTTGCTGGCCATCCTTCATTTGCAGTCTTTTGGTTAAATTTATCTTTTTAATTTGGGACTAGTTATATAAATTATGTTTTTCATTGTACTCTGTCAAAGAAAGTCACATATTTCTCTCAACATTCGGTTGACAAATTAATGATTGTTTTAAATTCATACAAACCTCATAATATAAAATCAAAATAACAACGATGGTTGAGTTCACAAGTCATCAGAAATAAAGAAATTAAGTATGAGGCACAAGCATGATGGCCAAGGTTTAAATGCACACACACACACACACACACACACACAGATATATATATATATATATATATATATATATGATCTCTTTAAACATCTAGAATCTAGCCATCTTCATTGACATATTACATTCCCTAATTTAGCACATCCTATCACAAAGCACGACCACTAAAAAAGTCCAACACCATACTTCACTCACCATTATCTCCGAAAGATTCTATTCCCACATTGATGAAGCTAAGCCACCAATCAAACACCCTGTAAGAGTGTGATATATGAGAATATATACCAATCTATGCCTACATATCTGTGGTGAAAACATACAAACTTATGTATCTGTGATGATAGTTTTGTGTATCGGTGTGCGCGAGTTTGCAATGCCGGTTGTGGATGTTTTCCTGTTTATTAGGGTGTTGCATGAAGTGGTAGGGAATGTATTAGAGCTAGGAATGACTTGCCGAAAGTTTAGTACAAAGCAAAGTGATTTGCCACTCCTCTTTTTCGCAGCAGGTCATGACTTATAACGTCCCAAAATCTACCTTAGAAACACAACTATCTAAAAACTATCCAATCATGAGAGTAACTACAACAATTATTAAATAATAAATCATTCATCCATCTGACAAAGAATCAACACTAAAGTCGATAAAACATTATAACTTCTCCAACTTATAATTCAAAATCAAATAGTATCTAGCAGCGAAAGAATTAAACTAGTTGAAACCTTGTTTCACAAAAATCTCTCAAACACTAAACTAAAAGTAAAACAACTATATTCCTCCAAAACAAGGTCCACATCTTGATTCTCCAACGTCTCGTAGTCAACTTGCTCATCCACATCGCATCATCTTCTATGTCAAAATCTGTAAGTGTGTGGTTATAGGGAGTGAGTAAAAGCCATAGGAAATTTATTTCAAATCCCAACAAAGTTTTAAAACAACATAAAGAAGACAAATCTCTTTTGAAAAATAGCATATATAAATTTTTGAGAGTAAAACCATTATAGTTGTAAAGATTTCAAGTGTACGGATTACAGTAAATCCATGACATGAATAAACATGCAAGATATTAAAGCATTCAATAAATTACTTAGTAATATCATCTCATATTCTCATGTATGTTGATTCATCTCTATTCTCATTTATGTTGGTTGCTTCTTATAAATCTACACAATGATTCAACGTCGTTCACACACCACAACCACACAATCTCAATCATTTCCCGCAAGACACATCACAAATAACTTTTGGAATGACGTATATCGTCTTCCACGACATTGACGAATCAGTCCCAAGAAAGGTATACCATCCCTCAGCCTCAAACTTACGTAAATAATACTGGTTGCTCTCACAAACAACAATCAACTATAAGTGTTAGGCAACCATTTCACCCCCCCCCCGGGATAGACTAACCTCTAACACTATACGGTAGCTCTTGAAGGCAATTCAAGTCTGTCACATCCAAACCATACAAGAGATGAAACTAAAATCTTAAATAATCGCAATTTTCATAAAAATTCAAATATCACAATTGTACAATCATCAGTATATTATAGTAATAAAAGAATTAAAATATACAAGAGATCATATCAAGAAAATTTTTACAATTTCGATATCCAAATTTTAAGGTTCTGTTAAAAATCACAATTTCTTGGAACAACAAGAAGTAGTTGATTGAAAATCAAATTTAGTCAATAATAAGAATTTAGAAATCAAGAATTCATATGACTTTCATAATAGAACATGTATTCTGGAAGAATTAGGATTTTGAAAATTCAAGAACAATGTTTTTTGGATACAAAACATGTATCTCATTGAAAACCACATGTTACTTAAAAATGAATCAAGAACAAACAATATGTTAATCAAAAGAAATCAAAAACGAAAGATTATTTAACATATAATAATCTAGAAGATTTAAAATATATATTATTATACCCTAAGTCTCAATTAAAATAACTTGAGAAGAATTCCCTACCTTGATTCTGTAGTTTGTGTGTAAACCTAGTGTGTTTAATCCTTTTTAACGTGAGAATCCCCCTTAAATCTTTTGTTTCTCTTCTCTCTCTTGCTCTCTATGGTTGCTTAGGGTTGAAAACTGATGAAATATGACAATAGTGACATCCTTATGGTATTTATAAGGTGAAAAACCCTAAAATTGAGCGGAGCTGTTTTTAGGGTAGTGTCCGAACAGTGCTTGGGCATCAGATGATGCAAAATCATTGTTTTGGACGAAAAATAAGGTTTTAGGTTAGGGTGTACCGTTCGGACTGTGTCTGGGGTGTCTCGACGGTACCAACTTTCTACCCTAACTTTCGGAGAAAGTTTCACCTGTTTAGTTGATTTAGGAAATTTTCGTGAAATACATTTTTGTGTCTTTTGAAGTCTAGTTTCTATTATCCAAAAATCAATTCTATCGGAGTTTAGATTAAAAATTTATGACTAAAATACTAAGATAGTGTCAAATTTCTTCCTATCTGAATTCTTTGTAAAATATAGTTTACCTCCGAAATTCTGTCTAATTTTTAATACACTCCATATTACCTCTCCCAAAGTTTTTCGACCTTCCGGATTCAATGGAGGCATTATTTTGACCTAAAACATTTAGAAACTTACCTAATCACCATTCTCAAGCTTATATACTTTTAAAACTAAATTTGACCTGAAAGTCAATTCTTCCGAAACTCAAATTTCATGATCAA
>CAUOFW020007645.1:0-20283 GCA_963454935.2 Ilex paraguariensis | reverse complement strand
TTGCTGTAACTTCTGTGTTTGACTTAAATTCTCTGTATTTAGCTACATTTGTGGTGATTTATAAATTATACAGCCTCTGTACATGTTACTTAAGTAATGTTTTTGTGAAATCAACCGTTTATTTTTGTATACTCCTGATTTAGACTTAGAATTTGAGCTATCACATTATTTAGTTATTGCATATAAATTTGTACATGAGGGTGGGCCTTGCTGTGGCCGTAATGTTGCTCCTCTGTGACCCAAGGGTTTGAGTCACGAAAACAGTCGTTGTGCACATACATTTGACCCTCCTCAAACCCCACTATACTGGGAGTCTTGTGCACTTGATCGTTATATAAATTTTTACATATTATCTACACAATGTGCGCCTTGCGCCTTGTCCAGGTGATCTTGGTGGCTTAGTGCACTTTACGCTTTTAACAACATTGTTTGCTGCATAGTTACAATCATCGTATGACTTGGTGAATGGGATTTTCCTTCACAATGGCAGGTTAGATGTAAGGTTATTGCAAATCATTTTGACAGTTGGTAGATAGAAGATAGACATGAACTTAAGATTGAACGCATCATATGGGGAGGATTAACACCATTGGCTAATTCTTCTCTCTAAAAATTAGCTACATGTTTGCTTGATTCTTTTGGAACCAAATGGGATGTACCAGATATCTGTCCCCTTGTGCACTGGGGAGTGAGGACAACATTAAAAACTGAGCGACTTAATTTTGAACACAAATTATTAGTAGTTATTCAATTTTGGTGTGGCATGGAAATCTTTTGTATTTCTATTTTCTTTTATAAAGCCTATATATATATATGCTGGTTCACAGGGACGGGTTTACACTGAGTATGTTTAAAATTTTAAGATTTTTTAAAATTTGCCCCCACTAAAATATTTTTAAAATTTATGAGCACTTTTATACTTGAATAATACATTTTAGATCTAAAAAAATTGACCTAAAAATGTATTAAGTGATGTAGTTTAATGAAAAATTCCAAGAATTCCAACTATAACAACGATAAATCTACAATACCAACAAGAGATATTGTACTACAAAATTAAAATTTTAATGGTTAAGTTAGAACTTTTAATAAATAAGTTATCACTCTTTGAGGTTATTCGATCAATTACAAATGTCATGATCAATTATAAATATTGCAATGGATCATAAGATGTTATGATGATCATGAATAGTCTTTAAAATGTTTACCTTTACTTTTGAAACATGTATTTTTTGTGGTCAATCATTTTTGAGTTATAACTCAATCTTGAAAAGCTGTAACTTGACCTAAATTGTTTCATCTTTCACCATGATATCTCCTTTGATACCATTAGGATAGTAATATTGAGAACGTTTAATCTGTCAAGTCATTATGCTACTATATAACATCACTCTTTATATTTTAAAAAAATAGGAGGAATTTTTTTTTCATAAATTCCTTTTATAAATTTGAATCTCAATCAAGCATGACTAATTAGAATTTAATCTACAAGTCAGAAAGAGAAGAGAATACATGCACATACCATACAAAAGATCTGATTTTTTTCAATTTGCTATAGTTGTCATGAATGTCTTATGGAATTGCACTTCTATATTTCAATTCTAGAGTTAATGGAAATTTATTAAATTATTTTTGATTGACCTCTTGAAATTCAAGTTTGAGTGTTTTGTAATGGATTAAATTTTTCTTTCATATTGTTATAACTAAATATTTCTATATTTAAAATTTGGCTTTTATAAATCATATTTGAAATACCTATATTGATTGATTGGTTTTCAGTATTGAATCTATTGACATAGGAACATATTTGTGATAAATTGAATAGCTTTAATGTTATGATTTTAATATAATAATTAGTTATTATTTGCCCCCACTGCACATAAATTCTAGCTCCGCTCCTGCTGGTTGGGATATGTCTATCTTCTTCCTGCCACATTGAATTGCCTTGCATTATCAATTATAACATCCGAAAAAAGTATGATGTATGCTTCTTGAGGTATCTATTAGCTCTATAATTAATCACGCTTAATTGCTTAGTGTAAACTAAAACTCGTTTGTGGGTGTGTTTTCTGAACTGTTTTACTTGAGTAATTGTTTTAGAAAATACTATTGTTCAATTCTTGCAATTTGAAACTATTAATTTGTTGATTGCAGACTGTACCAGTTAATCCTAAACCTTTCTTGAACAATTTGACTGGAAAGCCTGTCATGGTAAAACTCAAGTGGGGAATGGAGTACAAAGGTGTGTTCTTCCAAAAGGAACCATATTTTTCCATTTTTAATTGATTTTCTCATCCTAATTTTTGTATTTTGAAACCCCCTAGATATTTATGTTTTATGTGAAGACTTGTGCATGATTCCAATATTCCCTTTTTGATTTTCATTTCAGGTTATCTGGTCTCTGTGGATTCATACATGAACTTGCAGGTACCACTGTAAATCCATTTTTCACGCATGTGTGAATATCTACACGCCCACCTATTTCTTCATGCTCAAGTGCACTGTCAACCTTGAATCAGGGATATTGAATAGCTTCTTAAGATCTTAGTAGTGAAATACACTCGAAGCATTTTCCTATTGAGAAATAGTGTAAATGATCCTTATATAAGCAATTTGTATATACATATATATATGTTATATTTTAGAACTCATTATACTTGGTTTATAAATTTAATTCAATTGTCCTTCCTATGTAATTAATGCATTCTGCTGATGGTTGGAATCAGGAATTGTTATTTTGAGCTATTTTCAACTTTCTATTCATTTTGTCAGTTTTTATGGTTGCCTTTTTGTGAACAATGTGTACTTATCTGCAGTTGGCTAATGCTGAAGAATATATTGATGGGCAGTTCACTGGAAGTCTTGGAGAGATATTGATCAGGTATTGTCTAATTGATTTCTGTCCTGAATTATAATATGCAAAGAATCCTTTCATTTTTTTCCCATTAAAATAGATATGTATATAAATTTGTATTGGGATGTTTGTCAGTATTTGAAGGGTATAAATTGGTGGAGACCTAAAATGTGTCAATGGAGGTTTGCAGAATTATACATGCTTCCCTGAATACATAATTGGATAAAGAAATTCTACTTTTTTTCATTCTGTATTTTAAGAACTTCAGCACAAGTTATAAAACTGGGAGAAAAGGGTTGAGGAGGGAGTTTTGAATCTGGCTATCTTGATTCCCCTTGGTCACATCCTTGGATATGGTTAGGAGGAATGTATCTATCTATTTCCTTCGTGTAATTGCGAGGTTATTGAAGTGACTAGGATGCAAGACATGCTAAAATAAGAGTAATGTGAAAACAAGCACAGATTCTTCCAAGAGTCGGGCATGTTTGGTGGAGCAAAAATATTGTGGCTAAATTGCAGGATGTGGGTAGATTACTGTTGTTGCCGGATGTTTGCAGCATAGAATAGGTATGTTGGGCTGTTTACGAAATGTTATAGGTTATTGGAAGTTGTGTTGATGTGTGTCAACTGATAGAGCATCGAAGAGAAAATGTGATCCATTACACTAGAGGAATAAGAAAGGCAAATTTTTTTCAGATATTCAAGCTAAGTATGTCGATACTTATATTCGATATCATGAATGAATCCTGTGATATGCTAAAATTTTAACGAATGAATAATTGTGTTCTTGTCCATTATGATTGCATGTTGCACACTCAATAGGCGATGTGCACAAGTTTCACAGGAAAACAGATTGCCAAACAAAAGGGATTTCTCATCATCTTAGTTCTGGCCCCCCTTGAACGTGGTCATTTGCGGAGGTTATATAATCTCTTATCATGTCGTCTTCCATGAAACACTCAGAAAATTCCTCTTAAATTTTTCCTAGGTTAGAATAAGTTTAACATTATATTGAAGAGAGTGCATTGAGACAATTTATCACAGGTTTTCTGTATTTTTTAGGTTCCTTTCCTCCAAAAAAAGTAGCTTCAACTTCACATTAACAGTCTAATATTGAGTACTATGAATTGCCTAGTTTCAAGAATTACGCTGTTGAGGTGTGTGACTGCATCTTTTGTGTGTTGCATATGCAGATGTAACAATGTTCTCTATCTTCGCGGCGTACCAGAGGATGAAGAAATAGAAGAAGCTGATCAAGACTAGAACATGGATTTCGGAGTCCGCCTAAGCAAGGCCCTCCAAGCACAATCCTAGTTTCTGTTTTACTTTGTTTCTATTAATCCTCGGAGTTTCGGCTTGTATTTGTATAATTTCTAGAAGTATCGTGAGTTAATTGATGCACTTGCTGCCTCCGACTTGTAGTAGGCCCTGACCCACTATCATTTCATGTTACAGTTCAAGGAGGATGGTTGGTTGCTTTATTTTGAGAAACCTTTCATTATGTCCTACAAAGCCTTCTGATTTTGACAGAGTTTGCCTTCAATAGGCCTAATTCTCCGTATGATACATTTTTCTTCTTTTATGTTTGGTAGGATAGATGGAAATAAAAATGATTAATTTATTTTTTTTGGTAAGATAAAAAAATATTTTTTATTTTTTTTTTAAAGTGTAAATATATATTCTATTATTATATTTATATATGAAATTAGTGTATACATAATCTATATAATAAAACATGATGCAACTTGAATTTTATTCCCACTATATTTTTCTCCCTAAATTAACCCAATCCAAGCATCACATCCAACCCAAGCAACTGCTACCTGGCAAAACAGTTACTTCCCCAAAACTCTGCAACGTGCAAATAGGATTGTCAAAATTCGACACGATACGATTAATTGACACGAATTGATACAAATTAAGCGAGTTTGGGTGAAATTTTAATGGGTTTGGGTGATAAACGGGTTGACACGTCAAACACGTTTAATAAACGGGTTGTGTTCGGGTGAGACCTATCAAACAGTTTATCACATATTTACCCATTTAAATAAAATTAATATAATAATAAATTAATAATTATTTTAAAAATTAACAAGAAAAAAAGAAGTAAAAAAATCAATAAAAAAAAGAAATAAAGTAGTAGTTCAAAGACAAAAGAGAGGAGATGAATAACACTTCAAAAATAAAGGCAAATCAATGCCTTTTATTTTTGTCTCACAGCGGAAAATGAGGGGAGATGAGAAAAGTTGAGTTGCTTATAAAAAGCAATGACCTCTTGTTTTTTTTTTTTTAAGCCTTCAAATCTAATTGTTATGAGATTTGCCTAAAAATTCCTCTTTTTTGAGGTAAGTGCAATTGACAATAAAAAAAAGTTGAGTGTTAAAATTTGTTAATATAATTTTTTTAAAATTAAACGAGTTAAACGAGTCATGTCGTGTTACCCGTTTATTAAATGGGTTGTGTTCGTGTTGAGATTTTTTACTTATTTATTAAATGAGTTGTGTACGGGTTTATATATTTTTCATCTGCCACCTGTTTAACCCGACACGTTTGACACCCCTACCTGCAAAAAACGGCTAGGCTCTCTCTCAATCTCTCAAAGGCACCCTCTTAATCATTCTCTGTTTTTCAAGTAGTGTTCTGTATCTGTTTATTTGCTTGGACTGCATTTAACATTTAGCATTTGCTTGATTTGTCATTGATCATATAGTTTTGTTTGCTACTTAAGTTGACATTGATGGGTCATGTGCGTAGGTGACTTTTCTTGGGTTTGGATTAGGGACAAAGTGAGACTTTTGGGTTTTACAAATCATCACCCTTGATCATGGTCTCCTCCTTCCCCGGTTCCATTATGATACTCTGAGGTATTGGGCTTTTTCCAATTATTTAGGCTCTTTTCAAAAAGCTGCAACGACTTACCATATTTAGCCTAATTTGCATGTTCAGCATATTCAGGGATTCTATTCATGTTAAATTTGCCTATCATGCCTCCATGTTGGTATTTTGAGTTTCCTTTCTATTTTGCTGTTAAAGAATCCAGCTTTGCATTTTTCTTCATTTTTTTTTTGTCATGTGTACGAATTTTCTGATTGGTTGCTCAAAAAGTCGGTGAGCCTCTATTTTTCTTGGGCCTCTATTTTGTATTGTTCTCCATTTTTTTTAAAGGGAAGCTTAATTTAAAGAAGTTAGTAAAAGAGTTGGTTTGATTTGTGAAGTTTTTGTATTTTTTTTTCTGAATGTGTGAAAAAAGTAGGATACCATGAATATGTTGAATATGCAAATTAATATATGTGCTATATATAGTTGGTTTTACTCGGACTTTACTCTTCATTTAAAGAAAGAAAGTTCCTTTGCAATTATAGTGCATGGAGAATTAATGGCTTTCACAGAGGTGTAAATTGGAGAATCAATGATTATGAGAAAACCATATTTTTTTTCCTTTTAGATCTAAAGTATTGGTTTTTGTTATTATTTATGGTACATTTTTTTTCAGATTCTTGACTTTGCAAAATGACTTTGAGTTCCAAGTATGTGAAGCACTTTCGAGGAAACTTAGTTTTAGTTATATTTGCCAATGTTCTGACTTAGTTGTGTTGTGTAGAATGGAATTGAGGTCATTGAATAATAACTATGCACATTACCTAATTGTTGTTGTCCTTTTTTTTTTATTTTTGGTTTTCTTTAGTTGCATAGGTTTTATGAGAATTTTTTATTTTGAGTTTGTTGTACATATGATGGCTTTTTTAGGCAGTTGTATTGTGATTAGTTTTTGTGTGGTTGTCGTATATGTTTATTAATTTTTTGTTTGTTTAATTGCTATTTTTGTTATGTGTTTTTTTTTATAAGTATAGGAGATTGGTTTTTAAGTATTTTTTCATTTGTTGTGTCATACCTTAGGGAAAAAATGGTGTTTTTTTAGTGGGTTTGATAGAAAAAATGGCATTCGTTACTTATGTTGGACCTAGGCTTATTGTTCAATTAGCTTTAATTGTTGGTTTGAGCTTTAATTAGTTTAAATTATTATATGGTACTTATGCTTATTGTCCAATTTATGTATTTTTTCAGTGAACTTCACAACGGAAAGCGACCATCGGCAATGCAGCTTTAGGGACAACACAACTCAAGTGACGACAGTGAGCTCCTATGTATTTTGTCCAAACTTTGATATGTTGCTGTTATTTTAGTCCACTCTTCTATCCAAGTCTCTTTTTCTATATTTTAACGTGTGAGTTGAATTTTCATGACTTGGATTGATTTTTTAAATTCAGGTTGTGATTTTTGTAAAAAATAGGTTGTGATTGCATTGAAACCTGAATCTTCATGCCCCAAAGGTATTAGCATGCCCTTCAATTTAATGCTTATTGTATTCAATATTAGCACATTTCTTTTAAGACCTACATTAAGTTATTTTTACAAAGAAAGGTATGCAGCTTCAGCGACGGTACATAGTTGGATTTCAGTTTGCATATGGCATAATTTGATTATGATTATGAAATATATAAGTTTTGTAAATAGGTTGATATATTTGTGGCATCATATTTTCAGAGGATGCTCTGCCAAAAAATTGAAAGTTTCTTATAGAGTATCCACATTTTGATAGAGTAATCCACATTTTGACTATTTTTATTTCACTAAAGTCATTCATTGTTTGATTATTTCGTATTTAAAAACTATGTACAATGTTTTCCGGCATGTGATATAGAACGTGTTCAAGTTCAGTGTTTGATTATTTCGCTTTAAAATTCAATGTTCAATGTTTTTTAGTTGCATTGTGCCTTCAGGCACGGGTTATCCCTAATATATGTATATATCAAAAGATATATAGACAAATAAGATATATTTCAATACAAATAATTGACTTTTCATCCATTTTTTTTTCAATTTTGATGAGTTGGAAATAAAATTTATCTATCCACTTTTTCATCAAAAAAATTGTGTCAAATGGAACAAGTTTATATCAAAAATTTTTCATTCATACCTCATTCGTTTATGTAAAAAGGGTCTAACTATCATACTCATACACGACTCATTTATTAGACTGGTTACCTGATACAATCCATATGTCATCAGCTAAATAAAAGAATTAGATAGAGTATTTTGAGTTCACATGAAAAATTATCAACTTCCTATACATTATACATGTTTGATCTTTTTATTATAACAATAAATCATGTTTGAGCGAAAAAATAAATATTAAATTAGTACCAAATTCGAATGAATATGAGAGATGGGAGGCGTGAGATGAGACAGATGCTGAGATATCCAAAAAAAAATTTTTGAAATTTATAGTGTCACTGATAAGAGGTTGAAACGAGTTTATGAGTTAAACATGAAATCAGTTTATTTATTTCATAGGTTTGCCAAGTTAACCCGTTAACCATTCAAATCAGTTAAGACTACACTCAAACCTGCTAAATCTAAGTCGAGTTTGTGTCGATTTCACAAGTCGTGTCTAGGATTGTCAAGATTAAGTAGGAGGTGTCACTTGGGGGTGATTCTAGCCATGCAAAGTGATGATTACAATGTCAAAATCATCCTTAAGGTCTCTGGAAAGGATTAGAACAAGCAGAAACGAAGGGGGGGGAGAAAGAGAGAGAGAAAAAAAGAAAATTATGGAAGAAGGTTGAGCAAGAATTTTGGGTTTTTGATCCAGAGGGCCTCTGGCTGCAAACTCAATGTGGTAGACTCTATTTTGCATAAGGAATTCATTGGTATAGTTAGTTTAAGTTTCATGATGTGTGTATATATGAATTTGAGTTTAAAGTTTAACGTGAGTATGAATTTTCAAAATGGGTTTTATAATTAGACATGTTTTCTTGTTCAATTAAGTCTTGGATCTTGTTCTTGGGTTAGAGTATAGTAGTTCTTGAGGTATTTTAGCTATGACCATGGTGTGTAGAGGTGAGTTGATGAAACCCCGAGAACCTTGAATCTAAAAAATTGAATTCTTCAAAAATTTGTTTAACCTTGCATAGGGGGATTAGGTCATTTGAGGGGTCAAGGAATCCAAAAAATGTGTTAGAATTGCAAAAGGAGGTCATTTGCAAGTCTGGACATAGCTCTCCAATCTTAGTTCGGTTTGTACAACTATATATACGTCCCAAACCTTTAAGGAGAGGGAGAAAACACATTATAAACTAGATCTAGAGCCTCCGACTCCTCCTATTCTTCTTCTTCCCTTCTTTCTTTGTTTTCATGTTTATGGATTTTTAAAATCCATATCTAAAGCCAGGGGTAAATTTTTCAACAATGCATGGTATTTATTTGTGACCCGTCACGTAAATCGAGTGTTTTAGATTTTTTATGAGTCAAATAATTAATTTTATATGGTTGGATCAATTAATTGAAATTCTTATGAATAATTGTTATTTTTGTTTGTTTGTGATAAAAAGAGGTTTTCATTATTGGAAAATTCGATTCATTTCCGACTCTAGGCAGAATGAATGTCTATGATCTACAATTAAATAGCAAGTATTCTTTATCAAAGACCCGAAATATACTTCTTTACCCAAAGTTTTGGCCTCAATGATCATATTTCCTTGGTCTCCAAAGGGATTAATTAAAAGACTAAGGGTTGAATCAGCTTATTGGGCAGAAGAGTTCCCTATCTTAGCAATGTAGAATATTTCTTTTTTTTTTTTTTGGAGGGGGGGGGGGGAGGGAATGGGACTTGAACCCTTGATTTTAAGAAAACAAAGTCTTCACAAGATAAGGAGTATCATTGGACGAAAGACCCACTGATTAGCAATATAGAATAAAATCCTTTTTTTTTGGATAGAATAAGGAGGGTTAACTGGGAAGCGAGAGGTTTCGAGACAATTAAATTACTTGATTCATATTAAATCAGGATAGTGCTTTCAAACATCACATACACAATATGCAAACACGCGCAAGCAAGCAATAACAAAAATTCAAATAAAGCAATCCAAAAAAGATTAAAGTTCTCAAAAAATATCTTCAATTAATAAGTTAAAGAGTTCAGAGTAGGTAAAGTAATGGGAAAGAAAGCTAATCTTTAGTCCTATCATTAAGTTTTTGAATGTCTAATATGCATAAACAACAAGATAATGAAATGCACGGAGATAGTAATAGACAATCTCCTCCTTCCTTGGAACACCTTCCCAACATGGACTCAATTTCAGATCTCTAACCCGGGGGGCCAAATTTCAAATAAATTATCAATTATACTTTTGAAATTGTTTTCAATAGAATCACCGATACATATTTTGATTAAGTTCACTTCTTAATTGATTCTTAATTGAGTTAAAAAATCAAATTAAGAATAAATATTGTGTTTAGTTGAAAGAGAATCCTTGATACTTTAGTACTTTCTAAATATTGTTTATAATCAATAATTTGTTGCTTTTGTAAAAATCAATCACTCAACTCTTTACAAAACTATTTTTTTATACCAGTTGGTAAACACATGTCTTGCACATTGATTATTTTAAATATCAAGTATTGTATATAATTGTCACGCAAATAAACAAATATTTCATTATTCGTGCCTGCATAAAAAAATGGTCTACCATTGCACCAGATATCATTGCACTAGATATGTATCTGTCACAATTTTTATAGAATGAAGCAGTCGTAAACCCCAGATATCATTGCACCTAGGAGCAGTCTCAAACATTTTGAGGTTTAAAGCGAAAACATAATAATTTTTTTAAAAATATTAATAATAAATTTTAAATAAAGTTTTTTTTTTATTTTTTGAAATGCAAAAATATTAATTAGATAGTTGAATTTGATGGAGAGAGAGAAAGAGGGAGAGATAATGATTGAAAAATTATGATAGTAAATTTGAATTTGATTTTTTTTTTTTGGGGGGGGTTAAAACTTAATTTTTAGTAGCTTTAATTTTACTATTAATTTTTTTTTGTTTTCAAAAAATTGAATTTTAGGTCTTTTTAATTTCATGGGTTGAATTAATACATCCAATCCACTAAAGTAGAAATTTTTTGTTTGAACTTAAATCTAAGTTTTTCTGTGGAGCCTATTTTTTTATAGATTTATAGATTTTTTATTTGGATTATTACTACACATCTAAAAATTATAGAGTCTTTCTTAAAATGGGACCTAAAACCCAAGCTTTATTGGCATAATGGTTGGGCTGGCCTTATATTTGCACCAAGTACTTGATCCAAGAGGTGTTATCAAGAAATACTCCAAACTCAAGTGGGTTCAATTTAATTTTGCCCCTAGGCAAAAGCAAGTCTGCCTAAATTCCAATTAATTATAGTAAACCTCCAAGCACAAGATATGTTCAAATACCATACTGAGTGTTGCTTCTCTAGCAACAAAGATAACCAATCCTAAATATTTGTCGTGTTGTGGGCTAGAGCATTACAAAATTGAACCTAAGATGTTTGCCTTCACAAACTTCCACATTTTAGTATTGCATTAGTAAAAAAACATTCTTGCCTAAAATTTTTGTAGACACGAATAGAACAAACAATCTCAATTCTATAATACTATTATCATTGTTATTAGAAAGAAGGGTTAATAGTACTTTTGGTTGCTAAAATATGTATTTTTTGTTAGTTTAATTCTCATTTTATTAATTTGGTTCCCAAGGTATTCAATTTGTGTCATTTTGATCCTTATATAGACGAACCGTTCAGTTTTTTAACGGAATGATCACGTTTTGGACATGTGATACACTCTAAAAAATGACACGTGATTATTTCAGTTAAAAAATTTGATGGATTGTCTGATTAGAAGCCAAAGTGACAATGATTGAATATTTTAGGGACTAAATTAACAAAATTAATACAATGAGGACTAAATTAATAAAAAAAATGTATACTTTAAGAATTAAAAGTGTTGTTAACCCTATAAAGAAAGTTCAGTCGAAAACATAACCAAAAAGATTAGATAAAATACTTGTAATCTCATCCTTGATTTATTATAGGGATCATAAATGTGTATTTTAAACAGATCTCAAAAGTTCTAATGACATTCTCATAACATTATTCCATATTTTCAGTCACAAATCTTTTCAAGACCACATCACACACTCAAGTCATTATGATATATGTAAGGGAGAAACCTCCAGCCCCACAAAGGGCCACAACCTCTACATCAAGAAGAGATCATGAGAGAGTTGTAGGAAAAAAAATTTTAATTTATAGTGTAATAACTATTTAAAACCAAAATATTAGATGCACAAGCCAATACAATAATTTGTTGTTGTCAATTCCTCAAGGGTATGTTTGGTTCAGGTATAAAAAAAGGATAGCATTGAGTAATTAGTTCTCATCCAATCCAAAAAATTGTGTTAATAATAGTACGATTTAATTTTATCCTTATATAACAAGTTTGGGTCAAGGTTGGGATAATATACAAATTTATAATTATAATAAAAATTTGGTATTAAATTAAAAATAAAAATATAAATATTGAGGTTAAGAATTTGCATAATGTGTAACTTTTATATAAAGATGTGACTCTAAGTTTGCAAGGATAATAAAGTCATTGCATTTTTAATACTTAATTAGTTAAAACCAATACCACCTACTACATGACATTCATTAGTTTTAGAGGGCAATAATGGAAAAAAAATATTTTTGGCATTAACTTTGAAAGATAAGGATGACATAATTGTAGTTTTAAAGGTCAATAGTAGAATATATATATATATTTATATATATATATTATTTATTTATTATTTATTAATTTATTCTTAGAATATGAATGGTCTAAGAGTTAAAAATTAGAAAATATGATATAATTGTCTATATATAATTGTTTGATGATAGAAGAAAGAGATAAAATTAGCGTGACATTACCTTTGAAAGATAATGATGTCATAGTTGTAGTTTTAGAGGACAATAATGAAAAAAAAATATTTTGGCATTAACATTGAAGGATAAGGATGACATAGTTGTGGTTTTAGAGGGCAATAGTGGAAAAAAAATTTTCATATATGTTGGTATTTTAAAGTAGTATAGATAATTTTTCGTCCATTTATTGAGTACTAACAAATATTCATTGAAATACATATCAAATAGTATACATGATAGAATGGAGGGTATAATTGTTTATATATTATTAATTCTGAATAAAATAAAAAATTAACATTGTAATCGGTTAATATTTTTCAAATAAAATATCTAAAAGTATATTTATAAATAAGTATAAATGTATTCCACATCAAGAACAGAAGAAGGGGTAACACAAAATGTTATATATCTAATAGTAAGCCTTTATTCCTTGATTTGTTGTGAAGGACGATACTGTTTGAGAAAATGTTCAATGTTGGTGGAGACCAAGAGTCACATTCCCCTGCAACGAATAATCTATTCAGATGAAAATATTTGATATGTTCCAAAAGATAAGAATATGTGTTATGACTAAAATGAATATGTGTTCTAATGTGACACGAGAGGAAAAATTGATGTAATTAATAAAGAGGATTGAAACTTGAGTTCTAATAGAACATATATATATATATAGGAAATTATTATTTAATTGATCTTGTGATATTGATTAAGGAGAAAATTGATAAATCAAAATCCAGATCAAAGGACATGTGATAATACGATATAAATCTAATATTTTTTTGGGAAGTTCAATACACTTCTTAATATTAATAAGAATAAAAAAAAAGGGCATTAATTTGAGCACTATGGTTCATCAATAGGTACAAAGGCACAACATTAGTGTTAATGATGTCATTTACATCCTTGTTAAGTTTGATAGGAAAATGTATCAATTGAGTTTACATACAACTAAATATACACTAAAGAAAATTATTTGCAGTTTTCTGATAAAATTGAATTTTTAACCTCAATATTGTGTAGAGCTTGGTTCATACTTTTACAAAGAGATAAGAGACCAAAAAAAATAAATTTATGGTAAGGCTTCTTACTAAGAATATCCTTTCTTCGTGTTCAAGTCTTACACTAAACAAAGAATTAAAAAATGATATTAACTAACTCTCCATTAGGTAGCGTGGAATTCATTTCATTGTTTGATATACATTACTTGCTTTGGCACTAAATTAATGTACACAACCAACACCATTAAAAACATTTTTTTTTACTTACGTCCTCTAGTTCAAATCATGACAATTTGAAGGCCAAAACTTGAATTATCACAGAAAAAACAATGAAGTTGAACTGAACATCCTTGAAGGAAAAAAATGTTGCTTTTTCACGCATCCATTGCATGACAGTCATTATGAAAACTTCTCTCAGCTACATCTGAATGAAATTTTTTGATGGATTTGATAGTTTGACACTTTTTTATCTTTGTAAAGAGCATTTCTAACTAGTGATTCATCTAACTAAAGTCACAAAAAAATCTTGACATAAGATAACTAAACGCTGCAATTGTAGAATGGGAAAAACTCCAATTTCATGCCTTATTTTGTAGCACCACAATGCCCTCTTATAATATCCAAAGAGGACATTAAAAACAAGCGAGAAAATAAAAAACCTACCTATTGGTAAACTCATATTCATTACAATTGTAATTGAATATTTACTCACATAATGAGAAGGGTTTGAGAGTTAAAACAAATAATAGACTATGATTATCTTTATATAATTAATTAATTAGAGATAAAATAAGTAATCAAAAATCCTTTTATTGGTTGACATTTACAAGTAGTATAAATATAGATTGAATAATTAAATACTTAAGGATGTAGATATCTTTAATCATTTTTATATGAACAGAATAGTCAATCAAAATTTTTTCACTTTTGTTGACATTTTATAGTTGTATATATACATACATATATATATATATATATATATATATATATATAGAGAGAGAGAGAGAGAGAGAGATTTTGTGTGTGGTTTACACAAATTTCCTGAGGTAATCAATCTGCATTTGGATACTCAATCTTAAAGTTGTAACAATGTATATTTTTTGTAGTATTAATATGGGTATGCGTGTATTTTTTGGTTTAGTTTATTCATGTGTATTCTTATACATTAGTATATGCGTTTTAGTGTATTATTGTTGTGTGTGTATCTGTATTATTGTGTGGGAGAGTGTGTTCTTGGTGTAATTTTTGTGTGTTGTTAGTATATTAGTATGTGCGTTCTATTGTAATATAATGTGTGCATATTTACTATTTCAGTATATTTATTAATTATGTGTTTGGGTATAGTAGTGTGTAAAAATTAATTCAATTGAAAAAATAAAAGAGAAACATTTGAGGCTTTTGTACTCTAGGCTAGGGTTGTTAATTAAACTGAGCTACTCGAGCTTGACTCAGGTTGAGTTCGTTTTTCACTCGTTCAAGTTTGGCTCGAACTTGAACGATTTTTTTATGTTTGTTTGAAAAATACGCTCGATAGGCTCGGCTTGAACTTGATATACTCGACTTGAACTCGACATGTTTGACTCATTTATGTGCAAATACTCAGACTCGGCTCATTCAGGCTCTACTCATTTTGTAAACAAATCGAACTTGAATAATTTTTTAGGCTCGATGAAGAAAACAAATTTTTTAGGCTCGGTTTGAAGAGCTTGTTCAACTATCTGTTGTACTCTAGACAAAAAAAAAAAAAGATATGGTGTCCAAAATCAATGATTTGAACTCTTGATTTTGGAGCTTTTGACCAAAGCCAGCCTTCCCACAATCTTTATTCTCAAATTCAGTTAGTTTTAAACTTATTTCTCAAACTCAGTCTCTTTTTAAAAATGTCATTCCGAATGACGTCTTCATGGTTTAAAACATCATTTAAAATGACGTTTTCAAATTATAAAATTTTTATTTAAATCATCATTTCTAATGACATCTTTAAAGTCGTTAATAAAAATGACGTTAAAAAAAGTATATTGAAAACAATCGTTAAAATTCTTGTTTGAAAAAACGTCATTCTAAATGACGTTTTTGGACGTTTTTAAAAAAGTCATTTAGAATGACGTTTTTCAAAATTATTTAAACTTTTTGTCCATACTAAGTTACACCGATAGAATCTGTGTAAGATTCAATAGAATGAACTACGTTCGACGATGCTGCTCAGCCAGTTGAGCGTTGACATTCGTTGGCTGAAGATAACTTTGTTGTTCATTGTGTGATGAAGAATCTTAGGTGGTTTGATTGAATTGCCGATTTGATGTGCGCTTAGACATTGTTTGGGTTATGATATACACAATTAAGAAGAATAGTTTATATAGATATGGAATGCAATTATAAACAAATTTGACAAGACACGCACTGAGTACGACTAACATGACTTGACACTGATAAAACAATGATATGACTTCATAGTGACAAAGTAATGACATAACAATTCAATGACAAATGATTGACATGGCTTGACACTATACTGATTATACTGAAAAACAATGATATGACTTCACAGTGATAAAGTAATGACATAACAATTAAATTAAAAATGATTGATATGACTTGACACTACGTTGATTACACTAGCTTTTTATCGCACAAATGAACAATGATTACCACTATTCAATATATGACATTGGAAAAACAATTACACACTTAGTACATTTTGTTAAACTTCGTCAGACATATAATTATTTGTCAAGTATTGTGTATTGGACAATACATTGTTTTACTCAATTGGTGTTAACTCTCGTCCATTTGCAGTTCCCACTATGTCTTTGCTTGTTAGAGTATATAATTGTAACACCTACGCACCAACATTCTATTATTATCTCTTCGAACATGTTTTACTGCTGATTTGTAGTCCTTTCTATGCCGGCGTTGCATTGTTAGTGATTGTCTACGAGGCACTGGTACGTCAAGTTCTCTTAATTATGTGAATAGTTTGTTTGATTCTTTAGCACAAAAAGTCCACTCTCGTCGTATTCTTGAATAATACTCTTTTGGATCAAAAAATCTTTCAGTCTTGTAATCATCTTTTTGCTCTTGTAACAACCAAATTCATTCACATTTGCGATTGTTAAATCTCGTAGAGAAATTGGATGTAGAAATAATTTTATATTTTACATATCAATCACAAATAAGGTGTTTAAATAGTAGTGTGCAAATCCTAGTGTATTGAATAGGCCACATCAGTTAATAGTAAGACAGTGTAGTCATGTAAGACCATTTAGGGTTTAGTCATGCATCAGACTCGTGTAAGGTCATTTCACTCTTTGGCCTTATCAATTGTGTGTTGTCAATTCAACACATGGTCTGTTGAAACCCATTCAAGGTTTAATCACTTCTGCACATGATCTGCTGAAACCCATTCAATGTTTAGTCACTTCAGCACATGATATTAAGTAGTCACGAACAATCACTTTTTCTTCTTCAGCCTTATCAAAGGTCAGTTACTTGTCACTTCAGCACATTGTTTTTATTGATGTGATCGGTAGTTGTAAGATGTGTGTATTCATTACAACACATGGTTAATCAGCAATTACAGGGTTTTGTCATTTCATCAGGAAATTCATTGATTCAGTGAATTGTCAATTCATGGGTAATAGAAAAATAATTAGTGTATTGTCAAGTCATGGCAGTTCTTTCTCAATAAATTGATATGTCTATCGAAACCTTGATCTTCCAGGACTATATATTCATCATGTGTAAGAAACTAATTGAAGAAAACTCTTTTCCAATCATGAATTATAGTGTGAAAACATTATATGAAAATATGGGTTATCATTGGGCCTTAAAAGATGAGTTCTTCTATCCAATGAATTCTCTTTTACGTTATTCAAGCAGGGTCATAAGAACCACAAGGACCGAATTGCAATATTGTTGACAGAGCGAGAAAATCTTAGTGGAGATATGCGAACTTGCAATTTACGAAGGTCTCAACAAATTGCCATCCATATGCCAGTTGAGACACCTCAACAACTAGAGTGAGCATTGTATCATTTTTTAGCTGAGAACAATCCTATGACAATCCGTCTAAATTGTTACAATCTCCATCGCATCACACGAGAACACGCTGAAGAAGGGTTAATGGAAAAAACATGTATAAGTTTCCTCTTAAGTGGAGATGTTGGATCTATTTCTGATGTCGAGATGTCTAATGAAAATGTTGAGTCATGAAACATGTTGCGTGGAGAAGTGTTATGTTAGTATTGTGTGGAGAACAATAATGTTAGTGTTATGTGGAGAATTGTTATGTTATTGTTGTGTGGAGAGCTATTATGTCAGTATTGTATGGACAAGTGTTAGGTTAGTGTTGTGTGGACAAGTATTAGGCTAGTGTTGTGGGGACAAGTGTTATGTTAGTGTTTGTGTGGAGAAATGTTATGTTAGAATTGTGTGAAGAAGTGTTATGTTAGTTTTGTTATCTCTAAATCATGTTATTGTTTGTCGAGATTTACATATGAAGTGTTATATAAGTATAATGTTGAAGTGAGTTAAATGTGTTATGTATAATATTGATTTTGTATGTGAAAACTTGATTAAAGACTGCAATAAAAAAACTTGATTGTGTATGTAACAATGCATTTACAACAAAAAAACTTTATACATTTCAAAAAAAAAAAACCAACAAATACATCAAAATCATTTCCCACATGAAGGTGGCCGCCTAAGTCGTTTTGGTTGTCTCCGAACCTCTTGCTCAGCATCCTATGGTGCAGCTTGTGTCACTTGTGACACACCGACATCATTGTGATGATGTGCATAATATGCACGACCTCGCCCCTAAACCCGTCCCCAACCCTATCGTCTTCTCCAAACTCGCGGTCTGGCTCGCACATGACCTATACCTATAAGTGTAGCATCTTGTGTTACTCCCTTCTCATCTAATAATGGATCTAGTAAGGGAGACTATATAGAAGAGGTAGGAGGGAATGTGTGCGATGTCCCCATGGTAACACCTGCTGACATTACTGGTGGAGTGGAAAAGAGAACATCCACATATATAAGAGAATGTGTCATTGTAAATGTAAGGGTATGTACTCTTGAGATGATTGGTGATGGTGTCAGTGTTGGAGTCCGTGTCACTATTGGAGTCGGTGTTAGGGTGGGTGCCAGTGTCAATGTGGGTGCTGGTGTCAATGTGGATGTCGAGGTCGGTGTAGGTGCCGATGTCGATGTGGGTGTCGAGGTTGTTGCTGGTGTCAGGGTCGATACTGGTGGCAATGGGGCGCCCTGGTGATGATAGTACAAGTGTGGACGACAGTGGTGAAGAAAAAGGAATAGTCCAAACACTAGAAGGCGGTGACTACGTAGATATAGACGGAACATCAGCTGTCGGGACTGAAGCGTCGACAAATCGTCGTTGTTCACATATGGATGTTGGGGAGCTCAGATCTGTGATACGCCCAAGAGTCTCCATGCAAAGTGTCAAATCTGGGCTGCCTTCATATGTAAAACCTGAAGTGCGATTTATCCGTGTAAGTACTTCTTCCTACAAAAAACATTATATGATATTATTAATTATAGTAAACAATTTCACTTTTTTGCCTTCCAATCCAATAGTAAAATCATTTAAAAATATCTTAGTAGCTTCTCTATTATGCTCCCAACTGGCTAAAAAATAACAGTAGGCCTAATGATGGGATCGACAAGTTGTCGAGTGATGCGACAATATCATTGCATGTATACGTCAGTCAGATCCATCGGTGCAATAACCTGGTCTCCAGTATCAATGGTATCTCGATGATGTGCCCCCATGTCCATGTACAACTGATGAACGACAGTCCAATCTCGACCTAATCTACTACGACGGTTAACAACATGTAAGACACTACTGGTATTGTATGGTTGTGGTATGCGCTGAATAAAATCGAACTGTCGAATAACTTGATCTGAAAAATGCCACTCTGTGACATCGAAACAAATCAATGGGGCGCGTGTGCGTAGTTCTTGCCCAGTAAGGCAATAATCTAGCAGACGACTCATAACCTCAGAAGTATACGACTCTCATATCATCTGCAGTACAAATTGTGGGCACTCATAAATAAATATACAAGTATTTTTAAAAAATTGGGCAAAGTTTCCCTTATAAATTGGACATTTCTAAAAATTTTCAATCTGTATACAACATACAACTCAATGGTAGACATAAAGTAATATATAAAAACATTCCACCATCTCAATAGTCACTAATTCCACCCAAAACAACGAAATCATCCCAACAGAAAATAACAATCTTTAAAATCGAACATATAGGTAAGTAAGATATGACTAAGTTGATATACCTGATTGTCTCTCATTTGGTCCAACTGGTCCCGATAGTGACATAATACATGGGTATGAGTGTGCTGCTTCAAAAATGTTACATCTCATCTATAAATTTCAACAAATTTATAAAGACATAATATTATATAAACTATCTATTTAACGTCTGATCGTTATTATGCACCTACAACCAAGAGGACCATCATGTACTACGAACGCATCAACATCGTCATGTGTAATGCTCCACACATCTACATCTGCTCCATCTTCTAATGCATCACCTAATCTTGCGCAAGTAGAACATCCTCTTGCCCATGAAATATAGCTGCATCATGGACCACGA
>CAUOFW020007644.1:0-20292 GCA_963454935.2 Ilex paraguariensis | reverse complement strand
GGGCTCCTGTCCCCGAAGCAAATACATGAGCAAGCCTCCTGGAAGGGCCAGGCCCTGGGGACAGAGTTCAAGGACTCCTGTCCCCGAGCAAATACAGGAGCAAGCCTCCTGGAAGGGCAAGGCCCTGGGTACAGAGTAAAAGGACTCCTGCCCCCGAAGCATATACAGGAGCAAGCCTCCTGAAAGGGCAAGGCCCTGGGACAGAGTTCAAGGACTCCTGTCCCCGAAGCAAACACACGAGCATGCCTCTTGATGGGCGAGCAGCCCCGAAGACAGTTCAAAAAAAAAAAAAAACAAAAAAAATAAAACACTACTGTTCGCAAAAAAGGAAAAAAACTCATGATTTAGAAGAAGGGCTTTGCGTCCCCAAAGGCTACAAAAGAATAAAAAAGGGGTACAATCAAAAAGAAAAAGGGGTTATCATCTGGCTCCAGGCATCTCCAGAACATCAGCCGAGGGCGAGTCAGCAAAAAATGGTTGAGAAGCTTTCGAGCAGGCAGGAGAGGTACTTCGGCAACAGGGAGACCTTGGGCAACTTGAGGATCAGGAGCATGGTCCGACGGGGCGTCCTCGGACAAATCCACTATCACTGCCTCGGGCGGATCCGCCGAGACTTGAACCGGCGTTGGGACCTCATCCTCGGCAGCAATCTCTGCTTCGGCCCGTGCCATCTCTGCCGAGGGCACGTACTTGTGCAATTGGAAGAGCGGGGAGTCTGACGGGATTCCAGCAGACTGGAGCGCCTCGTCCCACCCTTTCTTGAAGAACTCCTTGTTGTTTTTCTCAAGAGCAGGGAGCACGTCATCGGCGAACTCTTCCCGAAGTTGCTCCTTCGATTCTGTTTAGTGCCTCGGCTCTAATCCTGTCCAGCTCCTGGGTGAGAGCCAGACAGCTTTCCTCTGAGCCTACCGCCCTCTCCTCCGCAGCAGAAAGCCGCCGCGTCTGCTCGGTAATCCTCCCCTCAGCATCGGCAAGGGCAGCACTTAGCTTTTCAGCGCCAACCTTAGCCGACTCGGCATCCTTGAGGAGTTGCTCGATTTGAGCAGCCTGCCCCGCCAGGGTAGAGTCCCTGGCAGCTACGTCCTCCATTGCTCGGGCGAGGGCCCCCTCCGCCTCTTCCTTCTGCTCTCGGGCCCGCTGGAGGTCCATCCTAGACCCATGGTACCGGGCAGCTATTATGGAGATCTGCTGGGTAGCCTGCAAAGAGGGAAAAAGGTGTATCACTAAAATGGAAAGCGAGAGAGAAGAAACCAAAGCAATAATTAAACTCACCACCAGGGAATTCTGGATGATGGAGCGGAATAACACGTTGGTTGATCGCCCCCTATGAGCGCCATGTCAGCCTCGAAATGCAGTGTCTCACTCACTGCATTGGCGACATGAGGATCCAGCAAAATGGAATCATCGACCCTGATCACTCGGTTCATGTGATCGGTCGCTCGGGGATTCCACTCCGCGGCTTCCACTGTCGGCGGAAGGGAAGGGGGAGTCTGCTGCTGCTGTTGTTGCTGTTGTCATGGCTGTTGCTGCTGCTGCTGTTGTGGAGGAGCAGGGGGTAACCCACGGCCTCTCCCGCTTTGCTGCTGAGCGGAAGGTGCCCTGGATCCCCGGCCGAGGCCATCGTGGCGATGTTTCCTCTACCTGAGGATCCCGGTCACGCACTTGACCCCGGCTGAGAACTCTTGAGGATGGGGTGGAACTGGTCCCTGCAGAGGGGGCGCCGCCGGTCGATCCTCGACCCCTCCCGGCTGCAAGGGCTTGCCTCTGCCTCAGGAACCCTAGGTCGATGCGAGGCGTGCTGGACATCGCGACCTCAAGGGCGTCCTCGGTGTCTAAGATTGTAGAACTTGAAAGTCTGGCCACAAGTCTCCTCCCGAAGTCCCCACCTCGGCGTCCGAAGGAACAACGTCCTCTCTGACCCCGAGCTCTTCGACTACTCCCTCTACCTCTGCCTCCGAAGCCCGATCCGGGTCTTCCTCCAAGTTTTCCTCTACCTCTAGCCTCGCCGCCTGATCGAAGAGTTCAGACCACCGCGAAGGCTCAAAAGACTGAGGAAGCTGTGAAAATTTCTTATACCCGGGGTATAATTCAACAGGATGTGGGCAGCCCGGCCGAACCCGTTGTCACCTGTGAATCTCCAAACCGTGATTAGGTCGGCAAAGTTCACCAGCGACCGAGGGGGAGGAGCTGTTTCCCGAGCAGGAATATCTGCACAAACAAAAAAGTAATCATGAACATGGGAAGTCTGGAGAAAGAAATAATAAACCCAAAGGAACCGACGTACTTGTCGTTCTCCATTCCAGAGGGCATAACAAGTCATTATACTCGGGACCAACACCTCTCTGCCAAGATCCCTTGAAGATAAGAATATCATCCTTGTACCCCTTATCCGAGTCGGGAAGATGAGTTACAAGGTACATGGAGGGGTCCCTGACTTTGAGGTAGAAGTGTTGGTGAGACATGACTCTCAGGAGGGAATAACAAAAAAGGAGATCGTTGAGCCCAATATTTATCCCGAGGCGCCTATTGAGCTCTAAGACCCCCATAATTATTCGAAAAACATTAAGGCAACATTGCCCGGGGAAGAGGCGGAAGTGAGAAAGGAACTGAAGAAGTAAGGGGGGTAAAGGAAACCTAATTCCTCCCTCTATTATGGCCTTGGTATAAAAGGGCATGGCATCCTCGGCCCCGAGGGTAGAAGAGTGCACCACCGGGTCATAATCCTCTACGTCTACGCACGGGGGAATGCCGTACTTGACCTTAAACCTATCAATCTGCTCACCACCCTTTACTTTATATTTCCCCGACCCCGAAGAACCAGCCTGAGGATTCTCGGGAGCAGGGCGACGACGAGGCATCTCTAAAAAAGTGAGAAAGAAGAGGGTGTTTGTTCTTGAAAATCCCCGAGGACGTTTCCCGAGGGTTAATCGCTATGTATCAACCGGAGACACCTCCAGTCATCGGAAAACAAAAGGATAGGAGGAAGAAAAGAAGGAGGATACTGAAACTCACCCGAATGTCAAAACGGAGTTTTTTCTGGAAAACCTTAAAGCGACTCCTTCCAGAAAGTTCAGAAGCAACGATGGGTCTGCTGGCTTTAAGACTTTAAGGAAGAATGGGCAGTCGACGATGGAAGAAGAAACAAATCTCCGGCGAAGATTCAAGAAGAGGCTCTCTTGAGGAAGTTTGGAATGGCAAAACAAGGAAAACGGAAGAGGAGCCCCATTTATATAGAGACAATTTTCATCATTGGGCGCGAAAAACGAAACGGCGCATTTAATGCGCACGACATCCCAAGCCGGGAAAGCGGCTCGAGGCAATGATGAAGCATTGGTGGTTGTTGGGAAACCCTTCGTCTCCTTACGACGCGTGTCCTCGGTGTCAGAAGATCGAAGGCTGGGGGGCAGTTGATGGGACTTTTCTGAAATGCTCCATGATGAAGACACGTGTCCTCGGTATTACCAAAACACTGTTGCTAAGATCAAGCACCATCGGCGCACAAGGTCCTCGCCCCCGAGGTACCCATCATATAGGATCATGCATTCAGTATGTTTTACAACCGACACGTGGCCTCGGTCTGATATGGTACCTCGGTCGGTATACCTCCCTCGGTTCCGAGATGAGCCTTTCCTCGGTGCCGAGAGGTACCCCATCCTGGACGCTTCCTCTACTCCAGGATAAGCTATTGACGTACAAGTCATTAGCCTAGGCTAGTCTAGGCTATTCATCATGACCTCGTCTTACACAATTAGTGTCAGAACGTACTGGAATGCAGGGGTCACAGCCAATAAGGGATGGACGCGTGGCATATGATATCACATCGAAGACAGAGAAACCGCATGCCGTTGCTGACACGCGACTTGGGAAAGCAAACTATTAATTACACCATTCCCTTGATGAGACCGCATTCAATGCGGTAAGGCTCGGAAATGAAAGGCAATAAATGCTCCTAATACAGAGCATTTATTGCATCCTCCCTGAGAGGAGTACATTGTACCGTCGGCATCCCGATGACCCAGCATTGATTGCTCGGGACCCCGAGCAGTTAAGAAGAGAAGACATTCCTCATCAGAATCAGTGCGTACACTGCCTGTACTTAATGATCATCTATTGACTACACTGACAGCAATCATGAGCTTTTGAGGTATAAATACTCCTTGCAAAAGGCAAGACGGGTATGCAACAAAAAACTCTTTACTACAATACACACTCAGTGTTTTCTCCTTCCTCTCTCTCTCTCTCTCAAAGACTGACTAGATCGTCGGAGGGGATACGCCGGAAAATACTCCGGCGCCCTTCTAACTTGTTCTTCTTTGTTCCAGGAACCTCTTTCAGCCTTACTGGATCGTTCTTCCGTTTCCAGGGTCTCCCATTACCGTTCCAGGTTACCACCGGACCTCACAGGCTGTTCCAAGCAGCGTGTTTGGTCACTCAACCGGCTCACTCGAGTTCACCAAGGGAGAGATCTGTTCTCGTTTTTTATATTGTGCAGGATCTTGCACGCACAGATTTATTAAAGACACCCGCTCTCTTCTGAGTGTTAGGTTGACGATCTTAACGTTTGCGGGTTTATTATTGAATTTCATGTTCACAATATAAATGCTACTCGCCTGTGTCTTCTCTTCTCAATTCCAAGAAAAATTGATGAATTTTCTTTTGTTTGTTTGACAGCTAGCTATAATTGCTAGATTTGTTCTACATGTTGTGGGTGATGGTTTTTGAAATCTGTTTACCCAATGGGGTGAAGCTCAGAAGGGACTTTGTGTGTGTTTGTGGATGGTGGTGTGTTCAGTGTGTGAAAGATGATGAAGAGTCTTTCACTTCAGCTGAAAGACTAAGGCTACATCCTATCTAATGAAGACTCTTGCTCCTGTATTGCTTAAAAAAGAAGGTACTTATTACATAAGGATTGGATGAGAGCCTTTTACAAAGTATTTCTTAGGTTGCCTATGGTGTTCTCTCCCTCTACTGTAACTTCATCTCCTATTTATACCCTTGGTATTAGGTTTCTATAATTCTTTCATTTCTGACTGATTTTGTGGTCCCTTCGTCATTTGTCCTGTAGCGGTCTTGCCAACCTCACGTTTTCTATGCCCGCTAACTTTGAAATAGAATGCATGGAAATATTTGTTTGTTAGAATTGTCAAACATTGTCCCCCAGTCCCTTGTCCACGCGGCACAATCAGGGTTATATCAAATCCGCTTAGTACCGAGCTCAAACTCCCATGCAAATGGTTATCACTAAACTCGTTGGGGGCCGACCTGGGCACTGGTGCTTTCCATGGAGCGAGGCTATGGTCCATATGGAAAATGTCATCCAGAAGGACTGCTTGGTTTATCTTTGATGAGCCTATCAGAGACATTGGGCGCAAGAGAGGGCTTAGACTTAAATCCATCATCATCGGTGGATATTGTAAATTTTGAGTCAACTACATCACCTTTTTCATAGATGACTAAATCAGATGGGTTTTGTTAATTTTAACTTCTTTTTTTAAAAGATATAAATTTCTATGACCAATGATGCCAGAATTTTGAAGTTTGTAAAGCCCACAACTTCGTCTTTGTCTTTGTCTTTGTCTTTGTCTTCTTTCATTTTTTGGTGGGTGTTGCCAAGATGTCGTCTACAATACAAATGCAATCACCCAACTGCGTTTTGTCTGGAACAAGCCAGAGAGAGTTGAACTTGAGATGTTTTTCAACGAAGCATCACCTCAGCCGACTCAACGACCCTTGTGGCCTTGTGGACTGGAATTGGATACACAACCTTATTGATCTCATCGAGCCTTTTTGTTGTAAACATATGCCATGATTTCCCTTGGTCTAATCCTTTTTGAAATTAATCTGCTCTACCTATTACTTAAGTAAGTGCAGGCCCATGGATTTTGTTTCATTCTATTCAATTTTAGTTTGTGAAATCCTGTACTTTGGCGTAAGATGGCTGAAATCCTTGACTTATTATCATGTATTACAGAAAGTGTTGCAAACTGCTATTGCTGTAGAAATTGTTTTGGGTGTGCTTGCTCTATTTTGGTAGCACACATTTCTCAATAGTTTCTGATCACAGTTTTGGCCATTTGTCAGAAAATTTGTTGCATTGTTTCCAATTTGATCGTGGTGTCATGAACATTTCAGGAACTCAAAACCATAAGACCTCAACTCTATTCTGCTGCTGAATATTGTGAAAAGTCTTATCTTCACAGTGAACAGAAACAAATGTAAGACTGCTGCCACTAAATTTGAAATTACTTGATTCACTTGTTGCAGAGTAAAGTTTTTGTGTACTTCATGAGATCTAAGGTTTTCCACAGGAGTTGTATGATAGGAGAGTAGGAGAGCCATAGGTTACTTGTCATTCTTTCTAATTTTTATATGGTACACCCCCCAAAAAATCAATGGTGCAGCAATTAGAATTGTAATTTTTGAGCTCATTGTTCAATTGATACTGATTTTGAGCATTTATTTACTAGGAAAATTTTGTAATTTAGATGCCCTTGAAGTGTAACTGATGATGTGGCACATTTCCATCCTCTGTTTGCAAGACTTAAAATTATTTGTTGCAAATTATGAGATCTCTTTCTCAAAGAGTTTTCCATCAGATTTGGAGCTTCATGTATCTGGAATATTGTTTCTTGTGAACAAGTAGATATTTTGATGCACGATGGCACAAGCCTTGGTTTTTTGTTATCCGTGGCCCACCCAGCATCGAAGCAGGTTTATTGCCAGGCTATCCTAGAAATATGTATGGGTAAGCTTTTAATTCATTAATCCTTCTATTTAGTAGGGTGACAAAAATGGTAAGATACTTTCACTTGATTGGTCTCCACCATTTGTTTGTGTTGAACTGTGAGATAAACTTAATTTTTTATGTCTGGAAGTTATACTGTTTCCGGGTCTTGGGCACTCTTACTCTGCTTCTATGGGAAGCTATTTCAAAACATGTATAGGGTATTGGACAACCTGAAAGATTATGCTATACAAGCCCTTATCAATGCTGTTGACCACCTTGGCACTTTTAAGCTTTCAATTCATTAATCCTCGTATTTAGGGTGGTGAAAAAATGGTACGACAATATTGCTTGATATATCTCCACCATTTGTATGTGTTGGAATGTGATACAAACTTTAGTCTACTGCTTCGTTTTTTTTGTATGTACATTTTGTAACGTTTATGGGTCTTGTGCACTCTTACCATTCTTGTACTGTAATTTGATTTGAAAATGTGTATAGGGTGCTAGACAACCTGAAAGGTTATGCTGTACGGGCGCTTGTCAATGCTGTTGACCACATTGGCACCGTTGCCTACAAATTAACTGACCTTCTTGAGCAACAAGCCTCGGATGTTTCATCCGTGGAGCTGAGGGTTACATGTTTAAATCAGGTAAGGTTTCTGCAGTTGTCTAATTGAAGTTTTTTCTTAGAAGAATAACTAGAGAAGCGGAATTTATTTTTGTCCTTTTGTCCTATTTTTAAGCAACTTCTAACATGCCAAACCTATACGGATAAAGAAGGTCTCAGGCAGCAACAGTTATTACCAATCATCCCAAAGCATCACAAGCATTACATCTTGCCAAGTAAGACTAATTACTGCTATGTTCTTCTATATGTGGTGATCGGAATTCTTTTCTTATTTTCCATTTGCTTAACTGGTTTGACTTGCAAGCAGATTCAGTAAACAAGAAGGTGCATTTTAGCCCACAAAGACAGACGGATGCCAGACAAAGTCATATTCAAGCAAGATCTCGTCTTTATCCTTCAGGTAGTTGATTTATCGCTGACAGATGCTTATGTCATGTCATTACTCACATTTGTGTAAGAATTTTTTGTCTAGTGAGGAATCACTGCATATTGTATCACTTATGTCATGCATTGAATTTAGGTACCCCAGCATCAAGCACTCTGTCTTGGCATTTAGCATCAGAAACCAAGTCTACCTTGAAAGGGACTTCACGTGTGTTGATGAGGTTAGTCCGTGAAATTCAGCAAATGGAGATGACAATGCTAAGTCTACATTTCTATTTTTGATGAATGGAACTGCCACTGATATTCCAATAGAGCTATGTTATTTATGTCTCCTTATTTGTGCAGCACTGAAGACTCGAAAACTTCTGGGGTGTTCAATTCGTTTGGTATGCATAGTTGTTGGTTACTATTGTGCTGCTGCTGGATTATCTTCTCCATTGAGCAAAAATATTAGTGTTTCTGTTTCTAATTTGTATACTTGCATATGATGAAGACGGGACAAGGGCGAAATCCTCACCAGCTCACCGTCAGTTGTCCAATCTGGGGCCTGCTTCAATTGCAGCTATGCAAACATTAGGTGCCATACAGGAGGTAATGTCAAAATCAACAAGAACTCAAACATGCCTATTCCAGCTGGTGTACTTACCTGTAGTAATTTTCTACCAGTGAAAACACTAGGTAGCTTTTTGTCGCAGATTTTACTGCTCTCCTCTCCCATTAGTTCGGAAGTATATTTATTTGTTTCTTGTTTTGTAAATTTGCTTGTTCTCTTATACTTGTCTTGTTGGATGAGAAAAAGATGTTAAAAGTGTTTCTTTTGTAGGATTCTCAGGAGGGCTCCAAGTCTTTGACAGCATTCCGATCATTTGATAACCCACGCCGACGTGAGATTGTCCACGCCCCAGTTCGCAGCAAGAGTGTGCTTTCTGCTTTCTTTGTTAAACAGAAGACACCGAAATTGAAGGCCACATCTGTCTTGTGAATCCTGAATCCACAAATTGAAGATTGCAACCAGCTAACCTCTCGATTCTGTTGGGATTTTTTGGGGTGGGGTGGGGTGGGGATTTTGATAAACTCTATTGCATTTTCTCTCATTTCACGGTAGAACACATACTATAGAAGACGCTCCATTGACACATTATCTACGGGTGAGGAGTTCATTTATAAATACTGGGTCTTATTTAAATTTATTATAGGCGATTTACCACTGACTTAAACCGAGGGAAAGTGTAATAGAGATTAGGGAGTGTGTGGGGGAAGAAATTCACCTGGTCATCTCTTACACATGTTGATGATGTGGGCTTTTTTCCCTGGTCACTCATTGTAAATCACCCTTTATTGTTTGAACGTTTTGCTTGGTGGCTAATAACAACCAAAATTTGTTTAATGATGAAGAATTTTACATAGTTTAGTATCATTAGGCCTGTTTGGAGCTAGCTGAAAATCTTAGGGCATGTTTGGTTTGTATTTTAAAAAATAGTATTCAAAAGCAGTTTTTGAAAAGAGTCTTAAGTAAGTAGTTTTGATATCTTTTGAGATAAAAATTTGTTTGGTTAGATGATTTCAAAAATAATTTTACAATACAGAAAATAGTAAAATCTGTTTGAACAGTCTAAATATATATTTGAATAGTAATTTAAACATTAATAAAAAAATATAAAAAAGTTATTTTTATATTGACAATTATATATATATATATATACTCATATCTGAACATCTAAAATTGTTCTCCTTGTTTCTAAAATTTTTAAAGAAAATTCTAAAAATATGTTACACTTGTTTTCTGTTTATTTGATTCAAATCTCATTTTTTTTTAAAATTTAGAGAACAAAAATGTTAAACAAACAAGTTTTAGGTGTTTTTGAAATTTTGACAACAAAAAACAGTTTTCGAATACTAAACCAAACATGACCTTAGTTTTTTTTTTTTGGTTTATGAGAAAAAGAAACTTGATCCGTTTGGAGCTGGGCTTATTGAGAAGTTTTTTCATTAGTTTTTTTGGGCAAAAATAGCTTCTATCAGTATTAAAGAAAAGTTTAAAAAAAAAGAGTTTATTCAAGAGCTTTAAAGGAAAAGTTAATTTTTCAGAAACACTTTAACCGGTCCAAGAATTTTTTTAACTTTGATATTTTTATTTCACTTTTTAAACTTCTGTTTCGCACCTAAAAAAGTCAGTCCTAAACGGTCATTTATTCTAATTGCAACTCTTACATTTCATCATCAACAAATTCGATTGTCTTTTCTTGGGTCAAAATCATTTGTTTTTTCAATAGAATTCCTTCTCAGTTTTATCATTGTCGGGGCTGCAAGAGTGTTGGTGAGTGCCAACATGCTTCAAAATGGGTTCATCTCCCCTCCAATTTCATAAGAATTGAAAGATCTTTCAAATTTTTTGAATGATTATGAAATATACAAATAAAGTAGATCCAATTAATTCAAAAAATATCTTGAATTTTCGAAATACCAGATTAACTAACTCAGTTGATGTGTACAAAACTTAATCATTTAAAAGAGTGGGCTATACGGCTAATGGATCAGCCCTTAGGCCAATGGGGCCACATCCCAGTTGTAAGTGTGGGCTAAAGTCCAATCTCAGCTCAAGACTCCAGGAAAAAGCTCATTCACAATTTCCCACCTAGATTGGGCTCGATCCAAATCACCGCCTCGCCACCCGTCGTCACCGACATAACAGAAATTTCATTCGTGCACAGCTCAACGGATCTGATCTTCGATCTCTTCTTCAACTTTGTGGAAACCCTAAAATTGTCGCAGATCATATATCAAAGCTCACTTATACATGTATATAGCTCTATTTGATTTGATATTTCATCTGAATTAGAATTTAGAAGTACTAATTTTCAAGAACAATGTCAGCATTTCTACATCAAAGGCCACTTCACAATGTTCAAACGGATTCATACTCCATCATCCCTCGATCTCCGAATGATTACCAAAAACCGTCCACGATTATCAACCGAACCACTCTCTTACTCCTCTTGATCCTTCTAGTACTACTTGGAGTTCTCTTCCCATGGATTTCTATACCCAAAGGTCTCTTCAGTACCAATTCAAAACTCTCAGTATCGAAATGGAAGGACTACACGTTGGCTGAGGCGGTGGCGAGTGTGGCGAAGAATGGGACTGTGATTGTTTGTGCTGTGAGTCAGCCTTACTTGCCTTTTTTGAACAATTGGTTGATTAGTATAGTTAGGCAAAAGCATCAGGAGAAGGTGCTTGTGATCGCGGAGGATTATGCAACTCTGTATATGGTTAATGAGAAATGGCCTGGCCATGCTGTGCTCGTGCCGCCTGCGCCAGATTCTCAGACTGCTCATAAGTTTGGGTCTCAGGTAATATTGTATTTGAGTACTTTAACATGTGGGTTTTGCTTATTTTGTGCAGAATTTGAATGTAGCCTACTTGAATTATAGTATACGAGTTGCTGTGATGTGTGCTTGCCTTGTTATTCCATTGGTTGTTGCTATTTGTTGCAATCTTGAATATGAATGCTTGTTTGCTAAAATGGGATAGTGTGAATCTCTACTACTTTTGCTCAAACCCCTCTTGATGGGCATTTCTATTGTTGAGTTCCTCTTGCGAAACTCATGAAGATCCAAACTTGACAATCACAATATCATTTCATTAAGCATTTCTTCTCCGAACTCAATGAGTTCATACTGTAAATTGGTGATGTCCAATATTTTGCTAGCATTGGCACCAATGAGGAAATTAGGATGCAATGTTTTATTAGATTTTATTGCTTTTCATCTTATTCAGGTTATGTCTTTAGAAAACTGTGCTGATGTCATGCTGTCAGCACAATATTACCGATGTCTACCTGGGCAAGTTTGCATTTCCTCATAATGATAAAATTTCTATTTTAAGGTTGTTACTCTCCAAGAACTGACTGCACCTGCTACCTTTGCTTGCATCATTATATTTCTTCTTATGCATAGCCACAGGCAATAGCACAAGAATGCTTTTCCTTTCTGCTACTGTCACTTTCCAAACAAGCCAGCACATAAACTGAAGCTCCATCTAACATTGATGATTGATCCTTCACTTTTTCTTGCCTACTTGTATATGTTCTATTTGTTTTGTGTGATTATCTCTGTTGTTTTGTTGGAAATAACCTCGTAAAATTTTAGGGATTCTTCAATTTTACGTCTCGAAGGCCACGCCATCTACTACAAATTCTGGAGCTTGGCTACAATGTCATGTACAATGATGTTGATATGGTCTGGTTAGCAGATCCATTTCCTTCTTTGCAAGGGGAGCATGATGTGTACTTCACAGATGACATGACTGCGGTATGTATCTTGACATCACTTCTAATTTTAATTTTACTAGGGTTAAATTTATGCCATTTGGAGTCAAATAGAACAGCAGTAGTATATATGCTGGACACTCAGTTGCATTATAGTTTTATTTGACAATAACTCAAGCTTGGTCTTGGTGACAAAATTCTTCATATGCGGTGGATTATCCAAATGATGGACTTAGATCAAATTAGATTGGTTGGGGTTGATGCTGTCAGTATATTCATTTGTTTGCTAGTGCACTATCAGTCTGGAATATGGCAACAAACTTACATTATCAGATGAAGTTTTTTGGCAATGAATCCTGCTCACATGTAATGATTTTGTTGATTTAAACACAAGGATGGCACTGCTCTCTTCCCTTGCAGGCTTATAATTCCTTCTTTTAGCGTGCATTCTTGACTATTAAATGATGAAAGCATTGCTCTCTTCTTGTATCCTTTGGGACAACCAGGTGAAACCTCTGAATCACTCTCACGATTTGCCACCTCCAGGAAAAAAAGGGCGCACTTACATTTGCAGCTGTATGATTTATCTGCGGCCAACTACTGGAGCAAAACTAGTTATGAAGAAGTGGATTGAAGAACTTCAGGCTCAGCCATGGTCCAAAGCAAAGAAATCAAATGACCAGCCAGCCTTCAACTGGGCATTAAACAAAACTGCAGGACAGGTATATTCTATCTTGTTCTTGTTTCTGCTGCTTGTTCTTGCTGGAGGCTCTTTTCTGTTAAAATCACCCTCTTAGAAAGCCAGTTAGGGTTATGACTGTTTAAGGGTAACCATGAGTCACCTACTAAACTCAAAATGTTGGCTTACAATCAATGTATAACTCCGACAGAGGTAGGCCTAATTCTCTTGAGTGAATGCATGTTATACAGCTTTCACTACAAAAGTGAGTATTGTAAGATGGGTTAGGTCAATCCTAGTGTCGTTTCCCACTTTTGGTCCAGCCTGTGGACCAATAGTATAGATATTCCTTGTTGCTTTTCTTATGAGGGAAGTTTCCAACCCTGTGTGACTGAAGAATTCCTCATTTGTAGGAAATGTAGAAACTCAAGTTTTTAGACCAACCTTATGGAAAAATGAGAAATGTTTTCTCTTTCGTTGAAGCTTCCAAGCCCTTAAATCCTGTTGATATTTGAAAGGTGTATTTCTTTTGAATTGAGACACTGTACAGTCTTTAGTTCAGATGGTACAATTAGTACCAATATTTTTGTATGACTTATCTTGATCACAAAACCATGTTAGTGCTCTTACTGTACTACAACTGTTAAAACAACTTCGTTATGTTGTTTGTTGTATCTGCCAAAGGCCTCTGCCTACTCAATTAATCGTGTCTTCCTAACATAGAGTTGATTGGCAAACCTCACCACCCCTCTCTTCTCTTCTTTACCGACTTCATAAGTGTTTGTCTCTGGACGTTGCACTGCATCTGGTATCCTACTAGTGAGTTACTGTAGCCTTATCTGTATCCTCCTAATACATTTTGTGATAGTCACTTTGCGCCATTTGCCAGACCTGTATTTTAGAGAAAACTTCATATTTTTCTGCAAACCCATTTCCAAAATATCCTAGTAGAAGGGATTAACTGAAAGTCTGAGAATTTGGAACAGAGAAGTTGTTCTTTATGATTGTGCAAAATGTTTGGGATTTTTGTGAACAGTCGAAACACTCATGGTAAAGTAAAGCTTCTGTTGGTTGCACTTAACACATTGAAGAAATTAACTCATGTATGTAAGAAACTGCTGCAGGTGGATCTGTATTTGCTCCCGCAGGCAGCATTCCCAACAGGTGGATTATACTTCAAGAACCAGACATGGGTGCAGGAAACTAAGGGAATGCATGTCATCATTCACAATAATTACATTACTGGTTTTGAGAAGAAGATAAAGCGATTCCATGATTTTGGCCTATGGTTGGTGGATGATCATGCCTTGGAGTCCCCACTTGGTAGATTAAAATGAGTTTGGAGCAATTTGGCTTGTGAATAATGGATAAGTTGAGGGACCTCATGATTCTTTGGTGGAACCAACAGAATAATTGTTGAACCACTAGTGCAAGTCCCACTGCCAATCTTCCCCTTTTGGTGCTCGAAGGCTCTGCAATCATATTTCGAGTATACTAGTCCATTGACAGCTATTTCCTGAATCGACTGTTTGCAAACAATGGACAACGCATCGCGAAAAATTGTTTGTATATTGCGTTCATTTTGGCACTTTCTTACTGACGCAGCTTTATTGAATTTCTTTAAGGATGATAGTATTAATTATCTTTTCCATTTCTAATGAAGCGTTATTTATTTTCTTTGAAGCCGTGAACCCAGCCAGGCGAGTTTTGATCTGCAGACCCTGCTCGTTCTTTACTGAGATTAGGTGAATTCTAGAAAATAAACTGTGTTTGATGTTGTTGCTGCAGTAAAATGTTACTGCTTGGTTCTACTAACCTCCAGACGTTGCTCCAAAGTCTACTTTGGAATCAAGATCCAATGCACTTTTTATTGATGCATGTTTGTTTGTCAAAAAAGAAAAGCATCTGCCGAAAGCATCAACGGTTTTCCAAAAATGGGACATGGAAATCAATGAATATTTCTAGATAGAACTGTCAAAATAAAACATTTTTTTTAAATTACCCGAATTGGGGACTCGTTAGCAAACAAATCAAGCATTATTATTCTCTGTTTTTTTTTTTTTACCTTAGGCTCAAAAATGCGTTTGCCGGGAGTCGAACCCGGGTCTATTGCTTGGAAGGCAATTATCCTGACCGTTGGACTACAAACGCTGGGTTGTGTTAGTTGACAGAAATCAAAATATTATTCAAATGTTTTGCGGCGAGACAGCAAACAATTGTCGGTGGACAGTTAGTAGTAAAGCCATTAATATTAGACCAAAATTCATGGTAATAGTAAATATCACATCACCTATCATATCTTAAGTTTTTACAAAGTAATTAAATTACCAATTATATTGGATATGATGATATTATAGTTTGATATATAAATATTCTCTTGTTCCCATGGGGATCCAATCTTGGTTTAAAAAAGATCAGATATAATTTTACAATTTTACTATACCATATATATAAGAGATTTTTTTTTTTAAATTCATACTCGTTACATTTGAACTATACGATAATAACTATATCATTTACTTTAAATCATATTAGAATAATCATATCTTATTAACAGAGGTAACTATTTTTATACTCATGTAAAATTTATTATTTGATGATAATTAACATTTAGATATTCTTTTTTGCTTTTCTTTTATTTTCTCCTAAATAATGCTGCCATCTTTTTTTTTTTTTTGAGAAACGACATCTTAATTAATACTCACTCACACATTGTATTACAAAAAAAAAAAAACAAACTATTTTTTCAAGCAAGATTTTAAACATCTATTTAATATTACAGTTAAGAAATTATTTTTTAACTTATAAAAGCACAATAACAATCAAAATTGATTAAATTTTCATATGTTTTTGATCTAATGGTAAAAAATTAATTTAAAATTTATTTCTCTACTCAAAAATATAATTATTTTTAAACAACATCCAATAGTAAATAACCTAATTAGTTCACATATATCCCTCTCTCCTCCTTATTTATATTTACTTTAATTTTAAATTAAATAATTAAATAAAAAAATAAATTGTTATTTAAATAATTAAATATTATATAATAAAGTATTAAAGGTAATTCGTACTTCATGAGAAGATGTAATATAAATGATTTTGAAAGAAATATTAGTGATCATTAGATAATTCTATTTAAAACCGTTGGATGGACTTATTTATATTATAAAATTTTAATTTAAACACAAAAATATTATTAATAATCAATAATCTATGTCACTCCGAGGGCAATTTAGTCACATTAACACTGCGTAAAGATCCTCAACCTTACAGACAAACCCTTCGAGTCGGTTCCCACTGATATATATTTTAGATTCTCTATCATAATCACCATATATTTAGATTCTCATAATAATCACCATATATATAGCAAATACCTTACCTTCCGGAAAAGATATCACAAAGCAAAACCAATGAAATCCCTACGAAAACGCGTCTCAAAGGCCAAACTTTTCGTGTAAATATTGATTTAATAACTTCACCCGTTGACGACCAAACCCACGTCATAGACTCAATCTCGGTCATATTCACCGCCCCTTACACCTCTCTCTCTCCATGCGGTGTAGCTGATTCTTTCACTCTAAAGAAAAACCCACAACCGTCTTGCTGAATTCTTTAATGGTAGAAGACAAACAGTCTTCTGCCAACTCCACTTGGATCATGATTACACTCTTGTGTAACCCATACTAGAAACCCATTTCTTAAAACAGCAAGAAAAAGTACTCTATTTGTTTATCTTTTCTCAATCTAGATTTCTCTCTCCATGCTACTCATACTATATGGGTATATAAAAATTGTGTATATGTTTTTGAGTATATTGATGGGACTGTAGATGGGTTCTCTTGAAAGTGGTATTTCCTCTAAGAAAGATTCATATTTGCTTCGTTCTTCATCGGCAACAAGCAGGAATGAGAGATATTTGTTTGGTCAAAGACCGAGATCGAGATTTGCAAGATTCGTGTTGTTCAAGAAAATTGATTATCTACAATGGATTTGTACAGTGGCTGTGTTCTTATTCTTTGTAGTTCTTTTTCAAATGTTTTTGCCTGGTTCAGTGATGGAAAAATCTGGGAATTCCCTGAAGGAAAGTCAGATAATTTCTGGGGATTTGACCCTTCTGAGAGAGATTGGTGGGTTGGATTATGGGGATAATATAAAGTTTGAGCCCTCTAAGCTTTTGGCTAAATTTCAAAAAGAGGTCAATGGGTCATCTGCTTCAAGGAGAGGAGTGAGATTTGGGTATAGAAAACCCAAGCTTGCTTTGGTGAGCAATTAGTATTCCCTACCAATTTTGTACTGTTTATGTATGTTTATTCTTATCGCAATTTGTTTCGTGTTGACGTCTTGATTTTGCCAGTTTGTACTCTGTGGAGATTAATGTTTACACGGTTTATTTGTTGGGGTTGCATAATTGCATTGGTTTAGTGTTTTATTTATTCTAAGTGGATAGCTTGTGGAGTTATAATCGTTTAGGGGTTTTTGTTATATGCTTTTTTGGGTAAGTTTTTTGTTTCATGTTACTATTTCTATTGGTTTGATTTCATCTTAGAGGTTGATATTTATTACTTTTTACTGTTATTATTTGATATGTCTGTTTGATGGGTGTAATTGTTGATGGACTTGTGTAATGTTTGGTATTCTCCTAATCCTTGGTAAGTAGCTTGTTGGGGGACGTATTGTTACTTAGGTTTTGTTGTATGTTTGCAGTTACATTATTTTGATGTCTTCCTGTAGGTTTTTCCAGATATGTTGGTTGATCCACAGCAGATACTAATGGTTACGGTTGCAGCTGCTTTGCAAGGCATCGGATATGAAATTGAGGTAATGTAATTGGTCAGTGAATGCTGTCAATTTTCATCATCCTAGTGGCCTTATGGCCATTGACCTTTCATCTTATGGATTGGGTCTCCGGTGAAATGTGTTTGATTTAAGTAACCTGCAGTGTCATTTAATTTATCAGCATTTTTGTTGTTTTTAAAAATAACAAAGTTAAAGGATGAAGATTAAGGTAGCTTACTTGGGATCTCATGTCTTTACACATGTTATACATGTTTTCAATAACAAAATGAGTTTACTAAACAACTTGTGCTAAAGGTGTTCTTCAATGGCAATGCATTTTGTTTGTTTATGTTTGGGCATTTATTATTAAGAAACTTATACTCCAAACTCTTACAAGAAGCAGTGTAAAAAGGTCAGTGAAAGATTTTTAGCACTCAGATTAGGAACACCGATCATGTGAGATAAGGGACATTATTGGATGCATGCATCTTCTATTTGCATCTCAGTTGAACTTCGCTATTTGCTTTCGCTGTGCTGCTGTTCCTCCATTTTATTTGAAATTCCTCAGAGCCGTGGCCTCACTGGGCTTTTAGTTCTATTTGTTAGCTCTCATTGTCATTGGAGATACCAAAAGTTATAATGCTTAATTCCTCGACATTGGAAGTCAATAGTTGTGTGGACATTTGGGTTGGAACCATAGCATTGCACTTGATAGAGTTTAGTTGCTCCCTGAAATCACCATAAAATAACGTCTGGACTATTTCATGATACCACCTTTTCTTGAAGCCTCATTTTCAGATTAAGCTATACAATAGACCTCACTTTTGATCCGTGGCGGACCTGGGGAAGAGTACTAATCTTTTGGAGCACCCTCATCCAATCATCTCTCTCTCTCTCTCTCTCCCCCATGCATGTCTGCAAATGTGTCTTTATTTGCAGTGAGCATACGTCAGGGAATGAGAGATTGGTGTACTGTGTGCATATTCGTTGATTCAAATCATTTGATTTACTCACTCTGTCCGGTTGTGTGATTTCGTGCCTGTCCTTGGTTGGTTGTCATCAAAGACGAGTATCATCTGAAGAGGTTTAGTTGTTTGGTGGCTATATAATGCACATAGCTTTTCTTTGTCAAGCATTTAAATTGGTGGATTTGACTTTGTTAAGTAACACTGCATCAGATAAATGTATTAGTGTAACTATCACTTGTTTTTTCCTCCTGTCTGCAGGTCTACTCACTTGAAGATGGTCCTGTGCGCACTGTTTGGAAAAATCTCAAACTTACAGTCAATATCATTGAAACGATTGAGAATAGGACGATGACTGTAGACTGGCTAAAGTATGTTTGGATGTTCAATTGGCCATATATCATGTATCTCCAATTATGATTAATAATTCAACTGGTGGAATGTTAACTGGTTGAAGACCATCCTGTTGCTGCTTGAGCAAACAACAATCATTTCATTTTGTTTCTTTGCATTGGCTATCCTCATGGTCCTTAAATCAATCACTTGCTGTTTTTGTTTTGCTTCATTATGACTGGGGCCATCAGTAAATGCTGTATGGTGGTCCGAATAGAAACCATACTCTTTACCAAAATATTTTAGCGCTATTGGGACTTTTCTTATTTTGAATCCTTTCCAAGCAATCATATTTAATTGTATAAAATGTTCCACAGATATTAAACCTCTACACTTTCAGATATGTCCCTAGTGTGTGTCTGGGTGTGTGTGTGTGTAATGTGGTTTTTCTTGCTCAAATATTAGCAATTCAGCAAAACTATGAATTGAGGTATTTTCCCTTATAACTCTATATCCCTTTTTGTAGCTATGATGGCGTAATTGTGAACTCTTTTGAAGCCATGGGAGTCTTATCTTGGTAAGTCTTACCTGTTTATCTTTCAATCAGATGCATTTACTTACAGAAATCAATATTTGTGTTGTCTTCTCCTCTGTGAGTCTCTTCTCTGCAGAGTATACATTTCCAGCTGTCTGAACCCAGAAAACTATTTTCCTATATCTCAGTTTATAGTTGATAAATTTGTTGGTGAATCAGATTTATATCAAGTTTCATACATTAAGTCAAAGTTGTTTTGAAGATGTGAATCCTGCTGAAAGTTCATAGCTAATAACATTGTTTTAGGATGCTGTTATGAGCTTGTGGTTGAAGGCATATTCTCTAATTATATAAGGTGGCTTTATAAACTTGATTTAGGTTCAGTGATGCTGTCTTGCTCTGGATTATTAAGAGAAAAACCACATTCATGTCTGTACATTACAGGTTTGGTTTTTAGCAAGGCTGTAAATAACACAATTTTGATGATTTTAAACATGAGGAGAGAAGGTCCATGCACTGAAAAAAAACTGAGGAGAACAGAAAACATTGCCTTTGGCTTGTTTGAGTTTTTGCAAGCAAAGATTGTGAAAATGGCTTGCTTGGATATTAGACGAATGGAATGAACAAATTATGAATCCATTTTGTGTTTGATATTTGAAAAACAGGAAGAAGTGGGTTTGATAGAGTGAAAGTTGGTCAATTGAAATGGTTCAGGTTTTGTCTTGGTAAGTAACTTCTTTTCAGCTTTTAGTTGTGCATTTGAAGTATCGAAGTAGCAAGCTGGGGGAGATAATGAATTACACGTGTACAGGAGGGGTAAGTGCATGTTTCTTGTATTGATGGGCTCTTGGTATTAGCCTTTCTCACAAAGAGAATAGTGATTGTGCAGAAATTGCTCTAAGTTTGTCGATTTTGTTTTGAGCGAGGGCAAGTTCTCATGTTGTGCTGTTTCTTGGAGATAATTCATCTCTTTTGGGCAGGATATTCACATA